>JAJTUE010000012.1:552098-950087 GCA_036971405.1 Orbilia quercus
CCCCTGCCAGCTTCAAAATTTCCTTATCCGTATTTTCCTCTTTATCTACATTATTTCCTTTATTTGGTTTTACATTCAGCGCCGGGTTATAAAATACTTGCATCTTGGGAGGATTTCTGCGCTTGTTAATCGTCTCTTTAACTGTTTTGAACCGCATCGTTTGCATATCTTTCGCAAGCGGCATTGAATTATATTACTGCATTATTTGATTTACCGTTTCTTTATCCCCTCCTATCCCCCTCTATCCTCTCTCCTATCTTCTCTTACAACTGCACTCACAACCTTTACGAGATATTAACGGCCGTGGACCGGATCGAGCATTTCTATTGGCGGACAAAATTCTTTTTCTTTTTTTGGAGGGAAAAGCTCTTATTGTTTATTTTTGAACATTATCAGCATTCGTTTCTATTATATTTCCTCAAGTAGTTTTAGGCACTTTTTTATCTCGCCTTAATAATACTACTGAATCTTTATCTATTGAATTCATCTGCGTATTTTTCCAAAATTATATCTCCAATTCTCGTGATACATAACGAACGGTCTCTTATGAAACGTCAAACTTGCATGTGTGTTGAACGACAGTATAAATTCCAACAGAGTCCCAGTTGCCAGCCCACTACCATCTGCAAACTTCACATGTATCCCCGACGAGCTAACCACAAGTTGACCGCCATTAAGGGCCCAACCAGCTCCACCATGGCGACACCTCGTAGACCCTCTATCTCCCCTCATCGCAGCTAACATCCCATATAACACCTAAATGCAACCCTAACTATGACCCCCAAAATCGACCTCCCCTCCCGCCACCTCCTAACCTCCCTCTTCAACTCCATCTCCTCCATCAAACCAGATCCGACAACCACAATCACAAATCCAAACCCGCTACGCACCCTCCCGCCGACTTCCAAAAACCTCTTTCTAACAGCACACTGTCTTCTCCCAACGACATTCATCCCAGCGCTAGATCTACTCGAGAAATCGCTAGTAGTGCGGTACATCACATTTACCTCCCCACATACTACAGTACAAACCGCCGGTGGTGGCGAGTACGAAAACTACGCTACTCCGCCACGGGTATACTACATCCGCTCATCGCCCGTACCGCCAGAAAACCTAACCATCCCGGGACCGAATTTCACTTCTACGTCTACTTCTACTTCTACGTTTTCGCGGGCTGCGAAATCGGCGAGGTCGTATGTTTATGAAGTTCGACCGGGAGCGTGGAATTGTACCTGTATAGCGTTTACTTTGGCTGCGTATCAGCGGTATACGCTTTTACATGCGCAAAAGAAGGCTGATAAAAGTTATAATGACGATGATGATACGGTGTATAACGATGAAAGGAAGGGGGTAGTCGGTGATGGGGATGATGATGGGGATGTAACTGCTAAAGAGGAAGATGATATTGAAGCGACAGGTGCTACAGTACCGGGTGACGATGGGGGTGATATACAGGATGAAGAATCCGATGTGGAAGAAGGGGACGAGAATGGAGGGAAGAATATGTGGTACGGCGGGACGAGCACGCTGTCTTCTACGAGCGGAACGAAGAAAGGAACTAGCAATGCGGTGCGGGTGTGTAAGCATCTTCTTGCGGCTGTGCTGGCGGAGAAATGTACGAGTCTTTTTGGGGGTTACGTGGTCGAGAAGGTCGTCACGACGGATGATATCGCTGAGGCGGCCGTGGTGTGGGAATAATTCACGGAACTGGTTCATTGCACTTTCTTTCATTATTGGGATCTTGAATAAGCCGTTCTGAAGACCAAGGTAAGAATAGCACGTCTAAAAGGATTATACTGTACATAGAGTATACATCATGATTATTATAATAATAATAATGTCGGAATCACTCGAGGCCGAATACCACGCGATAAAGGTAAGCTTCCAGATACAGATCCCACGTACCCACCCATCTCCGTAGCGTCCACGCCCTCTTTTTAAGGAGAGTACAGACAAGAAATGGTAACGGGTACACCTGATTTAACAGGGTTATTCTTCCATCCAGTATATATACGTTCGCACTCCATTTTTTTCCAGAAGGAAAAGATTATAGGTAACGCGTTATATAAATTTTGCAAAGATGGTGTCGATGTATATTCAAAGCGTAGAGTATTCTGTTTTCACGGGAGATGTGGGAGCGCTGGGTATTATCGATACTGAGAGTACCGTAGTGAATTTGCCTTGCTTTGCCGATACTCTAAAAAGTCGCAAAACTCATCTATATCGCCGATTTATTCTAGTGGTGTAATAGCGTGGTAGATCGGTGTATAAAAAGTGTAAAAAAGCTTGCTGAAAAAATGTCAGAATAGTAAGATTGCAAATATATCAACCTGCAATAAATCGTGATAGCAAGGATAATATAACGGATGGATGCGGTGTTTGTTCGGGGTATCAGAATGGAATCGAGAGAGACGGTCCGCTATAGTTGGTTATAGCTTGGCCGCATCCTTAACCGTTCCGATCTTCAGCTTTGGAGAGTACTTTTTCAAAACGCCGTCGTTGTGGTACTATATATCCCGATCGTAACAGTCAGTACGGAATATACGAAAGAAACACCTGTGTTACGCATGGCGGCCGGTCACCTACCTTCCAGAACTGCTTTGTCGCATCTTTCCCCGCGACACGTGCCAAGATCTTCTTACCGCCCGGGTGTTCATCCACGAAGTCTACAGGTTCGAAAAAACCATCGTTAGTATGTTGCTGTAGAGGTTTGAAGTTCGAAGAAGTGCGAGCCGGGTGGCCTGACGTACTCGTGACATCGTAAACCCCGTCATCGATGATGATGTACAGTCCCTGCGCGGGTTCCTTGTGATGCGCAACCTCGGCGGGGGTGAACTGCTTGTCGGCCATTTTTTCTGAAGTGATAATAAATATGTCGTAGAGACGATGTCGATGATTCAAGTGGTTACGCAGGGTGTGGGGAGATGCCGGTGGTGGAGGGAGGACATCGTTGCGGTTGTGAGGTCGGGGAGGATGGGTTTTTGTAAGCGCAGGATGTTTGGTTTTTTTTTTTCTTTCCTCGTGGGAAAATTACCGAGGTTGAAACTTGCTGCCCGTTTTGTGGTTGCTGCGCGGAGCTGAGGCCAATAAGAACCACGGAATTGGAAAGCCGAGGCCGTAGAAGACTATTTTCTGCGCCAGCATTACGTCTCAAGTTGGTCAAGTTTGTTCCTTGCTCGGACTAGTTAGTGATCTCGTGATATTGTCCGGGTTGGAAACATGGGATTGTTGTTTTATCAGACTACTCTATAATGTATCAGGAATCAGATATAGCCGTAATAAAGCTTTCAGCTACATTTAGGAATTTAGGAATTATGTTTAAGATTACATGAATTGTTATTACAATAGCTATAGTTAACAGTCTCGGCAAAATTATATTTGCCTTGACTGTTTTGAGACTAATATCAGGTGAATCGCGATCGTTTATTGCCCACCAATAGCCACTCACTGATCGTGTTAGAATCACCAGTGTACAGAACATACTCGTTCAAGCACTTAATCAAAATCCAGGAACCATCCGCCACGCGAGGCGTTCTTGAGCAGAAACATTCTAATATTCTGATCTCTATGCCTCTCAGGATCCTATTCAAGAGAGGTGATGCTGCTGAAATTCGAATGCTGGTCGATCAACTTCCTCCCGCTCTTCCACTCGATATTCTTCACATGAAGATAAAAGACGATATTATGGCGCACGTACAACCGATCCGAAAACCCAACCGCCATATCGATCGTCTTGTAGTCCTGCAAAAAGTCGTCCTGCACGGCAAAATCCGCGGCAAACCGCAAAAATCCCTTCAGATTCATGTCGAGTAACTCCGGATGGTCGGAAAATTCGAACGTCTGGGCCTGACTCATGCGTTGCGTGCTGGACCACGGTTCCATGCATTGAACCTCGATGCGGATCCCGGGTTTATACATTGGCTGCAACGGCCAGGGTACATCAGTTGGAGGCTGCTTGGGAACCATCTCTTTATTCCCGTAGATGAATCGGTCTCGTAGGACTCCGTCATCTCGGAGCTCGAGGTCGGAGAGAGCTGCGTCGGTCTCGTCTAGCTCGGGAGGTTTATCCTCCCCGTAGATATAAGTGCCGCCCGGGTGGTCGCTGACGGTGACGGAATGGACCTTGTCGTCGGAGAGGGTGAAGTTTAGGATGCGGAAACTCTGCACTTCCTGTACGGGGTCAGATTCTCTGAAGATTCGATGATAGAGGGATGAATCCCAGCGCTCTTCGTAGCGTTTCCCTAGGTTGTCATCTTCGCAGAGGATGTCGCGCCAGAGGGTGCAGACTTGCATGCATGGAACCTGCGATTTCCAAGGAAGGTGGGAGAGGATGTTGATGTGTAACTCCACGGGGAGATCGGAGAGGTTGGTTTTCTTGGGATTCGGGTTTCCATTTGATGGAAAGGTGTCAGGGTTTGATACGGCTTCTGTAGACATGTTGGAGATGGTGTGTTGGAAATATCGCGTGCGCGTGTTGTCGCAGAACAATGACCCGGAGCTTAGCCTGGTAACGAAACCGGGGCCTAGCTTAATCTCAAGGCCGGAGTCGCTAGTGATGAGTTGTAGATGGTTAGGCTGAGGTGAGAGGATTTGTTGATGAAATAAACGGAGAGATGGAGGAGTGAAGAGGGGAGGACGATAGAGTTTGAACGTTTAAATTGGCAGAGGCATAATAAGTATTTAATTTAAGTAATAGTGTTACACTTCCTTCTATACCACTAAGGCTAGCTGGTATATCTAGAACACGTTATGCTTGACTTCCACGTCTGACTTTTCTATCCTAAGATAACTTTATCCCCAGATGTAGAAATGTATTGTCGACAGGTGTTATAATAAAATAGGTAAAGTATGTAACTGAATATAGAGTTATATTGCTTTTGAGTTGACCGATGAAGATTCCAAGAAGAATAGGGAATCATTATCAGTCCTAATGATAGTATATACACAAAATATTCTATACAAAATGGGTGATCGCATATGTCGCAAAATTGCATGTGCGACGGATACGATTATGCGATGTTGACAAAGTTGTTTCGTCGCTTTGCCAAGATATGCGATCTCGCGATTTAGTCACGTGATGCTTGGAGCCGCATGGCAGGGATCAGAACAGGATAATTAAACTCGCAAAAATAGATTTATACAGTAATATGGAAAGTGCGGCAACACAAAACTGAGAACAGTGCAGTAGAGCAAGGTACAGGTATTTGTGCTGTTCAGACTAGAGGTCTGTAACAAATAGTAGCTGCAGCATTAATTAACATAATCCTCAATATATCAACTGCTTGGCAGTTGTTAGCACCATATTTAATTGTTATTGTGATTACACCAGCAGTGTCGCCTAAGAAATCCATATGTACGGGTACTGGCCTTGGTGCAAATTAGTCTCGCAGGTAACTTTCGGCCGGCATTTCTGTAGATTTCTGCGAGCTGGGTTCTCGTCTTGCTTACAGTTACCTCTAGTCACAGTCAACGGCGAATCAATATACATATCGAGAAACGACAACCTAGTAGCCATGCATTACTATAGACTTTCCTAGGGATCAACCAGCGAAATATCTCTTCCGACATCTATGCGGTCGATTTAGCTTAAGACACTTGAAGCAGCTAGACCAATAAAACGAGCGCTCAAAAGATGATATGACTTTCGTAGGGATACCTGAACTCATCTGTAGACGAGCCTACAGGGGATAACTATACCGCGATGCGACGACTTGAATCGAAAGGCGGGGTTTAAATAATGTTTCACCTGCAAACTAGACCCATGGTGGACGATCGCTCTATATAAAAATGCTCCAATATATCGATTGCTCCAACATGGGATTAATAGGTCAGCTGCGCATGATATTCCGAGTATTTAATAACTCGGTTAGCTGACGGTCTTTCAGCAGACCATTGCCGTATTATTCTTTGCTCACCACCAAAAAGACCTCCGTTTACCAACCGAGCTTTGAAAGTCTGAAAGAGCAGTCGTATTTGATTTAGCCATCACCCAAAATGTGAGTTTGTATTGGTATCATACTGTATAAGAAATCAGAAACTAATCTATTAACCCTCGTTGATCGTTATATAGCGCATAGCCCTTCGATACTCATTGCAATGTCGCTCCACGAAGTCAGCTCCCCTGTTATGAGGATTCGCGGCCTCTCTGTCGACATGACGGAATCCGATGTTAGAATAGCTCTCGTGCTAGCCATGGATGACTTACCAGAAAGTTTGAAGATCAAATTGGAAGGAGATCATGAAGTAAAGGGCTCTATGAATGCCTTTGTAACTTTTGAAATGGCTGAACAAGCCAGGGAAACGGCAGAAGCATTGGATGGAACAAGTTTTAATAAATATGAGCTCTCAGCGAGTGTAGTACCTAGTACAGAGACGTCTACGTAACAAGGATGAAAATGATATTCGATAGAGCGCGTTCACTTGAGAAAATTCTCCCCTCTTCATAAAGCTTTCCAATCGGGAATTACTTTAGGTTTTGCGAAATAGACAGTAATAGCTTTACGAATAGAGGGAAAAGCACTTAAGCGAGAGATCTCTACCTTAATAAGCATATTATAGGTGTCCGGATATCTTATCATGCAGACCCATATTTAAATAAGATATATTCACCGAATCTGCAGGGATATAAGCTTCCGCGCTATTCAGAGACGACGTCTGCATGATTCGTTGGCCGTTACTGATACTTTCGACGCTAGTTGAGCATAATAAGGCATCTAATTCGAAAAGCGGGGTTCATCCTATTTTGAACTTAGACCCTGCTCGTTCATTGGAGATTTCTCAATAACCTGCGGCTTAATTAGCTTTCAACTCGAAGTATATAATAGCGCATAGTAAACTCAGTCTGCACGTAGTTCGAAGGCATTTCTCTTATAGCTTCCTCTTCCACACTCAGAGCAGACATACTTACTGGTCCTGCTTTGCAACCCAACTTAAAATCTCCTAAGTAAATTTTTATTTCACCAAGTAACTTTATATTTGGCCTCAATTAATTTTATAAGAGACTCTTCAGACAAATCAATCGTCCAAAGAAACGACAGCTAATACGTCAATGTTGCACTAATAGCTAAATTTTCCGACTCAAGATGTCAGACGTCTACAATCACATAATTATTAGAGGCCTCTCCTCACAAACCGGGGAAAAGGAAATCAGAGAAGTTATCGACGCGAAGGGATTAGAAGGCGTTTTCCAGATTAACATCCGCTCGAATAAATGGCTATGGGGCAAGAGAGAGACTGCTACAACCGCATAAGTCGACTTTCGCAACGATGACTTCGCTGAGGAAGCAGCGAAAGTATTAGACGGGACGACGATAGACGATAAAAAGATCTCGGTGCGGGCGGTGCTTGTTAGTAGGCCTCCAATCGGGGCCTCGGATCCAGACGCTCCAAGCAAATCTCCCGTCCCTGCAGCTGGGCACCAGCCTCATGGGATAAAAGCGCCTCCTCATTCAGATTCCGACAATACTCTTCATTTCGACCCGTCGAAATTCATATTGACCGACCACGGCGGTCTTCCAGCCTCGACACCGGGGATGGTCCCCACCGCTCGAATCTTACTTACACACCTCCCTCTCAGCACCACAATACAACGTGTTCTAGGAATTCTCAAAGAACACAACTTATCGGAGGTTGACGATATAAAGCATCTGGACCATGTTAAAAAAGAGTACGATGCGGATATCACTTTCAAGACGGTTGATCAAGCGAAGGAAGCGGTAAAGGTGTTGAAAGAGCTTGTGGTGGAGGAGCGAAAACTAATGGCGGAGGTGTATTATGTCACTGAGAAAGAGATGGCACGGAGTCTTATGCCGGTGTCACCTGTGCCTAGCCATCGGAAACCGAGAATCGATTAAAGAGATACAATGCCGAGCTGGTTAATTAATTAAAGCCAATTTATGACAAATATCGAGATTAGGAGTTTTGTACTATTAGTATATACATAGAACTTGATTCTTGTACTGTATATATATGCATATACCATCCGGTTCTGAAAGACACCCCGGGGAGGAAGATATCGTTGGTCTCGTCTATAGGTAGTTATATAGGATACGAAATTCAAGAAACTATTGATGAAGCACTAGGGCAAAAATGTCGTCCGTTCGTAATATTTGAAAGCAGGTATCAACCAGATCTGAATATCTTACCGGATAGATAAAATACTATTACAGCCATTCATATTCCCTATACTTCCACATCACTATATAAATTTCAACATTTTATACTAGATTTCAGGATATTTTATCACATAATTGCGTATTAATTTATATATAATTGATTGAAAAATATTCCATTGAATTATAAAATTCCTAGGTTACGGTGTGTGTATGAATTGTCTAAAATTGCTTATAATATAATATTATAGTATTCTTAGTGGACCCTTATTTGAATATAATAAGGCATTAATCCAAAAGCGGGGTTCGTAATATCTCACAGAAAGACCCCGCTTATTTTTTGGAGAACCGGTGGCTTGATCAGCTGTAAGCTCGAAATATATAATACAATATGCGCTCGGTCTATATCAATATAGAATCCCTTCCTTCCTCACCTCTAGCCCCTACATAACAATAACGAAGGGGTGCAGGATTTCTGTTAACCCTAGTTTGCAAACTGATCTGAAAATACCTATCATATCTCTATTCCGCTATCATCCAAGAGGTGAGTTTAAGGAATTCGAACTCCTCGAATGCACGAAACATGTAAATAAAAGAGCGCTAATCTATCAACTTTGTAATATCATACGATCGTGATATGATAAATAGCACCACGAACAGCAGTTATTCAATATAAGCCCTCGTCATCGAGCCCCCTCCCATCTTTGAACCTAGGTTGAAGCCGGAAGAACTCATGCCGATCGATGGAAAGCGTAATCCGAGGGCCTGGAATCATGGCCCCTGAGTACTCCTCACCCAACTTCCTCTAGGCACTACAGGGGACCGCGTTGGAGAAATTCTTAAAGAACATTGTATATTCGGGTCAAACATATTAATCCCGAAGGCTATGATAAAACAAGTTGCGATTTCGCACTCACTTTTAAAACTGTTCATAAAGCAAGGAATGCAATCGATTTATTAACCAGGACTACGGAGGGAGAGCATTCCTTATTGGCGAAGCCCGGAGGAGGTCTCGACGCGGTGGTGGATCCTGACAGGGAGTTTGGTTCATGACACAGAGTCATCTGCTTATATGACGAGCCATCGTAACCTCAAAACTACCTGGGTAACTGGTCGTTATTTATATTTGAGAGGTAAAATAACCAACAAAGCTTAAGAGTGTTGGATTTTTCCTGTACGTGTACCTGTGCTATGTATATCGTCGCGAGCTCTGTGTCCACATCCTCTCGAAAGCGCTCAGTGGAAAGCTATGTCACTCTCGTATATATACTTATGTATAGAATGTTTAATTTAAGAAACTTTGATTGGTGCTAGCTAATATGCTGATGGCCATACTATCGATGCATATATGGAGCACGAGGGATAAAATACCGCGCCGTCTGCTCGTAGATTTTTGAATTAGGTATCAATCATGCAGCTAGAGGTGAATGTCTTTGAGGGACGGATAGAATGCTATTGTAGAGATTCCTTATATCTCATATTCAGATATATGTCTTAAAGTTATACCAGATTTCCGTATATCTTATCACGTAGCCAAAGGATGTCTCACCGAATGCGAAATTGTAAGGTTCTTGAGTCACGCCGTGTGCATGATCTACGATAATATAGCACCACTAGGAGCCTTACTTGAACATTATAAGAAGGTATTGATATGAGAAGAGGCCGGGGACAAAATCAGGGTTTCCGGATATTCAGCTGCACGATGCTGGATCATGACATTGAGCTCTCAGCGGAAGGAATGTTTTATGCTGGGAAACCCACTCCGTGCCCCGAATTCGATTCCGGCCGCTGCCTCCGGATCCGTATAAGGACCTGACCAGTGTTCCAACCAATCGATTGTTCTTTCCAGGCTAGAACGTACCACTGAATACCGATGTTCTGAAATTTATCAAAGACCACAAAGTAAAAGGTGTTTTAAGTTTTCCACAGGGCACCAATATCAGACTGCGATAGGGGTGTATGTGCCACGACTAGAGTGGGGGCTGTCTCAGCACGACACTAAGCTATGCCTAATTTTACTGTCTGATAGAGAAACCAAACTTTTACCTTTTTAAAGACTACTCTACAGACTTATGCATGATTCGTCGTTGGATATTATCAAATGTTGCAGTAATACATATAGTTTACTTAAATAATAAGATATTCCTTCGAAAGTGGGATTTATTTGCATTCGTATTTCCAATCGCGCCAATGAGCGGAGACTTCAACTGACCTGATAGTTTAGGCACTTCAAGCTGAAGTATAAAAAGACAGCCATTTCGATCGAACATGCCTTTCTTCTTCTTCTCTACTCACCAACATTAGGAACAGCAATCCTCCTACGAAATTCGATTCAAACGTACACGCGTGCTCAAAAAGCCCCTAAGCTTGCCATTTCCTTCGCTAGCTATTACTTAAGAGGTGCGTTTATACTTGCGCAAAAAATTATTCGAGCATTAATCAAAATTTTCAATAAATGATAGCTTAAATGATTAAAATCTTTCAATCTTTATACATAGTAGTAGCATCCTAAATATTTGGCAAATGTCGGACATAGTATACGCTCCATCTCAACCCGGTACTGTGATTGTCGGAAATGTCCTTAAATTGGTCTCGGAAGGCGAATTTGAACAGTTTCTCAAAGACCAAAATGTATTCGGAACAAACAACGTTTCCAAGCGGCAGACGAGTTTCAACTTGTGCGAGATGATTATCACTTTTAAAACGATGGAGCAAGCTGAGAGTGCAGCAAGTTTATTGAATGACCAGTGGTTCAAGGAGTCTCTGCTTTCAGCGCGTGCATCTTAAATTTATCAATGGGCGTTCTGGAGACGAGGGTGAGGATGGTACCGAGCTACGGTAACTCGAGAGATACAGCCAAATATCAAATAATAATCGAGATTGAGAGATTCAGATAGTTACCTGTAACTACCTGGAGAGGAATGTTTTATTTGTCATATTAAAAAGCTGCCCCTAGGGCTAACAACAGTACTATCGATGGAGCTAGCTTTTCAATCTGACCAGTCGTAAGTGTAAAATAACGACCATATTGCAAGCGGTCATTTCGAGTACTTCTTGAATTGACTAGGTATACTTAAGTGTGCAATAGGCTCCACTTTACCTATCTATAACTATACTATGCAATAAAATAAAGGAGAAATTATTGTTTTTTTTGGAACAAAATGCCAGAATGTAAGTAAGTACTTGTAAGTATTCGTTTGCTATAAAGTCTCCTCGAACGTCCAGATTTCTCTCGAAACAAAGGTTAAGCGAGAAACCCGCAATTAAACGGAGCTGAAAAGATCTATCATGTAGAGAGGTGGATCCATATTCGACCAAAAGAGTTTAAGATGAAGCCGTGCCCGTATGGTCATCGGAAGCTATGACAAGGCGGTCGGTTGTGCTAGCGCGAAGTGGGAAGCTAAAAGGTGGTTTGAAAAGCGGGGTTCTTAATATTTGACACAAATTCCGTTGGTCGGCGGAGATTTTTGAGAATAATCAATGAACTGTGGGGGCAATATATACTCGGGGGATATTACGACTTACCTGCTTCTTCAACTGGACGTTTCATTTCCTTCGCACTCCGGCATCAGTATCGTCACAAGACTACATTTTTTACTTTCACCATTATGCCGATATCCCTCAAGATGAGCTCTCGAATTTCTTTGTATCAACTCACCAGAAAATTAATGTTTAGAAATATTTAATGTTGATATTCCAATGATATTCTAATATTTTAAATAGTACTCCGATTATTTGACACCATGACGACCAAAATACTTGCGAGTGGCCTCGCTCCTATTACCAAGGAAAGTGATGTCGAAGCGGCCCTCGAACAACATGGACTTGCAAAAGCTGTGGATATTTCGCTGGTCATCGACCAGCATTACGCAATCATCACCTTTGAGACGGCTGAAGAGGCCGAAAAAGCCGCGATCATCTTGAACGATTCACCGTTGGAGGGAATAAGGATCAAAGCAAGCTTGTTTATGGGGGCTCGGCCAGGAGCTGGAAGGTATTATGTAGTATCTAGCAGTCATGCTTATTGAGAACCTAAAGTAACCGATGTCGCCAAGAACTGTAAAGTTTATGACAAAGAGGGGGGGGTTAGTTGGCTATGTATCATCTGGAATGTCTTGATTTATAAACCACCGGATAGTCCACCGCGCCGGCTGGTACTTACATAAGCCTAAGCTATCCCCATATATACTCGCTGGTTCAGCATGCCAACACGAAGATTCTCGAAATCCAACAGGGACTCAATAGACTGTTGAATAGACACCATACATGAATGGAATGAGCTATTTGATCTAAATTATTGACTTTCTAAAACTTCAAATCTGTGATATATTCCTATTGATTTTCAGCCCAAGACATGATATAGGAATACTCGATACTGTTGCATCTATACTTAGACAGAATATACGTAATACCGAATCCCAGTATCCTCGGTCAAAGTAAATTTATAAAAAGGGATCTAGCACTAAATATGGACCACCGAGACTCGAGATCCACTGAAGCAACTCTCTCGAAATACCCATGAGAGATTCTCTCTGTCTAAATAGTTCGTTGCCTTCCATGTTTCTCGTGGGTGTTCCCACCAGAAGCGATTGTTCATGACGCGCAATATCAAATTCTACTTTGTGTACTACTGCCATGGCTTCCTCGAAATCAAGCTTTCTCGCACGCACATCGATATTTTTCGGTAGTATCTCACACCAGTGATCATTGATGTTCACGTCGCCGTAAACTCGAAACCAGGGGATATAATTTTCCCTCCAGAACCATGAATACGGACTCCTCTCGATCGGCTTACTGATATTTTCGTACTCGAATGACAACAGTGATAAATCGGTTTCCAAGAGCTGGAATATTCTTGACCATATCTGGGCTTCGGACTACAAGAGGCAATTATAAAATGAGAGAGAACGGAGGGTATCCTTGTGAAGAAGGAGGAAAGACTTAAGTTCCGCTTCGACAAAGGAGTGGCTGATGAAGTTGAGTTTTCGGAGATGCTGGAGATGCGGTTGCACGCCGTCGAGAAGTATGTTCGAGGTATAATAGTTATAATTGATTCCCCACGAGTGTAACTCTGCGCTCTCTCCTACGTAGCCAAAATCTCCGCTGCTGATAGATAATTCTTCGAGTGCAGATGCCGCTAGGGATATAAAATTGAGGATACCACGCAGGTAGCCGATCAGTTGCTCGTGGTCGACGGGTGCTGCCATCCTAACGGTGAGGTGGAGGAGCTCCAGGTTTCTTAGAATCGATCTATAACGCTCAAACCAGGCGCGATTCTCGTGGAACCAAGAGATGGGAAGTATAGGTTCGCTGTCGAAATAGTCATTCCGAAATCGAATTTCTTTGAGTTTACTTTTTGAATTCGTGATGGCGAAGAGGACGTGTGACACCAATTGGACCTGTTGTGCTTGGTACGAGCTGTTTGGGAGGTATTCGAAGATTTCGAAAAATGCATCTTGACATTCTTGGGGATAGTTTTCGAGACCGGGGTGGTGCGCCTGAATGACTCGCCGTGAAAGTTTTAGTTCGTCGACGATAGGATTTCGAACCTCTATACATTCGAGATGGTGCAAATTACTAAGAGCAATGGAAAGCAAAGCCAGGTCTCTGCGGCGTTCCAAATTCCAGTTGTGTTCTAGCCATTCGTCATGGCAATAGACTTTAAAACTCGGTAGGAAAAGAATATTCCGCGTAACCAGGTTTGCGAAACTGGCTAATTATATTGAACTTTGGTCTACGTAGGTAAGGCGCGGATTCATAAATTATGAGATGTTTCAATCTCGGGCTTGCTTCCGGATTCTGAGATAAAGATACTAGAGCTTCAAGATCTGGCAAGGTCCTGCAATAGCTGAGGGTGTGAAACAGCCTATCCAGGTAGATCTTTTTAGCTCTTTGATTGAGATTTCTGGAGCACAATCTCACGCAACGTAGGTCCCTAGCTGAAAGATGGGCTCCGATCTCAAGGAAAATCTCAAATGGGATCGATTGCAAGTGCGCCATGGCTATTTAATGGAGCTGCTTGTAGTTCGGAGGTTGGAGCTCTTTGACTCTACTAGCATCACTTCGTCGGTTTATTTAGTCAGATTACGTCAAGCTTCTAGATTCAAATTACGATTAGGAACTTACAAATGCGTGATATGATGTAAGAGTTTACAGTCATTTATAGTATCTAGTATTAGCTTTCTACAAGCGAAACTGTACGAAGAATTACTTCATTCGCAGACGCGGCGTGTCTAAATTTCCCCTCACCTATGACACGAATGCAATCAAACGCTCAACGCAGAAACAGGCTGAAGCTGCTGAATATATCAAATCTGCTGTCATTCAGAGCAGAATACGGGGAGCACCCTTAATCCAGACGTCGTTCTGTCCTTCGTATTGCTTCAAAGGATGCGCAGGATCGGTAATAATTTCCTCCCACACCTCCGGTAGATTCTCTTCCGCCCATTTCTCGAGCTCTTCCCGCCTCGATGGCTGATACTCGGAATATAACGCCATGAATCTGCACACTAATGATCAGTAACTTCAATCTTATAATTATCACAGCATTAAAAATAAATACTTACACCTCTCGATCCGGTCTAACCCCCTCTTTCGCCTCCATCTCCCTGAGCATTTTAAACGCCATCTCGTAATTATCCGCCAAACACCAGCCGGATAACCTCATCGCGTAATTATGCATTGTTGGTTTAATCCCCAGTTTGACAAAGTTACTCCAAATCTTCGGCGAGCGTACTTTCATGTTACTCTTGCTCAACCCGCAACTAATCATGACCAAACTTAACGTATCGCTATCCGGTCCCTCTCGTGTATTAGTGATTGTTTTGAAAACTTCCAGCGCCTGCATCGGCTGATTGACGGAGTTGTACGCCCACATGAGCGAGTTGTAGAGCTCGGTGCTCGGCTTGACGTCCGGGTCGATTTTGAATTGTAGATGTATGGACCATAACGTGTGTGAGTCCTGTAGTCTCGCGCAGTGTCTGAACGCGGAGGTGTAAGTCGCAGCATCCGGCCGTGCACCCTTCGAATGTCGCATCTGCATGAATACCAGATTGGCCACATCTGGTGCGTCTTTGGAAAAGAATAATTCCATGATTTCCCTTCTTGCGGCGAGTGGTAGTTCAGGGAAGAGATCTCGTAGGGCTTGGTATAGCTTCCACATTTCCGCAACAGCGAGGTTAGGTAATCCCATTAGCTCGCCGATAAATTTGATAACTTTTAAACGGTCCGGATAGCCGTAGTTGATGATTTCTCGGCTGAGAGTCTGTACTATGATTTCAAACGGCTTGTTGAATAGCTGCCAGTGAGTCAAAGCACGAAGTGACTCCACATCCAGGAGGACATCACGCCGCAGAACCTCATTATAGAGATTCTGGATAACCGATTCCTGCGTTTTCACATTCGAAGCCATAAGCGCCAATAACTCAAGCGTCTCGGCTTCCGAGTCGCCCGCATCTTCGTAGTACTTCAAATTCTCCCACGCAGCAACAGCCCCAGTCGGGTCATTGGCCATCATACGAACGCGAATGTGGAAAACTTGAGTCCGCCGATTAAGATCCAACCGCCACCTCTCTGCCAGCATCAGCAACATCTGCGCGGTGGTCACATCCTTTTTCCATATCGCGAAATCCACCAGTTCATTAACCATTTCGATCTTCATTTTTGGTGAAATATCCGGTAATAGCGCTGTGACCGTGTCTATGCTCTCGCCTTTATTCATCTTCCATTTGAGCTTTATGATCTCCAGATCCTCTCTCGGCGTTAACCGGGTATCATCGACGACTAGGCCCTCGGGTTCCTCGATCTCCGTGTGCTCGAATAACTCCTCCATCCAGCTCTGTGCCATTGCATCCTCCGTATGACCGACCGCGTATCCAAATATCATCTTGAAAGTATCACTCGTTGCAACATCCTTCATCTGATCCCACCATTTCTTCGCACTAGCCGTATCGTCGCGGTCCATATAAAACCTCAGCGTGCCGGTTAATATCCCCTCCCCACCCAAATACTTCGGATCCCGCGCATCAGCCGATTCGGTTAGCTGTAGCAGAGCTTCTTCGTCGTCTTTATCGATGATACTGCGTAATAACTGCCACCACGATTTCGCCTGTATAATCTCATCACCGTATGTCTCCGCTCCGACCTTCAAAAACCCCATTGCCTTAATATAATCCTTCGTATTCGCCAACGTTGCCACAACCGCTTCAAACCCCGCTCTCAAAAGGTCGGTGTTACCCTCTCTCGTCCGTCGGATGTAATCCAGCACCGTTCCCGCAAGATTAACCGCTACTTCGTGTTCCGCGGACTCCAGTCCGCTCAGCACATTTATCAAATCCGCGTCCTTGAGCATTTTGATATCATCCCGTTGGCTCAATGCCTCCAGTAGTCGTAACAGACCGTAGCAATTCCCTTCATCCTTTAGAATGTTATCGATAGCTTTATCCCGCGATAGTATCTCAAACGCCTTGACGAGTTCCGAACTCGTCGGTGCATATCCAACTTTATCGTCCACGAAAAGTACCAGTGCCGACATGACCGCTATAGCCGGATTCTGGGGTACATTGTCAATCGGCTTTTCCATCGTCTGCCGCAGCTCTTCTTTGAATAGATCGAGGAAATAGCGTTTCTGGGTGAGCTGTACCCCCGCAAGCGGGGCAGCGGGGAGCGCGGTCGGCCGTTGTCGGTAGGTATGCAGGTTTTGCCGTGCGAAGAGACGACATTGCAGGCACACCGTATCCCTTCCCGTCGAGAGTGGCGTGAAGAAAAGCCTTTGCGAGGCCCGTCGGAGCAGCCGTGGAGCCACGCTCATGGCGACCGGCTGTGGAGAGTGGAAAACACTCAATCAGGGCCGATTCTCGAGAAAGTAATTGCGAATTGCGGGTGCGGGATCGGTATATAAATCCTCATGTGAATGGTGGGCTGCCAGTACGTACAGGTATAATTGGAGGTTAAATGTGGTGTGGTAGCACCGACCAATCGGTTTGCGTATTGATAAAGATTTTTGTAGGTTAGCCGATGACCTACGCTAAACACCATCCATCCAACATCTCATCCGCATCACCGCCAGCATCACCAGCTTCAATTGATTATCGTCGATTTGGCCGGCGCGTGGGCTCTACAGGGCAATACTATGAAGAATTAATCGGTGGATATCCCGGTTTCAATCACAATGCCTCCACGACCGACGGCGGCAGTCGTAAAGACTGTCGTCAACCCCAGCTCCATCCTCCCATTCCTCTACCCTGCTGCCTCCCGTCGACCCCTCAGCTCTACTAGAGTCCTTGTACAATCCAAAACCATGGGCGATAACTTTCTAAACCTCGGTAAGCCCCTCTACCTATGCCCTAAACCCCGCGATCCTTATTGATCACCGAAGGGAACTCTAGTCAAAGGCATATCTGCAACACCACAATCCGCCTCGCTGCCCTCTCTGTCCCAATCCGGTCCGCCACGAGACTCCGCCAAACCTATCCCACCCACATCGGCGTTCACATCTATTCCCCAAAAACAGCAAGCATTCAGGGATATGGGCGTTTTCAACACTGGTATGGTCCACGAACTGAAAGAATTGGCCGAGCGCAGAAGGAGTATAGAGGAGAATATGGAATACGTGGATCCGGATATATTCCGCCACTCGGCACCGGTTGCGCAGCAGTCGTACTTGAACCCTAAGGATCTCAGTTATGAGGAGTACGTGAAGTATAATTCTAGCAAACGGTGGAATTTGCGACAGGACATTTTTGCAACATTGAAGGAGAGTCCGTTGGAGCATTATAAGGTACGAACAATATTCCCACACATCGCATGCAGGGACATGTGGTCCCTTCTACGAGAAAGATATGCTAATTTTGCCTTTATGGTGCAGAACTTTAACCTCCTCAAAGATTACATGACAACAGCGGGCCGTATAAAACACCGCAGTCAGACAAATCTCAGTAATGGGAATCAACGGAAACTAGCGAAAGCGATCAGAAGGGCTGTAGGTATTGGTTTGTTACCATCGGTTTACCGTCATCCTGTGCTTCTCATGTCAGAGCAGAAGAGTGCCGTGGAGGGGTACAAGTCTGGTTATGTTCACGTGGATCGACCTAGGAATGAACCTATTCGGGGAAACCCCGTGATATAGATTGTTCTTGGGTGGATCGATATTATTGATAAACTTTTTTAAATTATTGCGGAGCTTGGTATTTTTCTTTTTTTCTTTCTAAAAAACCCTATATATAAGTGGATTTCCCAAGATGCAATAGTTTTATTCTTCATATGATACTCTCCCGGTAGGTAGAATCACTGTCTATATCGTCCTAATTATGAAGAAATTCTTTATGCATGACATGCTTTCTGTGAGAGCTAATTACCTACGCTGGAGCAGGAACCCCAGCCACAGCAGGAATGAATAGTACCGATCATCGATTGCTCGTCTCATATATTACCGCTTATCATAATCCGCTTATCATCGATACAAAAACGGAGAAAAGGAAATCAGAATTAACAAGAAAGCAAAAACACACAATTAAAAACCATTTACACCCTGAATTTAAAGATTTAACTCCTCATTATGCACTGTTGTCCCATCATCTCTCAGATGCGCCGAAGAGTTTCTAAACAGGCTTTGCCACATGAACCTAATAAAAAACGGGATTAGTCTACGATATAGTCTCCATTTGACTGGTGTGGTGTACTTACGCCTCACTCAATAACAACCCGATATCCTTCTCACCCCACTCCTTCGTCGGCAGCGATTGTAAAAACATCATGACCTCCTGAAAATCCATCTTTTTTAGTTCCGCAGACCATTTCACCAGAAATGCCGCACAGACGTAAAGATGGAATTCCGAGAAACCAGAATTACCCTCTGACTGTACCCAGAAAACACTGTTAG
Organism: Orbilia quercus; assembly: GCA_036971405.1. Lineage (NCBI taxonomy): Eukaryota > Fungi > Ascomycota > Orbiliomycetes > Orbiliales > Orbiliaceae > Orbilia > Orbilia quercus. Next base: position 571,089 of record JAJTUE010000012.1, read on the forward strand.
TAGATGAATTTTGACAAGAGAGTATGAGATAGCATTACCATATAGGTATCCCACATCCGAATCACGTTCTTCACACTAAACTCTCTCATCAACATACAGTTCATCCACCGGAAACTGAACTGTATAAACTGCACTTGTACATCGTTCAGATGTTTCGCTAAACCGCTGTCTATCCGCCTTACTAGATCTCGTAGCTGGGATACTTGGCGCTGGATTCCCGGTTGCGAATGTATGTAATTGTCTTGTATGCCGTCTAATAGTTTTGTTAGGCACCAGAAACAATCTGCGCTTACTACGTCCAGGATTTCGGGAGGTAGTGAGCCCGGATCGAATGTTTCCACATCTCCATCTGTAGAAAATAGGTGTTAGTTTGATACGGCCGTATATCGCAGAGAAGATGTTCATGTACCTATATAGGCGCTCAAGAATACCTGCCAAAACGGTGTTACCAGGTCGTTGATACCCTGCACGTATCCGCTGGCGGGATGCCGTATCGCCCACACATACAAAATCTTCTCAAGACACCTCTGCGTCGTCTTATGACCGTAGAGAGGAATGTGTGGATTCGTCCGCGGGATATCTATCGATATTTGATGCCATATGGTCTGATCCATCGCTGCCTCTCCTCTGCTGAACGCCTGCTTAGCGCTATCGAGGTACTCTTTCCGTTTTCGCTCCAGAGTTGCGACCCGTCGGTCAGAGTTCGCTGGAAGGTAGCCGAGGAGGAGCTGCCAGGCCATTGGTCGGAGTTCGTCGGGGATGCCGCCCCATGCGAGGGAGCGTAGTTTTGTAAGGTCAACGGTGGAGGATTGGAGAACGGTTTTGAATTTGTTTATGCGGGATATTCGAGCGTTCATGGCTTCGATTTCAGCAGAAGAGTGGACGTCTGTGTTTATAGGAGGGTGGTAGATCATGTGCAGTGAGTTCCCGGGGTCTGTAAGAAGGTTGCATCAGTTATAAGCCCTTTACACGGAATTTGATCGTATAGATGGCAAATTGTACCTCTGACGAGTCCTTCAAACTGTGCTTTGAGACCCTTTGTTCGCTTCTTCGTGATCGGGTACTCGAATCCTCCTTTTTTCCCACCCGTTGGTCTTCCCTCGATACTCGTGACGCCAGCCATGTTGGCTATACTACCTAATCCGCCAGTCATATGTGGGTTCTGTTTCGGTACGGCATCGTCGAGATCAAGACCCCAGTCGTCGTCCGTTTGTGACATGAAGACGTCATAACTTGCGGCAGGGTTTGTCGGGGAGTGAGATCCACCCGAGGGAGTAGCTTTATGTTTTGGGATTGGTGTTCTAGAGCGTGAAGGACTAAAGTCGTGAATTGACAAGTCAGCGTGGATCAGTCAATGTTGAATCCTGGAGTTTGGTTTGGGCGTACGTGTTTTCGAAATTCAACATGTCAGTGAATGAATACGATGCTCCAACGACCTTGTTCGACTCGGCAGGAGGCCTGGACGGGTAAATTGTCAGTATCTCGCTGTTAGGTCGTTGAATATATGTGGCAGGTCGTACTTATATGCGCCATCTCGATGGGGTGTGCCTTGCGGAGAGCGACCTCGCCAGAACGAACTTCTAAAGACCGCAGCAGAGTTAGCAACGTCCACCCTTTTCCCTTTCGATTCTCAGAGCTGAATGTGGATATTTGCGTACTCGGTGCGGTCTGGATCCTTGTCAAGGGCAGTAAGTTTTGAATTAGCAATTCGGAACTCTCGGCTGATGCAGAAGATGACATGGTGCAGCGGGGCGTCATCGGGAGAGCAGATATGGGCCAGAAATACGTGCCAACTTGTACCATCTCCTAGCGAAACAGTTAGCAGAATGAACTACACAGAAGCTATTCAATCGACAAAAGGAAGAGCGAGATGTATGGATAGTATACCTGCGCAGGACCTGGCTGTCCTTTCTTACTACTGCTGCTGCTACTGCCGCTGGTACTGCCTCCTCCCCACATTGCGTCCGTGCTTTGGGGTATTTATACACTCGATTCGATTGCGATTGCAGCCAGACCGAAAGGAACGCCGACGGTGAAGCGAGAGGTTGAGAGATGTGAATTCGAGGACGGTTTGCTACGGGGAGCGAGGAGGCATATCGAAGCAGGAGGTTGGATTGAAGCAATGAACGGCCGATATAAATTGTATTAATTATATCGTCGACTGGTCACGCAGCAAAACGCAGAGCGGCCAACCGGCGCAAACCCGACCGAACCAACAAAAAAACGCGACTCGCCAGCCAAACCAACCAAAGCAGCCAAGCAGCCCAGCAAACTTTTTTTCTCTCGCCGGCTTGCCTTCGTCATCAACTTTCTCTTCCTTTTCCTCTCAACCACCATCACCATCGCAACTTCATCGCAACTTCACCTTCCCTCTTCCCACAAAACCAGCCGACAGTGCCCTGTCATCCCTTCTCGACTCTCCTTGCCTCCTTGCCTGCTACAGTATCTGTTCCAATTTATTCTCTTCTCTTTATTTGCTCCTCTCTGTATTGCGTGACGGGTTTGACCCTGTGAAACAATCTCTCTGCCCCTAACTAGAACTCTTTCATCGAAACTTCCGGCTTCCATTCTTCAACCGTCATCGCGCCTCCACCGTAATATCTTCATTGCACTTTCTATCTTCACTCATCAGATATTCCATTTGCCTTTTTCATTCATCTGCCATCATATCCGTTCTTCCGCTCGGAATATTAACCACCCACACAGTTCTTCATCTTTTGCAAAGTTTTTAACATCCATCACCCCTTGACATCGTCTGAATCTCTTCACCATGGACGACGAATATGCTGATGAGGCTATCTTTGACGATTTGTATGTTTTCGTCCATTCACTAAAACAAAAAACTTTTCTCCGGGTTAACCAACACGCCGAAATTAGGTACGATGATGAACCTCCGTCAGGAAACGCCGGCTCAAAGCCCCAAACGACAACCTCCCAGAAAACCTCTCAACCGGACCAGAAGCAGGTCGCGCTCGTAAACCCTCAGCCGAATGAACAAAACAATGATTCCAACTTTGACGACTACACGCCTGCTGAGCCTCAGCAAGCCATCCAGTCTATGGATTACTCTTCCTATAATAATATGAACCAAGACTACTCAGGCTACAATCAGAACCAAGATTACGGAAACGGCGATGGAAATGGTTGGGGTCAGGATCAACAGGGCATGAATTCTCAGGGGCACGGTCCGTACGGTCACGGTATGGGGGATATGCAAGGCCACGGAGGTTCGGGAGATGCCGGCAGTACGGCAATTAAAGAAGACGGGTAGGTCATTGATACTTTTTTGATACTTTTTGAATTTCTCATCACGTGAAGTTACACACGCGCAATATACGACCATGGTACAGAGCCTTCTTCGTTGGAGCAAGTAGAAAGCTCGTGATATATCGTTGGCTCTTATTCCCAACCAATCGCGAGCGTTCGAAAGAGGTTTTGGCAGTGGAAAGGGAGGGAGAGAGGGTGGTTATCAGCGTGACCTACGCGCGCGATTGAGGTGTTGGAAACGCATCGGGCCAGCCCCGTTGCCCGAGAAATATCTGGATCACACAGCCATTCTTCTACCTAGGAATATCAGTTGAGGGAATAAGATGGCTGGCGTGAGAAAACAAAAACAACGGGTGACTGTTATCAGCGATCGATACACGAGTACTTGATGGGCCTGTCAGTGGTGTCCTGGATATAAAAGACGAGCCCGTGTGTCTTGTTCAACCTGAGGCACGGTTTGGGTTTGCATAGAGATGCAACAAAAAAAAGTGTTCACGGCAAATTTTGGGAGGGACTATACCACGCTGCGATGCATGGCAATGGGGAAAACATTATGGAAAGATATCGGACCATTCGGAAGACGTTAAGTTCTATAGAACTACCTAGCGCTAGTATCAGCAGCTGTACTCGAGTCATTCTATCACTACCTACCTGCTACAACTATCGAGATAGACGAGTAGAACTATCAAGAGTCATGGGAAGATAGAATCAAGAAAATCGAAAACAAGATTATTCAATTACACCGAATCCATTTATGGAAACTGCTACCTACGACGGCTTTTCTTGATCAAGAGAGAGATACACAAGACGGAGAGACAGAGACGCAGACAGACCAAAATACGAAAACAGAGAGACCGGGTATTTTTTGCGCCGGCAGTTGATGTTGACCGAGACGAGGGCGTTGGTACCGTGCCGCATTAGTCTGACGGCTTGGCAGGGATCTTTTGAAGCCTAACCGCCAACCTAGCCTGCTTTGATGCGGCTTCCCAACCAGCCTTGTCTCCATCAGGCGCGATTGCTCCCAGCAGAGTGTCCAACGGCAAACATTATGCTCTTCTCTTTGATCCTCATTCTATGTCGTTTCTATGCTCTATGCTTCGCTGCATACAGTCAACCAAACCCCGTAATATCTACTACATCTCTTATACCGGCCAGCGGTGGATATACCTCACACTCGCTCCTCGCGCTGAAGAGCACAACCCCATAGGCCTGCCAAGCACCCTTGTCCCTCTACACTCTTTAGAAGCGCCTGATATCCTTCCTTCCACAGTCATGGACTCTTTACGCATACCCAACCTTCTACGTTTGTCTATTATAAGCTTCTGGAAATGTCTATGACACCAATACTAATGTACCAACCCGTTTTATAGGAAAATGTTCATTGGTGGATTGAATTGGGAAACTACGGATGGTATGCTACTTAATTTTCTAAAAGTGATCAGATCTAGTTGATGGTCGACAACCTAATCACCCATATTATATAGAATCTCTGCGTGACTATTTCAGTCAGTTTGGCGAAGTTAGCGAATGTACCGTGATGAGAGACGGTCCAAGCGGACGCTCACGTGGTTTCGGTTTCTTAACTTTCAAAGACCCAAAAACAGTCAATATTGTCATGGTGAAGGAACATTATCTAGACGGCAAGATAGTAGGTGTATCCGAATACATTTTCCTGTTAATAGAAACATTTCTCACAAACCTCTTTTTACTATTTTATAGATTGACCCCAAGCGAGCCATCCCCAGAGATGAACAAGAAAGAACCAGCAAGATTTTCGTCGGAGGTGTGTCGCAGGAGGCTACTGAAGAGGAATTTAAGAATTTCTTTATGCAGTTCGGCAGAGTCATCGATTCTACATTGATGATTGACAAGGAGACCGGGCGACCCAGGGGTTTTGGATTTGTCACTTTTGATAACGAGACGGCTGTTGACCTCGCACTCTCACATCCGGATCTACGCATCCACGACAAACCCGTAAGTTGAACTCAATTCTCTATACCTATAAAAAGATTCTAATAACGGCCTGTCCGATAGATTGAAGTCAAGAAGGCTCAACCCCGCGGCAACGCTAGGGACCGCAACTTTGACGAAGAAGGTGGCGGCGGCCAAGGCGGCGGTAACCGTCACCACGGCAATTTCCGTGACCGCGGACACCACAATAACGGCAACAGTAACAACCGCTTCAACCAAGGCCGAGATCAAAACCAAGGTAGCGCAGCTCAGGATAACTCCACCTTCAACCAGCAAGGCAGCGTGCAAAACATGCAAAACCCAATGAACCCTGCCGCCGGAAACGCTGCTGGCGGGTACATGAACGGCATGTCGCCCGCTATGCTCGCACAGTACTGGCAACGAATGCAACAGTACATGATGGTCATGATGCAGCAACAGGCGCAGATGGGTATGCGCCCCGGCGGCAACGCAGGCGGTGCCCAACCCAACATGATGCCCAACGCCGGTATGAACATGGCCAACTTCAACCCCCAGATGATGGCTCAGATGCAGCAGATGCAAGGGATGCAAGGAATGCCCGGCGGTATGAATCCCATGGGTATGAACGGCATGCCGCCTCAAATGGGTGGTGGGAATCAAGGACCGAACCAGGGTTTCGGGATGAATCCGCAAGGAGGATACCAGCCGAAGAGCCCCAATATGGCGATGCAGCAGCCCTTTAATAACGACGGTTCAAGCAATAGCGGCCAGGGTGACCAGAAATCGCAAGATCAGTCCCAACAGCAGCAGCAACAACAGCAGCAGATGGGCCAGAACGCGATGTGGAATAACAATAATATGTACGAAGACCCAGGTAGCGTCAGTAGCGGTGATGGAAGCGGACAAAACCGTGGTAATATGCACGGCGGCGGCGGATTCCAGAATAAGAACTTCAACGCACCCACCGGGCCTAAAGGTGGTAACGCGGGTCCACCACCGAACGCACCAACTGGACCGAGAAACGCTCGTAATCCGCCAACTGGGCCATCTGGTGCTGGTGGCGGCGGAACCGGACCCTATCGCAATAACCAGAGGGGAAATTATGGGAATCGTGGGTTCCATCCTTACCAGAGGAACTAGTGTTAACGCTGGACAATTGGGATTGTACTACGATTCCTATTTTCCCCTTCAGTGTTTAACTCTTATCATTCCCATAATTTGTTTTCCCGGCCACAAGATTTCTTAAATCTACGACCTGGTAGCCATCACTCCGGGTTTATTCCCTTTTTTTCAATCATAAAAATTGTAATGTTCATCAAAAGGCGTTTTTTCTTCTCATTTTGTGCTCCGAGGTTATTTTCTCCCTCCTTTCTTTCTTTCTTTATTTTTTCTTGAATGGTTCACGCTGCACTGTTACTTAAACCCCCCTCGCTTTCTTCTTTCGCTTTCATATAGGATTCTAGTTCTTTGCACCATGTATTTCTATCTATTGCTCCCTGTGGTGCTTACGTCGTTTGTTTAACTTTGCTTTTTCACAGTTTCTTAGTATAAAGGAAATAATGGTGGCTCGCCTTTTTTCTCTTGTTTTTAGTAGTGCACTAGTGCGGTATACAGTATATTACCTAAAAGGGAATTTATTAGATTGAATTTTTGGTTGGAATTGATACTACATGCGTGATGTTTGAAGTTAAAGGATAGTTGGTCGTATCACTTTATGTTGTGATATGCTAGTGATAACGCGAAAATACAGAATGAATGAACATTGAAGACACTTCTAGAATATTTATGTTTCAGAGGTACAGTCCAATCCTGAGAGAAAACTAGACACAAATCGGAGCTCAGTTTTGATACTGACACAATCTACCTCTCAGGCTTCTCAATTCTATTGCTTGCTAAAAACAATAACAAAAGCAATCAAAAAAGCTTTGAAAAATCCGCCATCTGGTTCTTGAACCGTCTTGCAAGCCTTAGGTATCATGCTTAAATAATATTTGTTCACACTGAAGCTCTGAACCAGAGCCACTAGCTCTGCTAGTTGCATTGTACCCCCGCCCTTGTAAATGGCATTCATGAGCTGAAGACAAGTTGTGAGTCCTGACTGATTGCTGTATGCAGCTTTCATAACCCTTTCGAACCTCTCACAATAGTCTCGACAGAAACCGCCGATTTGTAGGTATTCGACGGCGGAGAAGATGGCAAGAACCGATTGGACTTCGTGACTTTGCGGAAACGGCATTTTGATATCGGCCCTGTAAAGCCATTCTAGTATCTTGGTCATGGCCTGCGGATCTATCTCTGGAAGTTTGACCACATTTTCGATAGATTCACGGAATCTTTCTGGGGCAAGCGCTCGTTTGAAATACTCTGACTGTAGTGCCAGAACGTTCTTGTGTACTTCGAATACATCCTCTGCAGAGCCTACCTTGAGTCTAAGGTCTGGAGTTTGAAATGTATACATTGGAGTTCTGTTCGTGTATTTTAGCGATGCTTTTAACCGGGAATATCGAAATAATTCCACAAAATAGGGAGAGTATTAACTTACGTTTGATATGACATCTCGCTCAGGGATCAAATAATATTCGAATTTTATCCGTCTGTAAAGTCTATTTGGAAGAGATGGATGTACTTTAGTTACTAATGTTCGAAGTAGAGGGAAGTTTTGCAAATTTGAAGAAAAGCTGAAGGATAGGAATAATATATACACAAGAGTTCGTGATTTCAGGCATGAGATTCAATTTTAAATTGGGCACAATCACTTTCAGGCAAGCTGCATAGACGAACACAAAAACCTCAGCACCTAAGTGCTTCAAATTGTAACTATTTCATGCAGCTAACCTTACAACCTTGCAGCCTTAAGCTTGCAACCTCTCGCCATTGTTATGCAGGTTTGCGATGAGTAGATATCTCATACTCTGTCACTTGGAAGGGGAATTAAATGATGAATTTGTATCTTCGACATTTCGTGAACAAAGTTTACACCTGGAGTAAAAAAAATACTCTTTGTCTCGCAAGTACAACATCTACCAATAATCAAATCAAACTCGCCTGAAAAGACAGTCCTACTAGCAGATATTTAGCTTATTCGGATTCATATCCCACAAATGTAGTTCCCGCCATAGCACTAGCAAGAATCTGGAAAAATTGACCATCCGGTTCCTCGACATTCCTCAATGCCTCATCAACTTTATCTATAAGGCCTTTCTTCTTTAGACTAGTGATCAATCCCTCACATCCTCTGCGTCTACCTGATAACCCATTTTACAAATCCTATTGAAGACCTTGAAGTAGCTTGTGAGCAACGGAGCTTCATCCCAATTATTGAAATCGTGTCTGTGTAGGTCATTTTGGAATTTATAAAGGTAGTCCCGGTAGAAGCCATCGATTTGTAGGTAATCGACGGCAGTGAGGACCTCGAGAATCAATTGAAGGGATTGTTCGTTGGAATCCGATGTTGAAATCTGCTCGATAAAGCCATTCGAGTATTAGCGCCATGGCTGAAGCGCCTATTTCTGGAAGCTTTATAACGTTATCGAAGGACTCTTTGGATTCACCCACTGCGAGTACCCTTTTGAAGTATTCTGACTGCGGAGCCAGAACGTTTTCGTGGACTGCAAACCGTTTCGCGTCATCGTTCGATCCTACTTCAAGGATAAGATCTAGTGTCTGGAATTTATAAAACGGAGTTCTACTCTTACATGTTATGATTAGTGAGGACTTGGATTCGATCGAAATAGTTAATTCGCGAGGAAAAATTGACTTTTCATACGAGAATGTCGGTATCGATATCGACATTTTGATCATGCAAGAAGCATAGGTAAATTGGAAGAAATGTATGTATAATTATAATATATGTGCGAGCGCTGCTGATTCTTGGTGTCTTGTACTGAGTGTGTAGAATTGTTTGGTTTGGTTCACGAGACTGTTAACTTTCCAAGCATATGAGTCGACACAACAACGCGAATGGGATGCAAAATAACACATATCCAATATTCGGTAGAGGTGGTCTCTTTCTATTTATGAAGGAGGTATTCGTGATCGATGTAAGATCTCTCTAGGCACACGAAAATATAAATGATAGATTAAACACAAATTAGGACCGAAATTGCGATGTAATCTATTATTGTTTCCCAATCAAATATCCCAGCATCAAAAATTTAGAATTTTTCAACTAGCCGACGCAAACAATATATCCCAACTTAAAACACACATACTATTCTATTAATATAATATGGCAATGCATTGATGTCGATATTGAGAGATTTTAGCTAGCATACCGTAACCCGTCCCGTCAAAAGAGAGGGTATAAATTTACACCACACATGTACAGTGAACAACAAAGAATCGACATATGAACAGTCTACCATACAGATGTGATACACCTGCACCTGGCTCCAAGGCTAATGCACCTATAACGAATGTAGCTATGAGTGCATTCAAATTCTTTATTACGCACATGACTAAACACATCTTAGAACCCATCCCAAGCCAGGGGAACGTACATAATATACTTGATGAATAATTAAGTATATGGTATTGTCTTTAGTGTAGAGGTTGTATTGGCCTGAGATTAGTTTTTGCAATTGATATTTTGTTAGAATTGAGATCAGATTAGCTGTAGTTTGGAATAAATAGAGATGCATTTGTCTCGTAAACCAGAAGTGCTTCTTGACCCAGCCAAGCAGTACTGATTTGCGAGACAAAAGATGCATGTGCTGCTAGTGTTCAGACCAGGGTTGTCTTTGGGAATTTGACTATTCTGAGATGAATGTCGAACATGGCGAATGTAGAAAGAGGGGCCAGTGTGATAACTCCCAGGTAAGATATAGCTGCAGCCTTATTGGACTCGAGGCTACAGCCTTATCGCCTTTATCTTATTTAGTTAATTACTTTTGAGACCATCTGTTTATCCGGCCGGAGATCTCTTTCACTTCCAGAGGCCTTGCCATCCATCACTATCACTCATCCTTCCGTCTTCCATACGCATGCGCAGATAGCATAACCCCTTTTCTACAACCAATAATATATGTTACTATTCGCACTAAATTCCACAATTAATATCCATTATCTCGCAAACCGATTTTTACCCAGCCAGAAATTCTTATTCACAAAGCAATCCAGCTCCAGCAAACAATTAACGTTTAAGTAAACCACTGCGCCGAACCCATACACATGAACGGATGTAGCAACTAACATGACTAGTGCATTCATGTTATGTACATGCAAAACTCACAGCTACACCTATCGAAAAGGTGCACCCCTTCCTAATCCGTTAAACATGCACAAAGCCACAGTAACGTCTTGGAAAAAACGCGCATTCGGTTCCTCAATTTCTTGGCACGCGGCAGTTATCGATACCGGACTGGTATTTGAACGGTGTTCACAATTGAGGAATTTTTGTCTGCACTTAGCAAGAAAGGCTTCCAACTCTTCATGTTTTATCTCACCGCCAAGTTGATAAAGCTTGTTCATCACAATAAAGCAAGCTTTGACTGTTGACTGATAGGTTATGATTATATTTCTTAGATTGCTTTCAATTTTGTTAGCATAGTCTCGACAAAGGCCAGCGATCTGGAGGTAATCTGCTGCATAGAGGACTTTCAGGCTGTTTCTGCCAAGGATATATTTACTTCCTCCCAAAGATACTCATCCTCGTCGCTATCTTCAAGCAGCTATATGGGCGGCTTGAGTCAAGGGGAAGGATACGTCGAAGTCCGCACGGTAAAACCATTCGAGGACGGTACGGATAGTGACAGAGTCGAAATCCTTAGGTTTGAAAATATTTTCCAATGATTCTTGGAAGGTATCCGGAGATAATTCTGCTTTGAAGTAGGCGGATTGCGGGATTAGAACGGCCTTGTGGATATCGAACCGTGTTGCAGGGGATCCGGCTTCGAGAATATAAGGTCTGGTGTTTGGAATTTATAGAGTGGAGTTCTGGATCGAGGAGCTAGAAGTCAGATATGTTTTCGTAATGGCGAGCATAATACATAGATACAATAAAGAACTTACGCTTGGTAGGACATCGTGTTTCAGTCTCGGAATCGGGTATCCACCGGGCACCGCGTTATGTATTCGACGGATAAGTAGAATATAGTATCTACATAGGTCAGTCTCGAGCCCAGACTGTGAGTGTACAAATATTTACTTTATAAGAGCTTAAGCTGATAGAAATTTTGAATTCTGTACGCGTACGAACGCGAACCCAGATGCAGACGCGATGGACCTTCTCACAGTACAATTAAATTTCGAGCCCAGTATACATTTTACTCAGGGGACCACTCTTCTTAAGTGCTTCGCAAAGTTAGAATAGGAGGGGCCTCCTGGTAATCACGTCTGGTCAGGAGCTAAGCTGATATTCGCGGACCGATCCACTCTTTTCCTCTGTTATAAGTTACATCTGCTTTTCCTTGCCACTCAAAGAACCAATTTGGTAACTTAGGAACATTGGTGATGTCACTTGATAATCCATCTGGTGTAGGATTGGAAAATCATTGAATTCATGGAAGACGGGAATTTCCTTCGGTGTCTATTCTTTAGCTTAGCCTTGTTTAACATCATGACTTAGTATAGCATGAGCAGCTCTCGACAATTAAATCGATAGTTGCACGAAATCCAACAAACAATCGATACTAGCCAGAGCAATGCTCGATATACCCGCCATAAACAATATGCATACCCGACTACTAACTATACTCGGAAACAGACCCCCATAAATGTTACCCAAAGCCAAAATGACGTCTTGGAGAAAGCGCGGATTCGGCGTCTCAAGATTCTGACACGCCGCAGGAATAGATATCTGGCCGCCCTCTCCCTTGAAACCTCTGTCGGAGAGGTACTGCGCCTGCTCTTTACATTTGGCGACAAAGGCTTCCAAATAGTTAAAGGCGATCTCCCCGCCGGCGTTGTACAATTTGTTGATAATCATGAAAGCAAGGCTTGATTGAATCTTGGCCGGCGATGGATGCCCCCGGCAGGTTACTTTGGATTTTGAAACCGTAGTCTCGTAGAATGCCGTCGTCGATCTGGAAGTTTAACAACGTTCTCGAAGGATTCTTTGAAAGTGTTTGGTGCCAGAGCTTTTTTGAAATAGTCGGATTGGCGATCAGAACAGCTTTGTGTACCTTGAACCATTCTCCCTTATTACCACAGGTAGCCTCACCGCAGCACGGTTGTTCTTGCCGCCATGCCAAATATTCAAATACAAGCTGCGAACCAAACGCACAAAATCCAACACGACGTAAGTCTACACCAATGCCAAAGGTGTCTGGTTACGAGACTGACCAATGCCCGAACAAAAATCAATAACTAAAATACTCCACCTTCCCACCAGCTCCCGCCTGTGCCCCGACCATGAATTCCGCATACCTCGCCTTCCGTCTCTCATCCGCCACCAAAAAAGCTCCCGGATTAACCACATGGCACCCCTCATAAGTAACAGTAAACGCCGGCGTCGACGAATCCGCCAATACCAAATAATTCGGCAAAGGGAACAACGTCAACGCGTGCGTGTAATCCCACAGCACAGGCCTAACATTCACCGGATACGGCGAAAGATACGATTGGTCCAATATCGTTTTTACCAGCTGTATTTATACCATAGATTAGCAATCACTGCTCACCGCACAAAGCAAATTTCTTTTCAGAATATATGTACCTTTCTCGCCATTCTGATATCGTCTGATACTCCGTTACTAACCACCACCATTTCTTCCTCCTGTGTATTCGGCATATCGGTTACCCCATCCACCTGATCCACGTCCATGCTGTGATCCTCCCCAGCCCGTCCTTTACCCTGCTGCGTCTCAGTCGGATCGATGTCGACGTCCGCGTCGGTTTCTTCAGTCGGCTGCTTAAACCGCACTGTATTCCTAGCGAACCTCGCACCCAGATCATCCCTGAACACTGCGATTTCTTTCGTAAAATACCCGATTCTGCACGGATTACTCGCAAACACAATCTTGCCGCCCGGAGCTCCACCGAAGTCTCGATTAGCGGATGTGAATACCCGCTTCAACTTATTCGTAAAGACATCCGGTAGACCTTTTCTAGGAAGTACGCCCGATGCACCCCCCGTGAAAGCCGCACTCCACGGATCCGCGTCCGAGGGTACGACGACAAAAGTAGTCCTCGTGAGCAACGAGTCGAAATTCGCAAGCGTAGCAGCCAACTGATCCAGCGCTTCTTTAAACCCCAAACTTCCATTCCCCCAACTGAACCCGTCGGAGACAAATTTCCCGCACAGGATAACCGTAACGGGTAACTCCACCGGATCATCAGCTCGCGCGTGTTCGGTCTCCCACTTCTCAAACAACTTGCTAAGTGCCTCGTGAGTCCGAGGCAGATCTAAATGCACCTCGCTGAGCACCACAACCATGCTTTTCCCCTCCGCGGCAAGCCGTTTCTCCGCTATTCGTAATCCTCTACCTCCACCTCCACCTGCGGAAAACTCTAGGGGCATAGATATTCCCAGAAAATCAGTATGTCCGAATACCTCTGCTGATGTTTCTCGTCTCTCGCTCGGTGGCTGGCCGATAGTGTACGCTGTGAACCGCCCGTCTGCTTCGAACGTGCCGTCTACGACGACGAAACTGCCAGGGCTGAACCATACCCCGTCTTCGGGTATCGGTCTCGCGTGTGTGATATCCAGTTGTATAGTTCCCGTCGGATCTTCGAGCGTCAATTGGCCCGTATCGGGCGAAGTAGATAACAAGCCGAATATAAAAAACGGCTTGCCGCTTCTACCGAGTAAATGTGCTACGGGCGTGATTTTGAAATATGTCTTGGTACCCCTCGAGGTCATATTATTCGATGGTGCGAAAGTCGGCGGTTGAAATGACGGGTTTCGAAGGAGACGGTGGTGGATAAGGTAGTATCTTGTGAGAAATATATGCGCTTTGGCGGTAGCATCGGGGAATAATGAAGGTTTTGGAGCTCTGAATTTTTTTTTAAGAAAAAGATCATCAAGAGGAGATGGTGGTAACCAAAAAGTCAACTTTTGAGCAGTTTCGACCAGACGACAGGGAAGCGTTGACGAACCGTTCAAACTGTTTTCTGGTGTGGTTGTATTTATATTTCGGCTGCGTGAAAGCGTCGACCACGTGTAGGAAATCGCGTCGGTTGACGTCTTCGAGATTCAGACCGGGCTTTGAAGCGAGGACGGTCTGTGAGCCCGGTTGGGAGGATAATTCGGAGTCTTCTCGAGCCAGCGAAGGGAGGGTTTCGACTCTGGCAAAATCGAAGCTGTCACCTCTAGTTAACAAGCTTGCTTTGTTGGCGGCCGGACCTTCGACTTCGAGATCCCGGATGACGGATTTGAGAACCTCGTTGCCGTCGACGAGGATGGCGGATGCGCCTTCGTTTCGTTTCCACGTTCGTGCAACTTCTTCGAGCAGCTTTTCGGCTGAACCGCTGGTTTTCCAGTCCGCGCCGCATTTTCGGCCGACAAAGCTGCAGAGAAGCGCCAGAGCTTCGGATTTTAGCGTTAGGTTGTGTTTTTTGGTGAATATCCTGAACGCGAGCGGTCGTAAGGAAGGTGGAGGTATATCGACAGCCAGTATCCTTGGAGGGGCAGCGGGTCTGACGGCTTGTCCCTTCGGCGGGGCTTCTCGAGGCCTCGGAGCTTGAAATTGCGACGAACCCAGCGGGACAAAGGGATCCGATGAGAGTCCTACTAATGACGACGGTGGTGGTGGAGATGGTTGCCTTTTCCTTTGCAAGTTGGCGAATATGGGAGCTGTCTTTGGTGCAGGTTTTCGGGGAGGTGGGAGCGGGTCCTTGGTGTAGAGGTCGTCGATGTCGTCGTCGTCAATTGTCATATCTCCCAGTCGCTCTCTGGTCGTCGGGGAGGACGGCTGCACCTCTGGGCTTTCTGACATCTTGAATGCAGCTGTTCGTGATATCTCGTCATATATTAGTTTGATATAGAAAAGTTGTTGGGTATGTTGTGGAATGAAGCTAAGTTAGCTGCAGCTGTTGTTGGTTGCGCTGCCGAAACGCGAGGCGCCAAAAACGCGTTGGCTTGCAGTCGTCGCCGAGGGCGCATTCAACCTCATCTCATCGCACACCTTCACGAGCCTCATCGCCTTCCTGCGCCATCAGAACAGACGCTGTCGCGTGCCATCTGTTGGGTCCTTTGCTTCTGCCATCTCTCCTTTACTTAATTGAGCCTCATTCCATTTTTAACGGTAACACACCTTCACCCACGTCCTCACCACCACAACAGCATCATCTACGCATCACCAACATCAAATACCAACGTCTAATTATCACCAAGATGTCATCAGCTACTACCACCACCGGACCTACACCAGCACAAAAGCTCGCCACCATTTCCGCCGAAGCAGCAAAAGAATACGCCCACAAAAACTACGCCAAAGCCGCAGAACTCTATGCCGTAGCAGCAGAACTCCAAGCCACTGTCAACGGCGAGGAAAACCCCATCAACGCTGACCTTCTCTACCTCTACGGTCGCGCTCTTTACCACTGCGGCCTCGAAAAGTCTGATGTTCTCGGAGCTGGTGTCGCTTCCAACGATGTTGTCAAGGAGAAGAACGAATCCGAAGACATTCAAGTCAAAGATAAACGAAAAGCAGGAGACCTCACCGAAAGCGGGAACTTGAAGAAAGGAGTCTTCTCCTTCCAAGGCGATGGGGATTACGATGAAGACGAGGAGGAAGGGGAAGATGCCGGTGAAGACGGAGAACAAGGCGAAGATGATGATGATTTTACTCTCGCCTGGGAGGTTTTAGATCTCGCCCGCGTTTTCTTCAACAAACGCATCGAAAACGCATCGGAAGATCCAGAGACCGTCAAGAAGATTAAAGAGCGTTTGGCGGACGTTCACGACATTCTCGGCGAGGTCTCTCTGGAGTCCGAATCCTTCAAACAAGCTTGCGTGGATCTGGAGGAGTCTTTGAAGATTAAACAGGACTTGTACCCCGTCGAATCGACACTGATCACAGAAGCGCATTACAAACTATCTTTGGCGTTGGAATTCGCATCACAAGGAGGCGGAGAAGGGGATGCCGACAACGACGTTTCGCCAGAAGAGCAGAAGAAAGGACGAGAACAGGCGGTGAAACACATGCGTTCCGCTATCGCTAGCTGTAAGAAGAGAGTAGAATCGGAAGAGCAAGCTGTCAAAGAAGCCACGGGCGACAAAGTCGGAGATAAAGGCAAGGATGAGGCGGAAAAGTCAATCGAAGAAGGCAAAGATCTAGTTAAGGAGCTGGAAATGAGGCTGAGAGATCTGATGGCGCCACCTCAGGCGAAACAAAGCAATCTAGGTGAAGAACAAATGGTCGGAATCTTGAGCAGCATGATGTCCGGCAACCCCGAAGATGCGAAGAAAATGTTCGCCAATATCATCAGCGGGGCGAACGATATTTCTGGCTCCGTTCGAAAGAATCCAAAGGCACCAGAAGCTGGCCCTTCCGGAACAGCTTCGACATCTGCGTCAAACGCTGCTGGTGCGAAACGGAAAGCTGAAGACGATGAGCCTGTTGTTGAAGATACATCGTCCGCTGTAGCGGCAAACAGCAAGAAGCCTAGAGTTACGACCGAGGAGGAGGAGGAAGCTGCCGAGCAGGGTACACCCGTTTGAATGCTCGTGATACATCTACAAAAAGTTATTTTCTTTCTGGATATTTACCATTAATGGATTTTTCTTTGGGCTGTGGATATGGTTTATGATTGCGATTGCTTCTGTTTTTTGTACGATATGAGATATGACTACTTAATGCGTGGAAGAAAATAGGAAATGAAGATTTGACGGTGAGTAAACGGTTTAATTTGATTTGTATCATTCACATCTGTAGCACTTTATGGGATTTTCAGATTCATAACATCGTTCGCCTGCTCTATCGTTATTATACATTATCGCCAATTTCGTAACCGGACAGAGTGATCATGAAAGCAATTGCAACCCACATCCGCAAATAATACACCGAAGCCCAATATCCTACCCCTCTACCTAGCCAAAGTATCTCCAATTTGATAAAACATACTCCAAATACCAGAAACCATTCAAAAAAAATACCCATCGACCCGATAATACCGTATAAACCAACAATACCAATTTACTCCTATCCAAAAAAAACCCCTAAACATTCGAATCCGCCTTCCTCCTAATCTCCTCGACCTGCCTCTTCTTCTCCCTCCGCCTCATAACTCGCTCTTTATTCCAACTCCCAGCAAACATCTCCTCCAACTCCTCCTCATCCGCCAAATCCACCTCCATCTCATCATCCCCCAAATTCTCCCAACCAGGCTCCCATTCCTCCAACTCCCCATTCCTCTTCTCACCACCTCCTCTACTCTTTCTATCCACCTTTTGCGGACTACCAGCCTCCCCATCCCACACGCTAACCTTCCCGACCCTGCCCGTTTCCAAAATATATTTCCCAATTTTATACCTCTGACTCCGCTCCTCCGCATGGATATACTTCCACCCCAACGTGCTCCCGCATATCTTACAACTAATATCGCTGACCGTATGCGCGCCCGTCTGTAACGCTCTACTCGTCGGTTTGCCGTGCACGATATTCGAGGGAATAAGTTGCGTGACGAGATACGCGCGCCCGTGCCGGCCCGTGAAGCCCTTCGAGATGATCGATGCCGAGAAACACAGGTTCGCGCGGCAATTCGAGCATTGGAGGTATGATGTCGTCGTTCGTAGTGTTGTTTTGGGTACTTCTGGTTTCGGGACGGGTTTATCCCGCGACGATGAAGACCACGGGAAGCGTTTTCGTTTTTTCTTCTCCGGGTGCTGTTGGTGACTAACGGCAGGTGATGAAGATGATGCAGCGGCGGCGGCGGCGGGGTTTTGCGATCCGTCGGCCATAGTGAGGACGTCCTCGGTACTACCGCCGTACCCGCTCTCGGCGTCTAAACAGCTGTATAGCTCTAGCGAATCAGGTAGGGAAACCGCGGATTCGGACGCGGAGGTGTACGACCTGCCGTCATCATCTTCATCGTCGGGATCGGGAGTGGCATTATCGTCGGATACCGCGCAGCCTGAATCGTGGGATAAGATTCTCGTGTGTCGTGCAGGTGGATCCTGGCTGTCTTCTGAATCCGATGATGAAGAAGCCGAACAGGAAGAGGAAGAAGAAGAAGAAGGTCGCTGTCGGTTTATTGCAGTAGGGTCTTGGGTGACGTCTTCTACCGGTCTGTGTCGTTTGAGCAGGGCGGGTTCCCAGCGAGGGAAGGCGGGGAGGAGGAAACGGGGGAAGTTGAGACTAGTGGCGTTCGGCATGGTAAAACGGGATTCGGTAATGATGCCGTTGTGGTGCTGGTAGCTTCCGGTCGTGGTTTAGCGATGATGAGGGGTACCCGGTCGCTGTATACGTATATTCCTATTCGGTAGCTACGATCGATGTGAAGGTTGGAAATGTTATCGATGGAGGGAAACAGTAGTGATGTTATTAAAAGCTCCTTTGTTGCTCAAGCTTCCGACGCCGGTACGAAGGGACCTTGCCGGGTAACGACGCTATGGGTTCATAATATCACGAGAAGCCGCCGATATAATACAGCTATCGTATGCCAGATAAAATAGTGGAGGAGGAGGGCGAGAGGAGGTATTTATTCCTTCCGTCCGAGCTCAAGCACACCACCACTCATTCTCTCTAATATCACAAAAACCTGCAAACAAACGCCGCAAAGCTTATCTGCATAAAGCAAACCTCCCAGGTTCCCATGCGAGCTGTTCCCTTCGATATCGATTTCCGACAATGCAAGTCCGTTTGGAATGTACATGTTCGGAAACATAATTAATTGGTGGCTGCTCAGGCTAATTAGGTAACCAGGGAGGTCATCTGGTGCGGGGCAATGGGAGCTAGCGCCCAAAGGAGAATATTGCATTGGCACACTGCACACGCACGGGCGTAGCCAGACGTACGTCTATCGAGCTATCTGAGCTAAACTGGTTCCATGGCCGACGCTGGCTGACTTGTTCGTGCTATATGTGAGCTCGGTATATTTGTGGATATCGTTTTATATCAGGCGGTCTTGATGACGGAGTGATAGCTTATAGCTTGAACTACCGGTGTTATAAATATATCATTTTCCTTGGCGTCGCGAAATTGTTCAACAATTATCTGGTATATTGTCTAGTTCGAGACTATCATTTGCGTAGCGACAAGTTACGAATGTATCTCAGCATAGATAAGAGGTATGTTAGATTCTAAAGTGCCGTTACTAGTGTATCAGCTGCGCTACTCGAATACATATATTACTATACTGCTGCTTAAACGGCGCAACAGCAGACGGATTCGCTGTTCACGTTTCCGTCCGCCGGGGTATCGTTCCTACAGAATAGAATATGCTGTATTGTAGATTAAATCCAACCGATCGGTGACCACATCGATCCACTGATCACGAGTAGTGAGGATAGCGATGTCGAGCTGGTAGCGTATGTCCATTTCACTCACATACGGCAGAAAATGAATGATATGGAACGAGAACTTCGTGCATCGACCTTAGATTTGAATTGCTGTGGGTGGGAATCCCGGAGAGCTGCCGTTAGTCCTGCGCGCACTTCGGTCTTGGCAAAAAGGTAGACTCGTCCGTTCCAAGCGGTGGGTGACACAGCATGTACAACAGGTCAAGGGTTCAGCATTAAGCATCAGAACCACAGGTCAAAAGTTTCCTAGTGAATATATTATTCTGTAGTATTAAGACTAGAGAAGCCGAGGTGAGTATATAAAAGAATTAAAGAATAAAAAATGACGAAACAGATATTACATTAGATCTTTTACTATTCTAGTTCTCTCACTATGGAATAGTTATATATTAAAATCCCGGGGTTCTGAGAAATCGCAGCTTGAAGTTAAGCACGAGAGCCGAGCTGAGGATGTCTCAATATTAATGACTAAGCTCAACTCGAGCAATTAATTCCCGTATACGTTACCATAGCCACATGCAGATATTCTCTGATCAAGTTAACCCTGCATATCCGTCAAACATAAAAATGTGGGTCTAACCAACCTAATTGGACATATGCTCGGTCCTCCAAGTCTAGACATCTGTAGCTGTACGATCATCGATCATTGGCATAATGTGAGGCAAATAGAGGTGTTCTATTCGTGGGTACCCATGATTGGACGACCATATTTTTTATGTACACGTAGGAAAGTTCCCCCTAATTGAAATACTAAAGAAATCCGAATACTTCATTATTTAGAAACAACATTCTATTATATCGTTCTGTCTTGCTTTCGTCCGGCTAAAAAGAATGCAAGAAATAGAGTGGAAAAATATGTATATAGAAACAAGTGAAAAGGGTAACAATAAAACAACCCCGAAGAAAGAATTAACAAGCAAAAAGACCCCGTGATGAAAAAATGCCAGTGATGCACCTTGAACACTGTGCCGAAAACCAAAAAATATGCCCCAATGAAAGCCTCAAAAGGCTAATGACTAAAAAGAATACTCGAAGAGAAAGAAACAAAATCCGCTTCGGATGCTATCGTAAAACCCAGATTTGTGCATAGAAAAGAAAAAAAAAAGCAGACGTCACCACGATAGTACAATATCGTTTCAATAAAAATGCTCAAAAAACGTGCCCAAATATTTTTTTATACATCAGCCCAAACGGGGCCGCCCACACACGAACTCCTGCTGCTCCCAACCGTAGACCCCACATCCCAAAAGTGCTTCGAAGACACGGATCCCTTAGACCCAGCCTTCTGCCCTGATTTCTTAGTAGTGGACTGGGAAGCGCAGCTGCTACCGGATCTGAGCCCGCCCATACCGACGCCTAGAACGGAGGTTATCGACGCGATAGGGGACATCCGCCTCGCTTTAGTGTTTACTTTCTGGGCATTCGCGATCAGTGGGTGTTGATGGTGGAAAGATTGGTTGGCGGAGTACCTGTTCTTAGCTGCTGAGGTGAACGCAGGTACCGT
Source organism: Orbilia quercus (assembly GCA_036971405.1). Classification (NCBI taxonomy): domain Eukaryota; kingdom Fungi; phylum Ascomycota; class Orbiliomycetes; order Orbiliales; family Orbiliaceae; genus Orbilia; species Orbilia quercus. The sequence continues at coordinate 592,193 of JAJTUE010000012.1, forward strand.
CTTCGCTGTTGTGGGAGAGGAAGCTGAGGGACGGCGGGTTGTGGCTGTAGGTGGTGTCTGCGGGATGATGGTAGTAGTGGTAGTGGGTACGGTGGCAAGTTTGGACTTTAGGTAGGAGAAGAGCATGCGAACGTTTAGTTCCTTTTCCCAGTATTCTCGGACGATTTCTGCGTCAACGCGGGCTTCGGACGATGCGGAGTGAATGGAAGCGGATGGTGGGCCGTCTTCGATACCCCAGTTAGCAGCGTGACTCTCAACGTCGTCTTCGACGTCGAGGGTGGGACGGAATTGCCGGGTAGACGCCAGAGGGTCGAGAGAGGTGTAAGAGGTCGAAGATCGGAGTGAGGGGTAGAGATTGTAAGTCGGGGTTTTTGTTCCAGCGCTTCGAGCTTTCGCCCCAACCGGTGTACCTGGAGACGAGTCGTTCGTCCCGGTAACGTAGGTTGAAAATGCGGCCTTTGCAACATCTGGAGTGTAGTATTGTGCTAATACTCCAAGTTCCCGGGCGAATCTTTCGAAAAGTCGTTCTTCCCAAGAAGCGTCCATTCGCTTCAATCCAGTTCCATCTGTCGCAGTTGGGGTGGAGGCACCGGAGGCCGTGTCAAAGTCCACCGGAAGAGCCTCTCCAAATATTATTTGGAGGACCATATCATCCAGTCCCATGATATCCTGTACGAGCCTTCGCCGTATTTTCTCCCAGAAAGATTCGTGATCCACAGCATCTGCCAGAGCTCTTTCGTTCGCTTCTTCCAGGCCAACATCGCTCAAAGTTGCCAATTCTTCCTCCTTCCTTTGGGCGTCGGTGAGCCTGAGGCCTAGCCTGCCCTTTGTCGCTCTTTCGATTTCATCCAGTAATATCCTCGACTGCTCCATTCTCCACGCCTGTATTCTGGCATTGGTAAAGGAATCTCTTGATGCCAGAGCCGGGACGTCATAGTCGTACTTGTCTTGGGTGGTACCCTGTTTGCTCACGGCCGAAGGGAAAGTGCCCAATCCGTCGTGCTGGGGCAGCATAACGGGACCTTGGTGGTAGGGATCTCTGAAGCCATGAAGATCGATATCCTCGTCGTAGTCTTCGTCGTCCTCTTCTTCATCTTCCAATCCGTCATCCTCCTCCAACTTGTCTCCTTCTTCCAGTTCATCGTCGTAGCTGTCGTACTGTAACGAGCCTAGATCGCTGATCCGACTGACTCGTCCGGAGGTGGGTGTTTTGAGGGTCTGGGCATCAGTGGTGGGCGAGAAGACGACCCATTCTTCGGAATCAGCGGTGGCAGATTGGCCGAGGGCGCTTGTGGTGGATAGGGATGGTCTATCTTTGACGTGTTGTGTTTGGGCGGATGTGTGTCTGTGTTGGGGGACCCGGTATGCCATCTTTGGAGGTGGCGAAGAAGAGGGGTTTTAGAATTGGTAACAGCCGTTCTAATCGACTGGTCGCAAGAGGAAGTATGTACGATATCGATTCGCGTCCGGCGCCGGCGGTGGGTTGTTGAAGAAGGTGAAGATGGTTCGGAATTAGGTGGATCGAACTAGAAGAGGCTAAGGTTGGGTGCAGAAGTGGAGTAAACGGGGGTTTCGATGCGAGAGAGACAGATGAGGTGTATTTAAGGACTTCGGAGGGGTGTCGAGATGAGAATGGTAATACAAGTATACCTGAGAAGTAGGTAAGGAGAGAGAGGAGAGAGAAGATAGGGGAGAGGTTGGCGATGACGGTGATGATTGTGATGAGGCCCGGGAGTTGTTGTCCAGTTGGAATGGACACGATCGAGCTGGCTGGCTGGCTGGCTGGTGTTGTTGGGTTTGTTTTGAAGCAGGCTGAAGGAGGTCTGTTTGCGGGCAGCTGGGCCGAAAACGCTGGTCCGCAGGTGAATAAAATATACAAACGGACTGACTACTGACCCCCAACAGTTGTATCACGAGAGCACCCGCTGACTGGGAAACGGGTCAACCGACAGGTGGATACTTAAGTACCTGCTCGGAAAAATTAAATATAGGAAAAAAAAAAATAGAAAAAATAGTAATCGAGGGGTTATAATCGATTATGTTATCGGTGGCCTGTTCGTTTGGTGAGACTGAGCTGGCAGACTAAATTCGTAAAACGTTGCAGTGATACCAGGCGGAGACCGAGTTAATGCATCGGCTTTGGACAAAGATCTTTCTTTGGCTGTGACGATATCAAGACGTATTAGTATTATCGTACTATCCTAATCGACGGTAGATAATCAACTAGCGTAGTGGGCCAGACAGGTTTTGGACAATTTATGGTTCGAGAATCAAACGAATATATTTCCGGACGCTACAGTAAGAACAAGAAGAACAAGAAGAGTTCTTTCGACGATAAATTGCGAAAGATCTAAATGTTTGAACCTTTAACTTAAGTAGTATATGATTATATTATAATACAACTATCGAGACCCCAGTTGACTGCCTGTCACTTTCATCCTTTGATCCTCTCCTCTCCTCCTCCTCCTTTAGCCGATAATGCAATGAAGAAAGTTGCTCAATTCGATTTCGATTCCAACGTGAGCTCACTCACCTGGCTAGGCTTCTTGCGGATTTTGCATATTTCCTTGGCCCTGTACACTGTTGGTACCGTCATTGCGATAATTAATCGGATAGAAACATTTAGCGACTTTATTTTCTAATGCTAATTCTAATTCTCCTTTGGGAACCCTTGCTTGGATGTTTGTCTGCATACCAGCGCAGGATGGAGATTCTCGATGTAGCAAACATGCAAATGGAATCTGCATTTAATGCATTTTATCTGCAGTTATCACAATATTTCTGGAACAGTAAACCATTCCCGTCTCGATCTCTCTATAGAACATTTCTTTAACGTAGCTGAGCTGCACTAGTGGCTACATTATTGAGCATCTTGTTCTGTACGATTTGTACTTATTGCTGTCTGAGGATCAAATCACATTGTCCAGTCATATTGCTGCACTGGAATTCAGATCACGATGTCCTCTCACCGTCCCCAACAGTTTTCCTACTCAGATCAGAGCTAGAGCAAATGTACGGAAGCGACGACTTTCGCACCCTCTAGCTCTGCCTCATCATAGCCTCCCTCATCTGATCTTACCGAAAATCCACATGTATCCTTCAGACGGCTCCTCCTCAAGCGCAAGCTAAAATGCAAATGTCACCCGAAACCACTCTCAGCCAACCGATTCTTCGGCTCCGACGGATGGCCTGATGTCTGGATGTCAAAAATCATTTCACGGCACCTTACTTAAGCTGTTAGTAACCAACAGAGAAACTAAAGCTCCAAGGAGAAAAACTTTCGACCCAGAAGCCTTGGTTTCTTGCATGTTTCTTGCTTAGGTTCTGGCAGCATACGGTACCTACCCCTCTTACCCTTATCTCGGGAAAGCGAGCTAGTTAGTTCGCCGTCGGTACACGGAGGGGCTCCACTGGCAGGCACCCACCAACTTTCCCGTCCCATCCTTCCTCTCATCTTATCAATCGGATCTTTGTGGCTGACTCGGCAGGGAAAACGTGCGGAGAGTTATATAATGCTGTCGAACCAATGGCCACGAGCCCACATGGGTATCCTCGCCTTCGATCGATCTTTCGAGTTCTTAATCGAATCTTGATCTTGAGAGATTGCCCGCAAACAGCTTCATGTTCAAGTGTCCAGAAAACATCAGCCGGACGTCATGAAAACCGAACACAGATTCAAGGCAATATATAGACACAAGTCAACTGCGTCAACACTGTCCAAATGCAATATCTTGACAGTTGCTAGCCTCGAGATGAAGGCCAACGTCGCCATGCTAGCTTCAAAGGTAGTCACATGACCAAATATACTGACTCATGTGCCCATGAGCGATTTGCCACATTCTACAGGTAACGCAAAAGTTGGCAACCATTGGCTCCGCTATCCGCGACAAAGATGGAGAAGCCCGGATCTTCGCTTCCGCACGGAGAACTTGTCATCCACCCGCATCGAAATGGTGGCATTTGGACGACAATCTGAACGCAGACCCGCTTCATCGCCAAGTTTTCTGATTTCAGGGTCCACTTCGATTCACAATCGCAATGGTTGACGCTGCGACCTGCCTCTAGAGCCATATCAAAAGTCGTGAGATCATAAATAAGTTTTTCGGTTACGTCGGCCTCGGTTTACGTATTCGGCAAGCCTGCTCGAGAGTTTTGTCTTGAAATTTATACCTTGGTCCCTGGCTAACCGTTTTATTATATTATTAATGCAGGCGCAGCTGCATTTTTTATTACTATTCTTCTTGAAGGGTCGCAGAATAATTTTTCTTCCCCCTCCCTCAGGGTCTATCCCTCTATCCAAACCCTCGGCAGCCAAAAGGCGAATATATTTCAACCTGGCCCTAACCCGAGCATCTCCTCCTCCTCAGGCAGCTTTTACTTTCTTACAAATCCTAGAAACCTCGAACTCTAAATCCCTTCACAGTCAATAATACTCGCCTATAAATTCCTGTGTAGCATACCAGTTAGCTCAAGTACTCCTGCCGGACATCCGCGCAACCGCCACATGCAATTGCGCCATTCCGGTCAGGCCTCGCATCAATAAATATCCCAGTATCGATATCGATATCTTCTCTAGCTATATCTTGTCTCGTAGCTATATCCATTCGAGGGCCGGTGAAAAATAAATTAAATATACCAAACGAACTCGAGCTCTCGCCTTGCCTGCTGTAGCTAGCAAACATCCAATACAAACGCACAAAAAAATACTACCGCTTCGAGCGCCATCCAATCACCATGTCCCGCCTCTTCGAAACCCTCCCAGCAAATTTCAACACAACCGGCAAAGCCGCCTGCTCTATAGTCTCCCCTCCCCGCACCCCACCGCTCGAAACTGGCGTCGCAAACAGCGAATCCATCCTCGACCTCGCAATCCACGTTCTCTCCACAGAAGCCACGTCCCTCTCCTACCTGACAAGACTATACACCACCTCCCCGGCCGCCCGCACCGCATTCGTCCACTCCGTCCAATCGATCGTCCAATCGCTCAACAACCATGGCAAAGTCGTGTTCAGCGGCATGGGCAAAAGTGGCAAAATCGCCCAAAAGACCGTAGCGACGATGAATAGTCTCGGCCTCATGAGTTTCTTCCTCCACCCTACCGAAGCAGTGCACGGCGATATGGGAATAATCCGCCCCCAAGACATTCTAGTCCTCGTATCGTACTCCGGCACGACTACCGAGCTCGTCAGGATATTATCCCACGTTCCCCCGCAAATAGTCGTAATAGCCATGACGGCGCATAAATCCGTCGCGGACTGTCCGCTTACCGCCACCCACACGAACACGATTCTGCTCCCGACACCGATACACGCGACCGAAGAAGTCACGTTCGGCGTTTCGGCGCCTACCACTTCGACGACCGTTACTATAGCCTTAGGCGACGCGCTGGCGTTAGCGGTAGCGGATACGATGCACCACATCGAAGGACGGCGAACGCAGGATGTTTTCCATTCTTTCCATCCCGGCGGCGCAATTGGCGGTAGTAAGAAAGTGTTATCGGACCACGCGGTCAGACAGGATGATATGCCGTGCTTGGAAATAACGGAGAACAAACGGGTGGCGGACTGCCTTGTGCTGGCGTTTCGGTCGAGTAACGGCTGGCTTAGGACGTCTGAGGGGGCGGTTATTCCGCCTAGAAGACTAAAGGCTGTGGAGAGTCCGGATACGTTATTACGGAGTACGGATATCGTGGTGCCGAAGGAGCAGTGGGTTGTGCTCGATGGGGGGATCAAACTTTGTGATTTGAAGGGTATTGTGAAGCCTGAGCAGGTTATATTGGTACAGTTACCTGGTGGTGGTACGGGGTTTGCTGAGAGTGATCATTTGCTGGGTTGATTTCTTGGGTTTGTCTATATTTGGGGATATTTGTCGTATATGCTTTTTTTATATACATTTGGCGTCTGGAATACCCTGGTGTGGATATTTGGATTTTTTTTTTTCAGTTTCATACAGCAAAAATAATTAGCATTGGAGGTTATTTAGCATACTTATAATTGATAGAACCACCTTGAAATATACACACACACATATTACTAATCTGGGCTTTCAGATATCGCTTTGTGCCTGGCCTGGTCCGAGACTAATGCATTACCATACAGAAAGAAGTTTATACAACTACTCAAGATCAACATTCTGCCCGATCTTCGGCCACTCCGCATCCGCCGCTTCCCAATCCCACGTCCATTCAGGATCATTAGCTTCCCGAAACTCAAACGGCTCCGCTCCAAAATTAAGTCTAAACTTCCCCGTACAGTCCCAAGTAGCAAAACTCTGATATAACTGCATCTGAGCTACCCTCCAGACCCTCTGCACCATTTTACCATCAATAGTGAAGAATACGATCCTACTGACGGGGTTGACACCGCACCCGTATGATGTTCGCGGTCCCGGTGCCTCGTAGGGGTTGGTGAGGTATTCGGAGCCCTCTGGGATATGCCAGCTGTACGGCCAATTGTAGTTTGTTGAAATGCTGGTGGCGTACCCTTTCTCGGTTCTTATACTGAGAGAGAGATGGTCATCGGATATGCTGGTGAGACCTATCTGGCAATCTGAGAACCTGTTGGAGAGGATAACTTGGTTAGCTTTTTGTTCTCGAACGGGTTGTGGTTCTGAAGTGGCGGGGGTAACTTACGATAGGTCTGATACTTTGACTTCAAAGTAAAAGAATTTGTCAATCGGTGGCAGAGGGTGGTCTGAGAGCACCTGGCACCATCTGATTTCTTCTGTGGTTTTATGGTAGATCATGTCAGTAAAAAATTATATAGTCTCGAATCTAAATAATTATAAAGCTTGGGGTTTATAAATCTGCATGTGTTAAGGATATACCTTTTTCACAGAACACCTCAAGGTTATCTTCCGACACTCTAACCGCAATATTTGGTTTTCCAGCTTTCTGAAGCAAGCCCACACAGCTAGGTTTCAGGAAGTTGTCTGCTGACGAAGGTTCTTTTTGTGATAGATACGACTTGGCCATATCGAAATGACTCCCCGCCTTGAAATAGTCGAATGCCGACCAACCGTGCTTGTCTCTAAACGGAGCATCGTATTCCTTGATTTTTTTCTCAAGGTCGATGCGCACCTTAAGTTCATCGTCCGAACGAAGCATGGGCCCGCCAAAGCACGCGAAAGAAAATGTATCTCTCTCCGTGTTAGAAAAGAGGAAGTCGAATATTTTCAGACGAGCTTCTAACTGAGTGTCCGCGCCTACCTCGCCGTAACCTAACCTCCTGGAATCCGCAACAATTTCGAAGCCAGTTATATCCAGTGCCGACCTTAGCCTCTGGTTTCGGTGGCCTATAACGTCAGAGTTGATATCTAATATATGCTTAACAGCCTCGAAGTTATGATTCTTCGCGGCCTCGTGCAAGGCGGTTTCCCCGCTACGATCTTCTTTGGCGACGAATTCTTTCACATCTGTATACTTTTCGAGAATGGCGGTGATTCCCCTAAAGATCTCAGCGTAACCAGCCTCATCACCCCCGGTGACATCCGCCTTAGAAGCTTCGTGGAAAAGTGTTCTGCCGTCCTTGTCGGGTGATATCAGCGGGTTAGCATCGGGGTTTCCTTCTTCCTGAGCTTTCTTGGCTAGTTCCTCGTATTTCCTCAAGAAGTATTTGACAAGATACCACTTTCCGTTAGAAACCGCCAAAGCTAACGGAGATGATCCCTGATCGTTCTGTTTCGCAAAATCCAGACCGGCGTTTAATAGGATATCCGCGATGGCGAGATCGGTGGCCATATCGTTGTATATCCCATTATCATAGGTGAGATGGTGGAAGCAGTTTGCCTGTCTGCTATCCAGATCGTGAATATCCGTTCCTAGTTCTAGAAGAAGCTCGACGCCCTCTATAAATCCGCCCCCAACGGTATATGCTAACGCATTCTTGCTCCATTTATCCTCGGCGTTTGCGAGATCAATTTCTGCGTCTGATGGTTTCATTTTGATCAAAATGCGACCAATGTTGAGAATATCTTGGATTTTGGCCTCGTTTTGAGGACGAGGGTCTTCGAACAGATAGTGCAGCGGTGTCTTGTCCTCTTCGTCCTTCGCGTACACGTCCCAATCTCCAGAGACACAGAGGAGCTTGAAAAACTTGAGGTTTCGAATCTTCGCTGCGAGATGGAGAAGCGTTGCTTCTTTGGTATCCTTGACGTCTAGATCTGCGCCTTCGGAAATTAAAATCTTCGCCGACTGCAACAATGGCAGTATCGTTTTGTCGTTCGCATCCTTTTTCATATACTCGATAACGTTGCAAAGGATATTCAGTAACGGCGAGTGGAATGCAAAATCCCCGGTAGGTACAGCGTATACGGATGCTTTGTTTATATCCGCGCCGTACTTGATCAACTTTTTGACTGTGTCTGGATTAGCAGCCGCAAGACGCAATGGAATCGTCCCATCGGGCCCGAAACGATCGCATATCGGTTCCGGTTCGCCGGGCTGTGAAGTCCTTCTCAATTCTTTCTGCAGCTTTTGTAGTCGGAATATACCCCTTGCTGCATCTGCTTCAGCTCGAATCCTTAGGCGTTCCGTCAATTCCTCCTGGTCTAATCCCCGCAAGAACATCTCCAGTTCGACCAAGAAGAACTTGTTTGCAGCGTATTTATCAATCATGGCATCCGCTCGTTTCGTCTTGAGAATCTTCATCTTACTCTCTCTGTAGGTGCCGGGTTCCGGTTCACTATTGGTGTTCGATTCGCTCTCTCGATGAACCAAATCGATCAGTAGCGGCAATCCGAATTTGCAAGCGATGTGAATCGGCTCTTGGAAAATTCTCGTCAGATATTCTTCCCTCCAGGCTCTTTCGTAATCGTCGCCTTTGTGTAGATTCACGAATTCCCGTTGGATATTCCAGATGTGCCAGTTATCCGGTCTGATCAGTATGGAGAGTTGATTCAATAGCTCGGACCACCAGCTGTCGTCGATACTACCTTCCGTCCACCATTTTTGTAAGATGCGGATGTGATCTTGCCAATGATCAATTTCGTATCTGCGCTGCGTATCTGGTTTGCCGGTTGTCCAATATGGCGTCCACGTCATATATTTGGCTTGGAAACCATCATTGTTTAACACACGTACTTTTAGTAAAAATGTTCTTTGTTAGCGTCTAGATCTGAGAGAGGGCTCCAAGCTGGAAAAGTCTTACGAATATCCAACGCAATTGACATCTGTGCTTCCTTTTCGTTGAAAAGTTCCGACAAACTGTCGCCGTATCGAACGAACGAAGCTGGAAAACCACAGGTTAGAAGGCAATACTAATCAAAAGTTCTATATTCAGCTGGAATACTTACGAGTAAGTGTAAATCTATAGACGGTGTTTCCTTTAAAGTCTCGATATTTGCTGAAACCTCGAGCATCCTTGATTGCAACTTTCCCGCCAGGTTGATCATCCTGAATCCATTCTCGGATCGAGATATCGACGCCAACAAGCCCAGTGTTTCTATCGAGTTTAAAAAAGTCCCGCCCAGCGTTCTCTATGTGATATATGATATCCTTGATTTCCGGATCATCGTACGGATTGGTGTATACTGGTTTGGAATCGTCACTGGTAGGTTCTTGTGGTTGATTTCCAGAGCTTTCTAGCGCAAATGAAAGCTCGTTCTGGGGTTGTGCCCCTTCGGATCCTGTGGACTCTCTGAAGAACTCTCGATAGTGGTCGGTGATCTCAATAACAGTCACACCGGAAACCGTCCAAACCACCCATTTGAGGGCAGTCACGATAAGCTCTTGCTCGTCTGGAGTAAGCGATTCCAGACTAGCCATATAGATATCCCCAATAGCGGACGGGAGCGATTGGATTCGTTTATCCAGGGATTCTTTCGAGGGTTGTTGCAAATTGGCGATGATCATTCGAGCGAGTGTAAAGTCACCCTTCGCTTTACCGTGAATGATACCCACGATTCTGATCAGCTCCGAGTCGAAATAGGTTGTGTACTGTTCCCGAACGATACGTCTGGTGAGTACCTCCCCCACATCATGCGTGAGGAACTCTCTTAGATCGCCCGCGTTCTTCTCAGACGTAATCTCAATAATCTTGATGCATTTCATCAATTCTTCTTCTACGACAGGGTCATGGTCGGGATCCGTGCACGTCAACTCGTCAGCGACGTCAACGCTGTCTCTGGCTGAAATAATGATCCTTATATTATCAGGGTCCGGGTTGAGAACGGTATCCTTGTTTTCCGTACTATTCTTACGGGTGATGCTATTACGCCGAGTCTTACTGTTTCGGCGAGCCTGTTGCGCCCCAGGAGCGATAGCTCGGAACTCGATGATCGATTTCAAATGCTGGAATAGATTCTGCTCCCGTCTATCCAAGCACTCGTCGAGAGCGTCGAACATGAGGTAGACTCTCCCAGGGATAGCAGCAGCGACAGCCCTAATCGTATCACAAAGCGAATGAAGGTTATCGAGAAAATCGCTGCCGGTACCTTCTCGCCGCTGGCTTTCTTCCGTTCCATAAAGTGGGTTTAATATTTCGACCGTTGTGAGAAGGGCGTCTTTATCTCTTCGCAATTCGTTGCTGGCTAGTAACTGGTAAAGAATTGACTCGAATCCCGAGCGTACTTGTTGTATATCCTGTTCACCCTTTTTGAAGAAAAAGTGACATACCAACGGATTAGGTCCATCCTTGTCGGAATTCTTGTTGTCGTCTTCGCTGCGTCCGTACATATTATTGCTGATATCTCTGTGAATGCTCATCATTGCAACCGATTTGCCGTGTCCTCTGGGTCCCTTCACGCAAAGGAACTTTGTGTCGTTGGATTTGCTTTTCCAGTCTATATAGTCTGGCTCTTTGTACAACCAGGTTGCCGCGAGTCGGCCGTTTCGGTCTTTGATAATTTTGTTCAAGCGGTCGTTCAGGGAGGTAAAATGGAGTTTGTATGAGTTTGAATGCGTCAGCCTGGATTGCTGGCGGTCAAGTTCATATATCAGCGACTGCTTCTGCAGAGCGTCAACAAGGTCGCCTCCAAGGGAAACGTATTCTGGATAATAAATATACTATGTTAGTAATCTTGTTTTCTGGCCAGTCTTGGATAATATCTTGTGATAGGCTGCAAAGGGTACGACTGGTACTTACGCTTGAGATCTTTGGTAATTTGGTCAATCTTTTGGCCAGTCTCTAAGATAAAGATATGCTTTATTAGCCGCTAGATCTAATGAAATATACGAGTGAAACCTGCATGAGCTTACTGAGACTTTCATGAAAAACGGATTCTTCAAAATGGCTATGCGCCGATTTCACAATCTCTTCATACTTGGAAACCAAAGCGTCCACCTTTTTCGATAACTCATTGGTGAAAACGTCCTTAAGACTGCTTCCGATTCCTAGAATATGATTTAGAATCGAGGATACCGAGGATAGGGAAGTCTCATATACGTACTCTTAACTCTGCTTTGGTCAAGATGCGGTCTTGCATTCCAAAGGAAATCGAGTATATTGAAAATGAGATCGGGTATATCGGTTTCCCACACTGCGAATTCCTGCGCCTTATCGCTATGTGCCATTCGAGCCTCCCATTTGATACAATCCCCGACAATATTCGCGACGCTGTCGCAAGTTCCGCATATCAACAACCTTGTTTGAACTTTCGCACTACCAATCTACACAAAACAGTTAGCCTAGGTATATCTCCGTTAGCGACAGTAGATATATATCCTGCTTACACTTATCAGTGTACTAATGCCAAACCAAACCATTGATACACTCTCCGGCGCGAACTGCAAGAAAACATCACCCGCTGATTTAAACTGTTCTAGAGTCGTTATTAACCGGGAAGCCGTGTTATTCGCTTTATCTTCAGCTTTTTCGCTAAGATCTTTACACGCTCGATTCAGCTGGTCGAGATTCGCGCCGGCCATGAACTCTTCTATAGCGGCAGCACGTTTATAATCCTTCCTCAGCAGCGGTTCCGCGACTTCAGTCATGAACCGTTTGCGGGCTTGCGCAAAGCATTGCGACAAGTCGTTTCGCGCAGCTCCCGTCATTTTGGCGGTCAAAATTTAAAATAAGAGAAGGGTATAGTCCAGGAGTTTTGAGATATATATATATTGTAAACGTCTAGCTGTGGGGACTGGATTGTTTTGGCAAAGCATCCAGCGCCAGCAAGCTGAACTAGGCGGGGGCGGGGTACTAATATTTATAAGACCCGCATTCTATAGAATAATGTCTTTCTCAGACTATCGAGAACTCCCGGGGTTCTAGAGCTACCCATGTTTCTACAAAGGGTACACGTTTACCTTCCATAACGAGCTGATGCATATATATATGCTCTTTGAGATCCCCACATGCACGGTGATTCTACATTCTAGTTCGTAGCCATCCGCAGCTTTAGAGAATAATTTTTCATAATACTAGATGTGGGGCGACAAGAAAGTGTACTAACGGGTTTACATGGTAAGTCGCAGTCGGCATGCTGCAGGCCAGAAAATCCATCTGGGATCGTCTTGGCATATACATGTAGCTGCGTAGATTCGATTCGTTTAATATTTTCTATGCGGTCGAAGCTAGCAAAATAGCGAAACTAGCAAGGCTAGGAGCTACTCCCAAAATGAATTAACCACAAGCAACACGAATTAAAAGCACAGCTAGCTTCTGGTAGTCCAAGTCAGATCAAATCTGACATCTCTGGTTCACGAGACAAGTTTACCGGGGCGGCATGCGCATGCACTCTAGCTGAGCTCAATCCTACCATAGTTTATTTCTCGAAGAGCTGATATATTTTATTGCTGGAAATTTAAAATTGAATATATTGCTATTGATAATAAAATCCGTCGACAGGTAACGACACAGGAAATGAAGTTAAGCAGCAATGTCCAATTCTTTCTTCGTTGACTGAACTAACCCAACTCCTATTTTCATGTTTCGTAAATTTACTATGTGTAAATTCCATCATTTCTACACTTTCGCTGTCATCTTTAATCAGCGGGATCTCCTCATCTGTATCGATACTGCCCCACTTCACCATCGCCGTCGACGCGGCTTCGTCGCCCTCTGGCGGATGGCATAGCGCACTAATCGCAGCGCTGTTGGTCCCAATGGCTGGAACGAAACCGCTATACTTCGCGAAAAACCCAATTGCCAAAGTTACCAGTAACCCAACTAGGCAAAATATAATAGCGATCAATAAAGGTATAGGCGAATATCCGAGAACAGTAACATTATTGTTATTATCGATAATCCCATCGCTCTTGAGCCCAGTATAAAACTCAAAGATGCTGACTAAGAAAAAACTTTGAGAGAAGAGCCAGTGCAAAAGAGCGGATGTGACTATGAGCGGGATGCTCCATCTATACGGCAACCCTAGGAAGTAACTACTTCTCTGATTACCGGTCGGTTCGCTGACTCGCAAGTATTTTCGTTCTTCGGAAAGCCTGTCGATTTCCTGAGCTAATGCCATTCTCGTGAAATTTCCATTATAGAGAACATAAAATAAGGATAAACACAGTTGCGGTGTATTAGCTAGTAATGCAACTCGCACGTAGGAGTCATCGGCATATGTCGCGGAGAAGGTGTGCACATCTGCTTGACCAAATGGTATAACGGTAATGTGAGATCCTATGCGTCGCAGAGCTAGAGCAATTATTAATAAAAGTGTACTTGCAGCTATCAGGTATGCCAGTCCACTTTGTATCGTTAATCTTCTTGTTAGGAAATAGTGAAAATGGTAGGTTGATATCCAGAATGGATCGAAACACTTACAATAGAAAAGTAGATACCCATCTTTTGATTCCAGCTGCTCTCCACCACCTTGTTGGTTTTCTGTGAAATATCTGTATCTCTCTCGGCTTGGTAATCCAATTTCGCCCATCTTTCTGCAACTCGCCCATAGATAGGAAGCACATATCCTTGCTCAAATCCTCGGGGTTATCCAGGAAGCTAGCACAGGCATCTCCAATAGTCGCCAAAATATGTCGATCCCCATAGAGAAAAATAGTGGCCAGTATAGCAATAACCTTTACCAAGTTACTCAAAACCACAATAACCATGAGCGATGTCTGAAACCTAATTTCGCAGCGCTCCTGCGTCTGGGTGGCGATGCAATTTTGGACAGCAGCGTTTCGAAATACCCAGGCGGAGTCGTATTGATATGCCCAAAAGATCTGATTCTGATAGCACGTGCCTTCGTTCTGGCCACAGCCCTCCATCCCCGGAGGTTTTATTCGTAGGAAAGTATCCCATTCGTCACAAATCCACCTATATGGCACGAAACCTCCGCAGCCAGGATATCCTGGGTTCACGCCACCTGCTATGTACGAAACCTGGCTCTGAGTTTTATTCCTGTCCGGATCGAGAACTAGGGTGAGGTCCCCATACTTCGTCAGGAAATCGGTGGTGTATATTCCCAAGCAGGTCCTAGGGTCGAGGATAGTGAAATCTACCCCATGAGCTGTTAAGTTCCCCAAATAATTCCTGCGCTGGTGCGGATATATGGCGTTGACATTGTAACGGTTGGCTTGCAATGTTAGATACATTGTCGAATTGTAGCTTTGAGTTCCATCTGTTAGCTTAGAAATAGTAAAGGAGAGGGTGATACTGATAGGATTCATACAATAAATGAAGTGGCAATGAACTTAGCAAAAGAGCTACCGCCAGCAGTTTTCTTCCTCGTCCCATCCAGCGCAAATTCCTTAGGCTTAGAACGCCGATATCAAGCCATCTTCCCTCTCTGTGAGCTTTGTCAATGTCGTCTCGGGTTGGCGCTGTTAAAATTTGTGTGCAATAGTTACTGGCTGCAAGTAATATAGTTGAGAGTATGTTGATCAAGAGATGAATGATGGACAATCGTTTCTTGGCCAATTCACAATCCCCGCCAAAGAGAGTTTCTCTATTAGCTCGATCTTGTACTGAAACATAAACCAGCGTAATAAAATTTATTAACAGTACGACTAATGAGGATGCGACCCCAGCGAATGCACCGATTCGCCATGTTGTTAGTGGTATTCTTGCATGGCTGATGCTTCGGAATCCTGTTCCTAATGACAAGGCATAAGGTCCATTGCTTTCGTTGGAAACGGATTTTTTACCAATGAAGGCAAGAATGCGATCGGCTAGGCGTCGAAATATACGATAAGATGTCATTCCGATTCGCGCTACATGCGAGATATTATTTATCGAAAGACCCAGCTTTGGTATAAACAGCGACCAAGCTAAGCTAGCTGTATAAAGGTAAGAAACGAGTGCTGAGTCGAACCGAAGGCTTAAAAGAAAGAAGTAGAGGACGCCATTTCAAAGGCAAGACTATTCAATCGCAGGAATCGAATGAATATATATACAGACCCCTTGACGCAGAAATACCATAATAATTTTTATGTCAAAAACTCAAGTAAGCCCGTTTCAAATCCATTGCACCTACTCAGATAGGCAGAGAGCAAGGAATAGCCACATTGGATTGTCTTGAAAACACTGCGTTGCGGGTTATTTTCGGGTGCGTTGCGTGACAAGGGTATGCTCGAAACTGGCGACTCATCACGAACCTCGTCCATCTTAATCCATACTCGACATTCGCGCTCTGAATCGGCTTTCCGTATCGACAATGTCGGACCTCCGCTCCTGGATATCCGACAACCTCCTTAAACTCTCCGGCGCCGCAGATTCCACCGTCATCGACTTTGTCCTTGCTACTGCATCGTCCTCGAAATCTTCCACGGTTCTTGCAGATAAGCTCTCGAGCTTCATCGATGGCGATACATTATCGACGCGCGCCTTCGCGGAGGAACTTTACAGACGAACGGGGAAGAAGAGCACAGGCTCGGTGCTGGATAGCAATGGAACCTCTTCATCGCACGCGAAGAAAGTAGAGAGAAAGAAGTATAGGTTTGTGGCCATGGAAGATGAGGATGAGGTGACGAGCATGCCGCCTCCGCCTCCACCAAAGGAAAAGTCGGAGAGGAGCAAAGATAAGGATAGGAGGAGGAGGGAGGACGACGAGAAGGATCGGCGGAGGGAGAAAGGGCGCGACAGAGAACGAGAGAGGAACAGAGATAGTACGAGGAAGGACGTAGATCGCGAAGGAGAGCGGGATCGAGTCAAGGATAAGAGGAGGAGTTCAAGGAAATCGCGAAGACGAGACGATGGCGACGATGCCTGGGGAGATGTGGAGGTAGATCCCGACGAGTACCCTGAGGACGAATACGAAATGCCACCATCGAAACGAGCAAGACTAGAAGACGGTGATGACGAAGAACCTGGGATACAAGAGGAGGAACTAAACGAGGAAGAGAAGGCAGAGCTGGAGAGATTAAGGGACTTGGAGGAGCGTGACGAATTTGCCGAGCGATTGAAGAAGAAAGATAAGGACCGGACAAATAAATTAGTGGAAGATCGATCATCTACAAAAGAAGGCAAAGACCAAGCGGAAAGAAGACGTCTAGCGGATGACCCGGCGGGTCGAAAAGCTGCGGTGGATGACTACCGGCTGCGGTCTCGACAGGAAT
The DNA here is from genome assembly GCA_036971405.1 of Orbilia quercus. Taxonomy (NCBI): domain Eukaryota; kingdom Fungi; phylum Ascomycota; class Orbiliomycetes; order Orbiliales; family Orbiliaceae; genus Orbilia; species Orbilia quercus. Next base: position 608,631 of record JAJTUE010000012.1, read on the forward strand.
ATCTCAAGAAGCGCGAGATGGAAAAGCTAGCTCTGTTCCGAAAACAAGTCGCCGAGGAAACCGAGGAACTACGCTCGAATCTCCTTCTATCCGAGAAAGAGAAGAGACAATTCGCAGCAAACAGAGAACTTCTGAGAGTTGCAGAAGAACGTCTACGGATCGATGAACACCGCGATGGATACGCCCTCCCTGAGGATTACATTACAGAGAAGGGCAAGATCGATAGGAAACGAAAGGAGGAAGCTCTTTACAAGAGATATGTCGACCGCGATGAAGTTGGTCAGGAACGATTTGTTACGGAGCATGAAGAATGGGAGAGAGAACAGCAGGCCAAAGCGAAAGCCCAGATCAACAAGGCCGACAGGGAAGATGAGGGAGACTATGAGTATGTCTTTGACGACTCCCAAAAGATCAACTTTCTCATGGAGAATACCCAGGCCGGTACACCAGCTTCGAAAGAACAGCGGTTTATCGAAGAACAACTCAAGGCCGCGGAGAAAAAGGCTCTTAGTATGGAGGAAACGAGAAAATCGTTACCCATCTATGCGTTTAGGGACGATCTATTGGCCGCAATTGAGCAATACCAGGTGCTCATCATCGTTGGAGAGACTGGTTCTGGGAAGACCACTCAAATTCCTCAATATCTTCACGAAGCTGGGTATACCAAGAACGGCCAAAAGGTTGGTTGTACGCAGCCTCGTCGTGTGGCTGCCATGTCAGTCGCAGCTCGTGTCGCGGACGAAATGGGCGTCAAAATTGGGAAAGAGGTCGGGTACTCGATTCGATTTGAGGACCAGACGAGTGATAAGACGGTTCTGAAGTACATGACCGATGGCATGTTACTTCGAGAATTCCTTACAGAGCCTGACTTGGGTGGATACTCAGCGCTGATGATCGACGAGGCCCATGAACGTACTCTACACACCGATATATTATTCGGCCTAGTCAAGGATATTGCAAGATTTCGACCAGAGCTGAAACTTCTGATATCTAGCGCTACCATGGATGCTCAAAAATTTGCGGCCTACTTTGATGACGCACCGATTTTCAACATTCCTGGAAGAAGATACCCAGTTGATATTCATTATACATCCCAGCCAGAAGCAAATTACCTCCACGCCGCGATCACCACCATCTTCCAGATCCATATATCTGCACCAAAGGGCGATATCCTAGTTTTCCTGACAGGCCAGGACGAAATCGACGCTGCACAGCAAAATCTAGAAGAGACTGCCCGGAAACTTGGAAGCAAGATCAGAGAGCTGATTGTGGCACCTATATACGCAAATCTTCCCTCCGAATTACAATCCAAAATATTCGAACCGACACCCGAAAATGCTCGAAAAGTTGTTCTTGCAACCAATATCGCGGAAACATCAATCACCATTGACGGTATTGTATACGTGATAGACCCAGGTTTCGTCAAAGAGAACGTTTATAACCCAAAAAGTGGTATGGAATCACTTGTTGTTACACCTTGTTCTCGTGCTTCTGCGAACCAGCGAAGTGGAAGAGCTGGCCGTGTCGGACCAGGAAAATGTTTTCGTTTATATACCAAATGGGCGTACTACAACGAACTCGAGGAAAACACAACCCCGGAAATCCAGCGGACGAACCTCAACAGCGTGGTCCTTTTACTCAAGAGTTTAGGTATCAACGACCTGATCGGGTTCGATTTCATGGATCCCCCACCAGCCGAAACACTCATCCGAGCGCTAGAACAGCTTTACGCCCTGGGCGCACTGAACGACAAAGGCGAACTCACAAAAGTCGGCCGACAGATGGCAGAATTTCCCACCGATCCAATGCTGGCCAAGGCTATATTGGCAGCAGATAAATACGGCTGCGTGGAAGAAGTATTATCCGTCATTTCAATGCTCGGAGAAGCCTCCGCGCTCTTCTACAGACCGAAAGACAAGAAATTATACGCGGACCAAGCGCGAAACCGGTTCACGAACAAACAGGGCGGCGACCACCTTACTCTACTCAACATCTGGAACCAATGGGTCGACACTGATTTCTCATACGTCTGGGCGCGAGAGAACTACCTCCAACATCGTTCATTAACACGTGCCCGCGACGTGCGAGACCAACTTAGCCGTCTGTGCGATCGGGTTGAAGTCACGCTCTCATCATGCGGTAGTTCGGATGTGGTACCGATCCAGAAATCGATCACGGCTGGGTTCTTCCCCAATGCTGCGAGATTACAACGCGGAGGGGACAGTTATCGGACGGTGAAGAATGCGCAGACGGTGTATATACATCCGAGCTCGACGTTGTTTGAGATTAATCCTAAATGGGTGATATATTACGAGCTCGTTTTGACGAGTAAAGAGTTTATGAGGAACGCGATGCCGTTGCAGCCGGAGTGGTTGGTTGAGGTAAGTCATTTACAGGTTTCCTGATGCTACTTGTGAGACGGATGCTAATATGTTGGGCATAGGTGGCACCACATTATCATAAGAAGAAGGACTTGGATACCCTGGGAGTGGATAAGAAGATGCCGAAGCAGCAATCACAGCAGCAACAGCAGCAGAAGGCATAGAGGACATATGTCGGGATTTATATTTAGTTGATGCATTTATTGGCACGGGGATTTGGATGACTAATATATGAACGAGTCGAGTCTATATATTAGCCCAGGAAGTTCTTGTATTATATATTCTCTTGTATATTATAATGAGACTGGATGGCAAAAGTTGGCTTTTTGAAGCTGGATATCAAATTTCACGATAGGACAATTCCTCTGAACTTTTCTAAACTCGAAGAACGCTATGAATTTTGTTGGTATGGCAAGCCATGGCGGTTTTTTCTCGTGTGTATCAAAAAACCCGCGAAGTATGAAAATTTACGCCCACCTCTTTTTCACTCTTTCACGTCCCTTGAAACCGATCCTTCGCGAGCAATCAATCATACCTGCAGAAAAAGTTAATTTCAACCAAAAATCCCTTGATTAAAAGAAACACTGGGATATTGACAAGGAAAGAAAGAACTCCAAATGCAATGAACCCCCGCCAGAACACCGTCCCCCGCCACGCCTCAATAACACCCAACACCCCTGTCTCCATAACCCTCAAACAAGACCAACCCACAGGCCGACAAGTAACGGGCATAGTAGCAGACGTATTAACCCGCGGCGACCACCACCGGGGGGTTAAAGTCCGTTTAAAGGACGGCCGAGTAGGACGGGTACAGAGGATTATAGATTGTGCCGCTCCAACTCAAAGTTCAAGTTCGAGCAAAAGTCAAAGTGGGGGTGTACACGGTGTTAGTGAGGAAGGGTGTACACCCATAGAAGGAGACGGGGAGAATACGTCCTTTCCTCGCAGCGGGATAGGACGAGGAAGAGGAAGACGCGGGAGATTTGGTGAACACGAAGGGGTTGTTGCGCCGAGAAATGGGGATGGGGTAGAGCGGAACGAAGCAAGTTATGATCTTACGGCGTTTATCAAGGATGGGAGGAAATCGAAGGGTGCCGGGAATAGTAGGAATTCACAGAGGTTAGATATTACTTCATTGGATGAGGGACGGCACGGAACGAGCGAGCCTGCGGTTAGGTGCCCTGTCTGCGGCGAGTTTGAAGGGGATGAGAGAGCGGTGCAGTATCACGTCGAGTCACATTTTAGTTAGAATAAGCTTAAGCGTCTGGTGGTGGATTTATGGCGTTCTGGCATTTTACATTTCAGGCTCTTAAAGTAGCAGATCCAAGGAAGGTATAAGTTTAAGGTAGTAACGCATTATAGAGGGACTATAATACAAAATCCTCAAATGATTGTCGTGCGCTCATCGAAGGCCATAACGAGTCAAACTTGATACGTCTCTTCGATGAGCCAGAATTGAATGTGGGCACAGACGGTATACAAAGCCAGACCGTATATAAGACGAAGTTAAAAAAAGGAGACGTGAAATGAATAAGAAAAATGCCATGCACGAAGACATAAAAGAAAACCATAAGGACACCTAGAGAACATCAAGCTCGATTAAAAGGGGACGGGGTAAACACCATAATGCTATCTTGTTCCATTTCAGTTGAGAGCCTTGCAAAGAACATATTGTATATATATCTAAATTAAGCTTCAATATCCTGGAAAGCATCAGGGAAACGACGCAAGTTGTTCTCCAAAGATCCGTGGTTCGACAAGAATTGGACGTATGCACCATCAGTCTTGACCTTTCCGGCAGCCCTGGCATCAGCGTACTCCTCCCGTCTCAAGGGAGTGAAACCCCAGTTCTTGGAAACAATGATCTTCTGTCGGCCGGGGAATTTGTACTGCGATCTTCGGAGGGCTTCGATGGCAGTGGCACGGTGGGAGTCACGGGTTCGGACGGACAAGATGATCTGGCCGATGTTGACACGGGCGACGGTACCGTTGGGTTTTCCCCAGGCACCACGCATACCGGTTTGCAGTCTATCGGCACCGGCACAGGACAACATCTTGTTGATGCGGATGACGTGGAAGGGGTGGCATCGGACACGCATGTGGAAACCGTCCTTTCCGGCAATCTTGACTAAGTACTTGTTGGCGCAAATACGGGCGGCTTCGAGAGCCTCGGAGCTCAACTGTTCGTACTCATTGGAGACCTATAATTCCTCGATATTTAGCCACTTATTCTTTCACCTTCTCGACTTTTTCAAGTTCCAAACTTTGAATCGAGGAGATTGAGACGTACGAGATGGATGCAGAGCGGGAACTCGTCAACACCGGCACGCTTTCTTCCGAGATCGAAGATACGGATCTTTGGGTCTGGCACACCACGGTTGAATCGGGACTCTATTTCATTCGAAAGTATTTCGTTAGATATAATTCTTATCGGAGGGAGATGTTGGTTTCAATTTTGTCGGATTTGTATACGCACTTGGGTATGGCTTGTTCTCTAGATGAAAGGAAGCACGTTAGCATAGTTCTTTCTCCTTATCTCCTCTAAAAATGTGAAAAAAAGAACGTACTGCAGTAGCGGTAGCAACGAGCTGGACGGCGACCCATTTTGACGGATTTGTGAAAGTCGGAACGGTATTACGACAGTTGTTGATATAGTAGGTTGGTGATGGAGGTGGAGGGAAGGGGGTTGGACTGAATCGATGAGGTAGTTTGGACACTCAGATTTGATTGATAATCAACTTTTGCACACTTTTCCCCGGCGAACAGGCTGGTTTGCGAGCAGTCTTGGCACCACAGAAAAGAGCAGTCACACTCCAACGCAGGAACTTGTGAGAATTATTGGAGCTTATTGGGCCTATTTATACCAATTTATTCGTTTGTTAATAACTCTAAGCCTTGCTTAGAAATACACTATTACTGATTACTACGGTGCTGCCGTTGCAGCAAGAATTTTTCCTTCAACCAAGACCAGGACCAAGAGATTTTCTATGATTCATAGAAATCCCTTACAGATAGGTTTCAGACTAATCAGTTGGGCTTGTATTTTGACCTGCTTTAACTCGACCGGGATAGTCAAGAGAAATAAAATATGTACAATAGTGGCGACCATATTAGAGTCTTAGCAGATATACGGGCAAACGAAATAGTATATAGGCGGGTACGAGTCGGCCAAACAAAGCACCGATTGTCCGAGAGAAAAAAAAAAGTGTGTGCGCCCGTCCCAATACAAGCCTAATGTTGTGAAGGAGACAGGCCACTACATCCTCCGCTCTATTTGAATTTAGGCGTTGGTCGATAGGATGTCGGAGTCACCTTGGTCGAGGATGGCCATGGTAGAGCAACGGAAGAGTTTACCACAAGCCGTTCCGAGTTCAATCTGTTTCGTTCAAAAGGAATTTATGTTAGCCATATATAATCCCTCCAAAGCCTGTCGGCTTCTTCTCAGGGAATACCATGCCCATTTATCGCGCTCCTAATGCGACTCTCACACACAAACCCTTGCGATAGATTAAATGCATAGAGTAGTCATCTGGACATCCGATAATTCGGCAGGTATAAACCTTTTCGACGAGATTGAGGGATATCGACATACGTTGTTTCCAGCAAAGTGGTGAACATTAGTCTTGGCCAACATTGCGTAGTATTCCAGCTCGGACTTGCGGAGAGGAGGGGTGTTTCCGGCGATGATGACGAGCTTGGCCTTTCCGGAGCGGAGAGTCTTGAGGGTTGACTTGTATCCTAAGACGACCTTTCCACTCTTCATAACCAGGGTCAGCCTGGAGCCGATGCTGTTCTCAGACTTCTTGGACTTCTTTGTTGGTGCTGTGAGGATATATATTAGCAGTCTGGAAGGTGGGAAAAATTGAGGATGATATAATGCATACCCATCTCTGCGCTTGTGATATGAAAGCACTCCGGTCTTGACTAGAGATAATTATGATAAGGGAGGTGGGTGGTGAGGGTTCGTTGTAGATGTTGATGGATTGAATCTAGGATCGAAATCTTCAGAGTTGCTGGAAATTTTGATACACCGAACGCCAAATGTTTCGTTGGTGCGTTTAAACCCTAACAGGCAGAGCCTCTCAAACAACGACACAACGCAACAACACAGCAGCACCAAGTTCGACAATCATTAATTTAATCACATGACTTTGGGAGGAGGAGAGAGCTCGGGCAGGTGGATGCGAAGGTGGGCAGGCAGCTGGAGGTCAATCCCGATCACCTGTGTCCGTGTCTGTGTAGCGCATGGGATGGGACATGGCAGGCTGGTTTCCATGTAGGCTGCATGCACAGATATGCACATGCGAAGTTCGAGTTCAGCTGGTTCATTGGGTGATTGGTACGAGAATGTTACCGCGCTGCGACGTGCATTCCCCCGCATCCTTAAAAGTATCGCAAAAGTAGAGATCAGATAACGTGTCCATGTCTCTGAGAGGTTACCGACACTCCGGCAGACATTACATATAACTGCCCGTGGGTAAGTGGGGTGTGACAGAAAAGAGATGCAAGCCTCCCTCCACCAATAAGGCATTCCCGTTGTGCAGGAATCGAAATGTCGTTTCTCGTTCTCGTTCTCTTTTTCTCGCTCGGCTCGGGATTTGCGGTCAGAGATTGCTTCCAAGAATTTCTGTCTGCGAGATTCTCATTTCCGATTGCCCAATTCCTGTCACAAAAGGTGATTGCGAGACGGCGGTTGCATCCGCCAAGTTTCAAGTTGGTCAAGTGTCGTCGTCTGTGCCCACGCCCGGAAAGACCAAGTTTGCAGATACTGCGAGGACATGTCATCGAATCCGTCCGAATCGGCGATGGCTGGCAATCAGTATTAGTGAGTGATGGTGACATCCGTGATATCCATCCGAGACCCGACTCTGTACTTACCTTGTGCACACCCTCGAGATGGTTCGAGAAGCCGGTGGCAATTGATTGGAGGCCTCCTTCTCTTGTCTCCTTCTCCCGGGAAAGAACCGCCCCAATGCGAGCTAGTCGGACAGGCTGTTGCTTGTTGCCATGCATGAAACCGCTTTAGCTGGAAATTTCTGCTTTTTCCTGCCTGGTTGGCCTTTTTCGGGGCCATGTGATCGGTTGGGGCTGGTTGATTGATTGATTGAATTCTTGTTATTTAATGGTGGCTTGCTGCTGCTCTGTCAAAGAAAGTTTAATAGTCATCTCATTAATATTAATAATAAAAACCGTCCGAAGTTTTCTTTGACCTCAATCCATCGCAACAACCTCAACCGCCTTATCTCTCCTCCACATCAACCGATCTAATCGGAAGAACAACCGTCGCTACATCGATCTCACTGCCAGATCAACCGCTGTCTTCAAAACTGTTCGCTCAAACTTCCATCAACCGTTCGAATCTGTCCGCCGAATTGTCGTCCTCCAGCGACACCGTCCCAGTCAAACAATCCCAAAACCCCGATCCCACGAGTACCCTCGACAATCAGTCAAGCTGGAACGTTATGGCTACCATGTCAAATTTAAGTAATACGAGTAGTAATAATAATCATAACCTCATGACCAACCTCATCTCCGTCGAGGAGGCCAGGAACCCAGTTCTCGCCTCTTGCTTCTCCACCGATGTCTCCGCTACGGCTGTCCGCTCATTCCATTACTCTTCGACCGGGGCGGGCGGGGTAGAGGTATGTCCTCTTCTGTTTCATCGCTATAATATCTTCGATGCTGACAATTCTTTCTAGTGGTATCCCTGAGGTCCCTAACTCACCTACCACCAATTCCCGGCGACAGACCTCTCCCAGTCGCCAGGGAAGGTGGGCGGCCCGTACCATTATCGCAGAATGTGAGAGACTCTGCGATGGTGTCATGCGTCAAGTTTTCTTCGGTTATGGAAGGAAACCTGCGCAGTCACCTACTATGGACGTGTCGTTGAAAACTACTCCAGGAGGGAACGGCAACAGCATCATTCTCACCGTCGGCAACAACGTCGACGTACCTCAGAAGCCCAACACCCCGCCCGAGATGACCCTCTCTTCGCCTCCCAAGACGGCGACTAAAACTCCCGTCCGAAGGTTGATCAGACGCTCGTCCGAGCTCCAAACTAGGGTCGCGGCTTACCTCGAGGTTTTCGACTATGTCGGTGGGAGTGCATTCCGCGGATTCGTATCCGAGAAAGGTCCATTGAACAAGCCCGAGAGATCTCTCTTCTTGTTCTTTGACAAAGGTGTTAACGGCACCGAACTCAAGTCTGGACTTGTCGCCTTGATCGATCTTGCAACGGAATGTTTTGACTGTCAGGATCTTGTCATCTGTCTCGATCGGGAAACCGACGGAATTGGTATGTTCTTTTCTCCCTCTTTTTCTCTGTCTTGCTACAAACACTAACGTATATCGTCACAGACTCGCTTGTTCACAACCTCGGATGGGTCGGCCTTGAGCTTGCCACCCTGAAGAACTGGGCCACCCAAGAACTTCAGGACCAAGTCAAATCTACCTCCACCCACAAGCTCGACAAGGAATACTTCACCTCTAACAAGTGGTTGTTCCTCGGAATGGAATTGTAAATATCACCCGCAAAATAAACATAGAAACGACGGATGAATACTCCCCCAAAAGCGAAACGAAAAAAAGTTTTAGTGACAGTCGAAACAAAAAGCAAATGATCGATAAATCGCGGCCCAGCAAAAAAGTCCCCTAAACTTCAACGCAACCTCGCATATATCCTTCTGTCTCTCGTTTTTCAGTCATTGCTTCCTTCTTTTCAATGCAAGATATCCTGCGTTCTTTTATCTTTGAGACATCTCTTTTACCCTTGCAAGCAAATCCCGGTTTTATTGTGACGGTTTTTTGGTTCTCTTTTCTTTTGAATCATGCTGTTGCCCAGCCCTCCTGACACTGCATTAGTACTCCTATTCCTTAATGTAGTCAGCTTTTTCTTTACTTTCGTCTTCCAGACCCTAATTATCTGCGGTCTCTGGTTCATAAAGATGCTTTTTTATACTCTTCCCTCCGCTTTTTTCGTCTTCTCGTTTGTGATGTAGTATTTCTTTCGCGTGATCCATTCTTGAAATCTTCGTTGCGTAAATTTGGTTCGTCCTTGAGGCCTTAGTCGTCCAGTCCCGGCGTATACTAGGTAGTAAAACTGTCTAGTTACAAGACTAGTTGGTGGCTAAATCCACAAAAGATTACTTGGGTTAGTCTACACTAGATACTGTCTAGGCCGAGGCTGCTCACACTTGACCTCAGGTTTGCCTTTAATTCCACTATATAAACTAACCCTGACTTTACTTTCTACGCTCACTATTACCACTTGATTTCACTTGCCCAATGTTACACCGCCACTCTTGCTCAAGCTTGCCTGTAAATTACTCTCGTCTGCAATCCAGAAACCTCTTTTATACATTTGTGTATCATACATATCAATATGAAATACTCTCACCCTAAATAACTCTACACGCTTCAAAATACACCGTATATCACACCACTAAATGTAAACCCTTACTCAGGATGATGCTGCCACTCCATTAAACGCCAGAATCCTCGTATCATTCCCATCCCTCACATTCCCTATCAACCCTCTAGAAGCCATATTCATAATCAATTTCTTCATCCCATTCACATCCTCCTTCAAATCCGGCCTCGTCCCCAGCAAATACGCAACCAACCCGGACACATGAGGAGCAGCCATACTGGTCCCCTGCATCACCTCCGTAGCACTATCACTCCCAATATAGGTACTCAAAATAGCAACCCCAGGCGCATAAGTAGTAATGCACTTGCCGAGATTCGAGAAATCCGGACGATTATCGTAGATATCCGATGCGCCAACAGTAATCACCGACGCGGTATAATTGTACTCCGGCTCGACCACTCGGCTCAACAAAGCCGGGGAGACACGACAGGCGTCAACGCCCTGGTTACCCGCCGCGATGACGGTATGGATTCCCGCGGCATTGGCTACCATGATCGCTTTTTCGAGCGATGGAGAGTTGCTGGTCGATGTTGGGTTGTTGAGGTCCGTGTCGAGGCCGAAGGACATGGAGGCGACGGAACCCCTGAAGGTCGGGTCGCTGAGGCGGGAACGGTGGCGTTTGAGCATGAATTCTACGCCGGCTGCGATGTCGGAGGATGCACCCCCGCCGGTTTTGCCCATGATTTTGATAGCGTGGATGCTAGCTTTTTTGGCTACGCCGAAGTGCTCAGATGCCGTGGTGCCAGCGCAGTGGGTTCTATACCAAGATTACAATGTTAGAATATTTATGAATGAACATTCTGAGAAGGTGAAAAGGTAAGTAACGAGATTTGAACATACCCGTGTCCCATCATATCCTCTTTCCCCTCAAGAGGATCATTTAACAAACTCTCCGCCACATACCCAACACTCGCGCGACCCCCGAAATCTTTATGCCCAACATTAATCCCCGTATCGAGAATATATATATCCACCCCTTCACCCGCAGAATCATCAAACCTATACTCAAAAGTCTGACTGATAGCTCTATCCGCCGGATCAGAATACATCGTCGGAATCTGCTCCTTCTGCGAAATCCGCTGAAGCCCCCAAGTCGCATCCTTCTGCACTTGTACCTTCGGCCCCGTCGGATTTAACGCCTTGGATGGATCATTCCCACCGCTCAGACCCAAAGTGAAATTATTCTCATTCTGGTATATCGGTGCGCTTGTAGCTGTGGGGGTTGGTGCCTGCGCTTTATACGTAACAACGGGCTCAATAACAACGCCGTCTTTGACCATATCTTTCAGAATGGCGACGCAATGGTCCGACATGTCGGCTGAGAAGCCGTTCATGGTTTCGGAGAAGGTGTGGTGTAAATGCGCCATTTGGAAACCGTGCGGGGTTAGCGAGGAGAGGATGTCTGAGGTGTTGATTTTGGGGGTGTTGACTGTATGCGGGAAGCGGAATATGTAGTGGGAGTATGTTGTTGGATGAGCGGAGGGGGATGCGGTATCCGCGGGTAGAGAGGTCGTCGCGGAGGGGGTATCATGTTGTCCTTCGTGAGGGGTGGGAGTTGCTGTGGAGGTTGTGAGGAGGAGGAGGAGCGCGGAAAGGACTGTGCTTGTTGAGAAGTACATTGTGGGCTATGTATTATATAGAGGAATCCCAAATGAATTATATTTATCGATATCCCGAGAATGCGAATTCGAGATATTCAGTAGTTCAAACTATAATTCGACGTGTAGAGATTGATATCGCAAGCTTATGTCTCGTGAACCAAATGTTAACGGAAGTTGTGTTGTGTTGTTTTTGTTGTATTTTGAATGCCGTGAATACGAAACTAAAGGAACGCTATGCAGATGCAAATAAAAGACGATATGCTAATGAATCTCGCTCTTCTAGACCAAGATTGAAATTTTTGCTAAGAAAAAGAACGTATCGAGTGACCAAGCACTATAGCAATCAAATAAACGAAAAGTTAAAAGTTAAAGAAAGTAGTCGAAAAAAGGGAATGATTAACGAATGCAAAATGCAAGATCCACCAGGGAACCTTAATTCAATACCGTAGTAAATAAAAAAAGAGAAGAAGTTGCATCACCTCACAGCTATGGGTACCAGTCCAGTTATAAAGCTCCCCCTCAACCGCCGCATGACAAGCCTAGAGCCCTATTTTCCGAAGCTAGGCCGCCTCATTTGTGATGTCTTACAATCCCATTCATCTCGCATATAACCCGATAATATCTTGGCCTGTTCGATGAATTTCTATCTTCGGATCTGACGAAGAGTTCATCTGCTGTGTTTTTAATCTTCTTCTTTTTCTGCCCGCGCGCGCCAGTAAGAACTGGTGTTGTCTGGTCTTCACGGCGAAACTGACGCTGATTCGACGGTGGGGGAAGTGTACCTGGCCGCATTGGGGTACAAAAACCAGGGTGGTTGCGCTTAGCGAAACCGCATGAACTGGGCTAAGAGGTTGTTCAATGGTTGGGACCTAAGCATGCTAATTACACGAGAATTGCAGGCGTTCGTAGGGCTTTAGGGCATCCGTGGTTATTATTGGGATCGTCTCACATTATTACTTGATAGATTGGTTTGACAGCGGGTCGACCGTTGGCCGATATATCCTGTTAAATTTAGTGAGGTGTAGTTGGACGCTGGTGCGACACAGCGACGTCCCGCCAAACGACCCAATCTGGCGACCAGCGACATCGGACGACACGGCCAACACAAAACCCTGTTCGAAGCTATGACACGGAAAACTCAAAAGCTACACCTTCAATTTCGCAAGCATATCGACAGTACATTTCGATCAAACGTCGAAGGCAGGGCGAATCCAATTGCGCGATTGGATAGATAGTTAAAGCCAACCACATTACGGCTCGATCCCGGTCGAGATGTCAAATACCGTCCACCTGCTGGACTACGTCGCCGGCAATGTCCGCAGCTTGGTCAATGCCATCGAAAAAGTCGGTTATCAGGTCGTATGGATCAAAGATCCCGCAGACCTGGCAAGCGCAGAGGTATTTATGCAAAATCTAATCAAGAATACCTGAGTCAAACTTATAATATTCATCTAACATAATTATTGATCATGTGCAGAGAGTCATCCTCCCCGGTGTCGGCCATTTCGGCCACTGCCTGTCCTCCCTCTCAAAAGCCGGTTTCACCGAGCCGCTAAAATCCTACATTTCTTCTGGTAAACCCTTCATGGGCATCTGCGTCGGTCTTCAGGGCCTCTTCGAAGCATCGGAGGAAGATTTACAAACACCGGGGTTGGGTGTTATACCCGGCACGTTGAAGCGATTCGACTCATCAGCCAAATCAGTCCCACACATCGGTTGGAATAGCGCGACAACCGTACAATCTGAGGCCTTGAAGGGTAAATCGCTGTACGGGCTATCGCCGAAAAGTAAATACTACTATGTCCACTCGTATGCTGTTCAGTATGTGGCGGGCGAACTCGAATCGCAGGGTTGGGATGTAGCGACGGCAAGATACGGGGACGAAAAGTTCGTGGGAGCGATCGCGAAGGGGAATGTGTTTGCAACGCAGTTTCATCCAGAAAAGAGCGGGGAGGCCGGGTTAGCAGTTATCAGGGCTTTTCTGGACGGTATGAGATTGGAGGATATAGCTGTGGATGAGTCGAATAATGCAGTTGAGGATGACGAAAGAGGTGGTTTGACAAGAAGAATTATCGCTTGTCTGGACGTTAGAACGAACGATGATGGCGATTTGGTTGTTACAAAGGGAGATCAGTACGATGTTCGGGAAAAGGGTGATTCTACGGCTGTGGGTGGACAAGTTCGAAATCTGGGGAAACCCGTCGATTTGGCAAAGCGATATTACGAATCTGGAGCGGATGAAGTTACGTTTTTAAATATTACTTCTTTTCGGAACTGTCCGGTGGCGGATACACCTATGTTGGAGATTTTACGGCTAACATCGGAGGAAGTATTCGTGCCGCTGACTATTGGGGGCGGTATCAGAGATGTGGTTGATACGGACGGGACGAAGGTCTCGGCGTTAGAGGTGGCGACAATGTATTTCAAATCCGGGGCTGACAAAGTATCGATTGGAAGCGATGCGGTTATCGCAGCGGAGGAATACTTTGCCAACGGGAAGAAATTGAATGGTACAACGGCTGTTGAGACGATATCGAAGGCCTATGGAAACCAGGCTGTAGTAGTTTCCGTGGATCCGAGACGGGTTTACGTAGCGTCGCAAGACGATACGAAACGGCATGCGATCAAAACCGCATACCCAGGACCGAACGGGGAAGATTACTGCTGGTATCAGTGCACAATCAAAGGTGGCAGGGAAGGAAGAGATTTAGACGTCCAAGAACTGGTCACTGCGGTTGAAGCTATGGGTTGTGGTGAAATTCTCTTGAACTGTATCGACAAGGACGGTACAAACTCAGGGTTTGACCTGGAGCTGATAAGCGAGGTTAAGAGAGCGGTGAAGATTCCTGTCATTGCGTCTAGCGGGGCAGGTAACCCGGGCCACTTTTTGGAAGTTTTCGAGAAGACGACAACGGATGCTGCTTTAGGAGCTGGTATGGTGAGTGACTTATCTCTTCCATATGATCACCTTTCTTGGATTTCTAGTTATTAATATTTTTCTTCTTGCAGTTTCACAGGGGAGAATACACAGTTTCGCAGGTCAAGTCATTTTTGGCAGAAAACAGCCTTGCGGTTCGTACTTCGCGGTAAAATACGTGATTGGAGTTTCGGTGCAGATCTCCATATATCGCTGGCCTGTTAAGCCGGAGTGTTAATTCAGAGATCTAAAAGTGGAACAAACGCCAGAAGTGAATTCGAAGGAATGCCCAGTCTTTTCTTCATGCATAATAAATTATTATATCACCGCCTGGTAACAAATGCACCTCCTCGGCATTACAGGTAGTTGTAGATACTTTATATAATTATACTTATTATTGTCGCAGATACTGGTACTCTGGCCTATATTTCAATCATCAGGCATCTGCTTCGATCATGCCGAGTTTTCACATATCCAAAAGAACCCCTATATTCCAGATGCCGGCTGTTGGTCTGTAGCCCAGCAAAATATTCTTCTCCGAGTAATTATAACTTCAATGTCTCGCAAACCATAGTCACAGAATTTAAATCAATTATCAAGACATTAATTCCCACAAAAATTTGTTACACAAATTAGACAACTACAACCGTCTAGTCCCTGCTCTCCTGGGATTTGCAAACGAAAATCCCATGCTCTCAGTCGCTACATCCTGAAAGTTCCCAGCTGGCACAACATCACTCTCAGTCAACGAATCAAGCTCATAATCCTCCGCAACTCTGCTGCCCTCGCTATTATACTCAGCATCATCCTCCTGAATGACATCTTCAACCCTCTGCTGCACGACTGGCTGGTTCAACCTCGCCGGTCGAATCTGCGGTGAACCCATATTCGGGTTGTATGGCTGGATTTGACTGACCCCAAGGTTACCACTGACCCCGAGATCGATGGAATCGTTCACGTTCCCGCCAAAATCGCCGGTTTCGTTCACGCTTTCTTGAGCAACGGTGTAGATGTCGTCTTGAAAGCTTGGATCTACGTTATCTTGCTCTGAAAAGCTCTGGTAGTCGGTGCTGGCGCGTTCGGCCACGTTGGGGTTAGGGTACGGAATGTCGTTCTGGGGGTTGATTTGACCGCTTGGAACGGAAAAGATTTGAGCTTGATCTACGGGATTGAAAATCTGAGCAGTATTGAGGTTATCGACTGATCTGTAGGGAAAATCGCCTTCTTCTGCGACCCGGATGGAACCAGTGGGTCCGTTCTCGGAGATTGGAGTAGTTGCCAATGCTTGCGACAATGCCATAGGATCGACGTTGGGGTTTGCAGTGTTAACCAAAGCTTGCGATAGGCCCTTGGGATTAATCTGCTCTTCAACCCCGATATCATCCGGTCCGCCGTCGGGGAATAATTCATCATACAGCTGTGCTCGCTGGGAGTTCAACTGATTGTCTCGATATTCTCGTTCTGCTCTTTCCAGAGCTCTCGCTTCGGCTTCGGCTTCGGCTTCCAGATCGGCCATTCTGTTCTGCTCTCGAGTCATGGCGTATAATTTCTCACCAGGATTAATCAGCCAGTTCGGGTTATTGATAAGCTCAGGATTAACGGGCGGCACTGGCAGAAGATTAGGATTTTGCATCACATCACCGCTTAGCGAGAGATTCCTGTTGCGGCCTCTGTGGCTGTCCCACAAACGCTGGTAGAACCATCTGTTATCCTTTGTTTTTCTATCATCCTTCTGAGGCCCAAGTGGCGGTCTTCTGCCGCCGAACTGTGTATTCTTGCGAGGCACTTGTGATTGGGGGATATTGTTTAGTAAAGATTCCGAAATGTTAACGTTGAAAAAGTACATTCCCATCAGAGTAGTCGCTCTTTGAAACTTACTTTGAGAAATTGACAGGAGATCATCTTCGCTAGCAGCTATACAAAGTAATCAATCCAATCAGCATTCCGTTTCCTTAAAGTGATTACTTTTCGCCGAAAAATTGTTCGATGGTAGTTAAAAACATACGTTCCGGATCTTGCACAGACGTACCTGCTTGTTCACCCTCATCAGCCTGCGACGAATCAAACGATCCCCAAAGCTGCGGTTCCGCATAGAACGCCCTAGCGTTTCCGCTCGGAACAAAAGGATTTTCGGAAGACAAAGACTCACGAAGACGATCCTGTATCTCAGATACCTCGCTCTCTCGATCCTCCCGCGCCGGAAACTCAGGAATAGATTCTACTCCTTCAACCAGCTGCTGGAATCGAGGATTATCCTGTATCCTCCTCGGTTGCGCGTTCACGCCACCTGGACCATCGAGAACGCTTTGTGCGATGTTCACAGTGAATTCCGGGGGATTATTATCCTCCTCGACGATTTCGAAAGACGATTGCACCTCCGCTGGCACAACATCTTCGCCTTCCGGGGCGATGGCGTTCCGCTGGCTTACCCCTGCATTCGACTCGACCGATGCGTTCATTATAGCCGCCTCCGCTTTGGCGGTTTTAGGACTACATCCTACCAACCTCTGGGCGAGACTCCACAGTCCGCGTTTTTGAAGCCCGTGGGTTTCTTCGGATGAAGATTCACCAAACGTGGCTACGACGGAAGGAATATCTATGTGTGCGTCCGCATCTCGCTTGTATAATGCCGTCTCTTCAGCGCAGTCTTCGACAACCGTTACGGGAAGAGCTAGAGTCGATCCTAGGAGGTGGGCGGCAACCACACAGGTCGGGAGAAGACTTGTGCTATAACGCATTATGAATGATAATCGATATCTCGTTCGCTTTTCAGAATTCGATATAAGATACCTAGCTAGAGTGTTTCGAATATCAAATATAACGAAGGGAAAGAAAATTCAAGGGGCAGAAAGAAGGTTTAATCATCCACCCCGTGGCATCCACGCACCAACCACGCTATATTTTATATATAACGCGGCATCCACGAGGAAAAAGAAGCATAAAAACTCTTCTCAAACCCACTCATTTAATCTTCTCGATCGCTATCGTCACCGTCGAATCCTTCCAACGCAGACAACTTCTCCATAAGCGCCTCATGCCATAACCTCTTAAACTCATCGCTAGCAGCCATCAAGAACCCTTCCGGCATTTCGTATGTTTCTCCTTCGAGCATTTTAACTTGCCTATATGCGTTATATAAAAAAACAATCAGCTCAACAGTCACAAATATCCGAACTAATAGTTATGTCAGACGTACGGCGGAGCATCATCCGGCTGTACCTTCCCCACCTTCCACCCAGAAGCCGATATTTCAACGGTGAGTACAGCTCGTTCTTTGGTTTCAATATAGATGACTGCGGGATTAGTCGCGTCTTTTGTTATCTCGTGAACGAAAGATTGGTACTCGTGGACTAGCTGGGTGGTGTCTTCCGCGAATGCGGGGATCGGGGGTGCGTCGGCTGGCATGTCGCCTCTGGATCAATGAGGCGATTACGAGCATGAATATGTTTGAAAGAGCGAGCGCGTTCGCGAAAGTTGTGAGAATGTTGTGATTATAATTATCGTGCAGTTTACAACGCGAAATTTACAACATTGTTGTTGAACCAGTGGGTCAGGTGACCCTCTTGGCCAAGAATAACGGGTTACAATGAAATACCGATCCTTGGTGACGGTTTCTACGGATTTTATGATTTAAGAGTCAAGTTAAATAATATTGATTTGCCTAATGTTAAAGGATGCGTTTTATTTCGTTTGTAATAATAAGGTAACAGAAGCTAGGAAGAATGCAACATCTCATAAAAGTCTAAGACCTGCGCCCCAATTTGAAACACCGCTTCGAATGCTATGCATCTAGTCGTCATCCACAGCCTGCTCCATCTCCATATATCTGATGATGACACTAAAGTTAGAAATCCATTTCCTTTATGATGGGAGTTGCGAGTATTTATGCTTACTTCTTGACGACACGCTCGATGCCATCGAGACCTTTCTTGAGAACGTCCATCTTTGGGCCGTATGACAAGCGGACAACTGTGATACGATTTATTAGAGTTTTTAACTTAGAAATATTGAATCAGAGGCGTGACCTACAGTGATGGCATGGACTGTCAAACAAATCTCTTCTCTTGGCTGGATTAAGATCGAAGAAGATTCCAGGCACGACGATAACCTGGTGTCCTATTAGTAACTGTCCAAGCTAGTTGTGGTTGCAGTGAGAATACATACTTTCTCCTGAAGACAGGCCTGGAAAAAGTTCAAACCATCGTTGATCTTAGTCGGGAGCCCAGAGAGGTCCAACCAGATATAAAAGGTCGCCTCCGGTACTTTCTGTAATATTAAATATTAGTTAAAAACTGCAGACTAGTCCATAACAAGGTTATAAGTCTTACATCGAAGGTGAAACCAATCTCTTCCAAACGCTTAATGACGAAATCTCTCTTGTTCTTAAAGTGAACCTGCAGCGCTTTCATTTCATCCTTGACCTTTGGTGGATCAAGCATGGGTACAGCGGCTTCCTGGAAGGCGACGTTGGTGCCACCGTCGAGGTAGCTCCCGCAAGATCCAATGGCCTTGATAAATTCCTTTGGTCCGACAATCCAGGCCACACGGAGACCGGGGAGTCTGAATCGCTTGGTGAGCCCATCGATGATGAGGACATCGTCTTCGTCGACATCCTCGACGTTGTCGGCGGCGGAGATGACAGTTCCGTCACAGTCAGTGGTGTAGTTGTATCCGCCACTGGAAGTAGTTAGCGACAGTGTTACGAGAAGGGCATGGAGAAACTCATACTAAAACTCGTCCATGATGAGAGTAGCGCGATCCCGGCAGATGCCTTGGATTTCCGCAAGCTCCGGGTTCTTGACAACACCTCCGGTAGGGTTACGAGGGTTAGAGGTACTATTCAAGCATCATGTCAGCTAACTCCACCCGATATCATACTCATATAGTTTCTACTTACATTATCACACTAACACCGCGCGAGAGCTCCTCTGCAATCTTGTCAGGGTGGATATGGTAACCATCCTGTTGCGAAAGCGGAGATGGGACAGCAGCAAACTATGTTGTCTTCTGTCAGTATCAGAGTCTAACAAGAGTGAGGTTCATAGATGCGACCCACGTTTCTGAATAACGAAAGCATCTCATTGTAGGCAGTATAATCGGGAATAAAGAAACCGAGATAGGCATTGTTGAGAACAGCGGCGATTCGGATCAGACCAGCACGGCCTCCCTGTGGTACACCAAATTAGGACACTGTAGCACTGGTACCTATGATGGTTATAACATACAGGAACAATGCAGACGTTCTCCCAAGTATACTTGCTACGGCGGTGACGACGGTGGTGTTCGTTGTAGAGTTTGGCAACAGCCTCACGGAGGGGTTTTATACCGGCAGTAGGACCTAGATTCATATTAGCCTTACATGAAATACTCAAAAGTTTGTGCGCTTGGGCAATTACCGTATTCACGGGCGCTCAAGCTAAGAGGAATAGTGGTTGGTCTTGGGAAGCAGCCCTCGATTTCATCTTCGCATTCAGGAGCACCTTGTCCAAACTATATATTGCATAAGCTCTGAGCTCAAATTTGATATATGTGCAATGGTCTTGGAAAACACTTACATTGGCCCTATGTTCAAAGCGCAGACAAACTTAGCACACAAAATCCAACAAACCAACAAACCACTGTTGTATAAACGTACCACTTCTCGGGTTTATCGAGGTATCCTTGCTATTATTAACCACTGGAGTCAGTATCGGGCTTGAACGCTGTAGCTGCGTGGTTGTCTACCTCATATGCCCGTTCGGTACACCAAACAACACCGCTGTAGGGATAAGGAAACTGTCAGTTTGGATGTGTCGAGGTTTGAGATGATTGAGTTAGAGCGTACGTGGAAGCACGAGTTGGATCTAGAGCAGAAATGGTTAGCTTTGGCGCCCTCCCGACAGTTATGACGAAAAGGCGGGCTCTATTTTAGGTACCTAATCCGGCATGTGGTCTGTGACCATCATGGGCGTTACGGAACTGTCTGTGAACAGCGGAATTGAGCTCTACAAAGTATTCAGTATCAGGAATCCTAAGTCTATTAGGATTTTATGGTTTCTTACCACTCTCTGAAGGGCCTTTTGCAGTGGAGAAGCGGCGTTCACGCGGAACCCCGGTGGTTCTATTGATTGAGAACTGCCCAGGTGTTAGCGAACAATCTACCCGTCCGAATTACTAGGAAATATTTAATGATACCGTTTGAGTGTTAACAAAACTTACCTTGCGGCCAGAGAACGACATGGTGGGCAGTTAATTTCTGTAAAGCAGAAAAAACAGAAAGGTCAATGTCAATTCCCGATGGACGTAAGAGTAAGAGGCGAAAGAGCGAGCAAGATAGGGGGAGGGAGAGAAAGATGCTGGCGATGCAGCTTCTGCAACGGGGATTTGGGTTGGAAGAGCGGGGTGGCATACCTTCTACGTCTCTTTATAGATCTTGCAGCGCACGCAGACGCACAGAACATGCACACTCGCTGAGCGGCTTTTGCGGTTACGTGTTTGTATTTGAGTTTCTGTGTGTCCGAAGAAGGGGGGGATTAGGAGAGCAGCTGAAAAGGAGAGGACGAGACGGGATCAATCGAGTACCAGAGTTTGAGAGCGAGAGAAAAAAAGCTTAGCATCAACTGAGGAGCAGGCAGAAAGAGAGCTACGGGGCGTCGGCAGGGTTGAACAGGCCAAGCTGTCGAAGGTGGGGTCGCCTATTTGCTACTCGAAGCGGATCGCCATACGTGATCGGGAATCGATGCTTTCAGCCAGTAACGTAATGAGCTTAAGAGCACTATGCGAGGTTTGCCCACGGCTAAGGCCCTGCACGTCGGATTGGCTATGAAGTCATTTTCTTAGGAGGGAAGCTGAGAGCTGTTCGTCTGCACGAGTTTCTCGGTGCTGTCGCCAAGGTGGGATGCACGATGTTCATGCTGGGTAGCCCCGCAGGCACCCACCGTCGATGTCGAACTAGGTCCGGCTCGGGTCGATGGACCCATCTGGATCTGGATGGCTCGATTGTTGGTGTGAAACGTGCACGATCAGTTACGCCCGATTTCGAATATTTCTGCAAGCCGCAAGAGCAAGCCGTCGCGAGAGAGGGACGAATGAGGAAGGAAGCACGAGACGGGTTAATGATGGGAAGATCGAGAGAGACGGGTGTCCAAGTGGAGGTTGAAAGGTAGAGATAGATAGTAGTAGTATTCAGAGACTCGAGACTATGTCATGACGATAGTTGTAGCACCTCACACAATTACATCTCATGAGAATATCGTAACCTCAAGACTATCACGAATGACGTCGCCCGACATCATAACACAGCGAGGTCTGTCCTGCCGACTTTACCGATATCGATATCGGCAAATAAATAAAAATGCTTATTTCAGAACGGCATGGAATCGAAAACTGCAGGGCTGGCGGAGTCTCACGGGTACGACCAGGCGAGCGACGAAGCTTGTCTTCCCCACCGCCCGGTCTTGGTACACGTCTACTAATCATTAACGTCTCTCAGTTATATCCCGGTGACACTCTCAGCCTTATTACCAGCCACGGCCCTTGTGACAAGCTTAAGGTCGCTAAGTCTGCTAAGTCAGGAATGCGTTAACATATTCCTTGGCTCCGATCATCACTGTTATCCCCCCGTCGTGGGGGGGACCGCATCAGCCTTCGTTCCCAATGACAGCCAGCCTGTTCTCTTCTTCCTTCTCTTCAAACCATCTGCTGCAGATGCCGACCTCCAGATGCCTTACAAGAGCAGGCAAATCGTAAGTTCATCCCGACCGCAGAAGTTCCATCACTTCTTGGCATGCTAACCCGACCGCATCACTTTTTTCTAGAGGCACGGCACGGTTATTCTACCCGCCAGCGGTGAGCGCGTCAGCCGGCATGTTACCTTTGCGCGACAAAGTGTTGACGGCCCCGGCGGCGTAAGCTGGGAACGCACCGCCAGCCCCGGGTCCCCCGACGACGACGATGACGATATCGACGACCACGAGAGTGCCACCTTATTACCGAACGGGAACACGAACGGGAACACAAATGGGAACACAAATGGGAACGGAGCCGGTCGAGTCAAATCCCCGGTCTCTCGTTGGCGTGAGCGTGTCCACGTTCCACCTGCCGTAACGAACTTTATCGAGAACTGGAAACTCAGATACGTCTTCAAATGCTCATTGGCTTACCTCTGTGGATCGCTGGTCACATACATACCGCTTTTTGCAGCAGCGTTTGGCAAAAATGACGGGAAACACATGGTGGCCACCGTCGCCGTTTACTTCCATCCTGCTCGAACGAGAGGCAGCATGGCCGAGGCAACGGTGTTCGCTACCATTGCCGTGTTGTACTCCTTCCTTGTATCTGCGGGAACTCTGGGGACGGCGATATTCTTTGACGGCTTGGGGATGATTGCTCTCGGCCATGCGATCATACTCTCGGTCTTCTGCGTCGGTGGACTTGGATTGGTCGGTTGGACAAAGTTAAAGATGGCCAGTCCTTCAGCAAATGTATCTTGCAGTCTGGCATCTATAATTATTATCACCACACTCACAAAGGATGGCGCAGCTCAAGAGGGTATATTCAATATGACCAAGATTCTTCAAACAGCATTTATGGTTGTCTGTGCGGTCATAATGTCTACGACTCTCTCAAACCTGTTATGGCCTAGCTTTGCGGTCCTGGAGCTACGAAGATCTATGGTCACCTCAACCCGTGCCTTCGCCGCAATGGTAATGATTTCTTGACATAAACACATTATGATTCCAACTGACAAACCGTGTAGCTCGAGGCAATCACGAAAGGCTTTATCGACGGATCCGAAGAACCTGTTCTCCAGCCATCCTTCAAAAAAGCTGCTACCGACCACCGAAAGACATTCACAGATCTCGCCAAACACCTCCACGAAGCCAAATTTGAACACTACCTCAAAGGAACCGAGACAGTCTACAAGCTAGAGTTACGATTAGTGGAGTGTCTCCAGGTAAATCTGCCTGGCATACCATGAAAAGCTATATATAAGCTGATGTGCTTTGTAGAAACTCGCACAAGCATTAGGTGGCCTCCAAAATGCCGCTAAAACACAGTTCTCTTTGCTTGAGCAAAGCGATCAGACCGACCCTTACCTCACCGAATACCCTGAGTTACAAGCGTCGTTCCTTAGCTCCGCCGTTCAATCATCATCAGCTGAAGACCAAGGTGTATACGAATCACCGACTGACACGAGACCTAGTACACAAGATGGCCAGTCAGTTCTTACTGTTATAACTGGCAGGACCTTGTTTGACCAGTTTATCCACCACCTTGGGCCGTCGATGGTATGTTAACTGCCACTCCTGATCCTGATATTCAGCCAGCTAACTTGCAAATGCAGAGATCGCTCGCCGTGACCTTGAAGCTGATGCTAGACGAGCTTCCTTTTGGGCCTGCTCCGGACTATATCGTGAATGTGAACCCACATTTTCGCGCTAGTTTGCGTGATGCTTTGCAGCTTTATACCGAAAAACGAAAAGTCGCACTCGACCAATTGTACAACACTCAAGACATCTCCGGTCGGAAATCAGCGGATTTGGCAGCGGATCAGGAGGAAGTTGCGGCCAGCTGTGGGCACTTTGCCTACTCCCTTGAAGATTTCGGGAAAGAGCTATTCGATTTGTTAGAGATCCTCGATCAATTGGAAGGAATTCAAGAACTCCCGTTACCCAGAACATGGAACTGGCTAAAGCCTTGGAGGATGTTCTCCAAGAAATCCAGATTAGAGTCTGGAGACAGACAACGATCGGTGGATAGAGTACTGCCCGATCAACTTCCTAGAGGATTGTCCGATGTAAGGGCCTTACAGGAAGAAATCGCCCGCCGCGAGAACAAAACCCACAAAGCTCTAGGGTACCGCATATGGAAAGCACTCCGGATTTTCCGCCGCGACGATGTGAAATTTGCCTTTAAAGTCGGTGTTGGTGCCGCACTCTACGCTCTTCCCTCGTATATAAGTTTCACCCGGCCCCTCTACTCTCATTATCGTGGCGAGTGGGGTCTCGTATCCTACATGATCGTGATGTCTATG
This sequence comes from Orbilia quercus, assembly GCA_036971405.1. Taxonomy (NCBI): domain Eukaryota; kingdom Fungi; phylum Ascomycota; class Orbiliomycetes; order Orbiliales; family Orbiliaceae; genus Orbilia; species Orbilia quercus. The sequence continues at coordinate 632,974 of JAJTUE010000012.1, forward strand.
ACCCTGGGAGCAACCAACACCTCTGGACTTTACCGTTTTATCGGAACCATAATCGGAGCGTCGGCTGCAGTCTTATCTTGGTACTGTTTCCCCGAAATGCCGGCTGCTCTCGCGCTTTATGGCTGGTTCCTCGCCTTCCTTTGCTTCATCTTAAGTCTCAACTACCCCAACAAGGCCAGTTTTAGCCGCTTCATCCTGCTCACATACAACATCACGGCTCTATACGCCTACACTATCAGCATCAAAGACGAAGATGAAGACGACGACGACGAGGGCGGCAAGAACCCTATCATCGGTGAAATCGCCTTCCACCGTGTTCTCTCAGTTTTAGCAGGTGTCACATGGGGTCTAATAATCAGCCGATACGTCTGGCCGATCTCCGCCCGGAAGAAACTCCGCGATGGCTTATCCGTTCTCTGGCTCCGGATGGCATTAATCTGGAAACGCGACCCTTTAAACGCCCTAGTCGAAACCCCGGTACCCACCGATGCAGCAACATACATGAACATCAGCGAAGAAATCCATCTCCAGCAGGCACTCTTACGTCTCCAATCCCTACTGAGCCAGATACCCTTCGAGTTCCGCCTCAAGGGTCCCTTTCCGGTCGAAGACTTCGCGGAGATCCTAACTAACACGCAATCGATGCTGGATGCGTTTCATGGCATGTCGGTGATTATTGCGAAGGAGCCGCAGTCGTCGTCGCGGGAAATGGAGATATTAGCGTTCACGAAGAACGAGAGGGGGGAGTTGTGTTCGAGGATTTTTCAGCTGTTTTATGTGTTGAGCAGTAGTATGCGCAGCGGGTTCCCATTGCCGGAGACGTTGCCGAGTATTGTGCGGAGTCGGGATCGGTTGTTGATGAAGATTCATAAGTTTAGAGAGAGGGATCGCGGGGTAGAAGGGGAGAGTGAAGAGGATTTTGCTTTGATTTACGCGTATGGTGAGTTTTTGGGTTTCTTTTTGCCTTGATATGTTTCGGGTGGTTTTCGGCTAACGGGTGTGTGTCTTACGAAATAGTTTTGTTGACGGGGAGGATATCAGAGGGGTTGGAGAAGTGTGCGAGGAGTATTAAGATCTTGCATGGTGTTATCGATGAAGAGATGTTGGAGATTTCGTAGCATTAGGTAGTTGGTAGGTATGTGGGAAGCGCAACAGGCTTATGCTGTGGCCAGTCTCGATGGTTTGTCGTGGTGGTTTCGAGCCGAGACTAGACCCGCTCCGGGGATCCCAAACTAGCTTAGCCTTGTGCGACAAGCTGATTCGAACGACAAATCTAAATTTGCCGCAACACAAAATTGTTTTCCAACAAGGCTGAAAGATTCCCCACTGGCAGACATACATCATATTTGCAGTTTTGGTCTGGCGTTTGTCGCATCTTATCTCGATTTTGATTTAGATTAGTTTTAGATACTCGTATAGTCAGTCTTTTGGTTACGATGAGTTATTCATATATTATATTATACGGTTACTATTCGCGTACATGCCGTCCAATTAAGAGCTAGTCCAATTATAGCATTGTGTCTCGACATCCTGGTGAGCAAGGCATTATATCAGAGTAGTCCGTAATAAAAGCCGTTAGAAAAATATGGGGAAAATGGCATGAAGAATGGCATGAAGAATGTTAAGAAAATCCGTGGGCGCTGTGAATCCGAGAACACGGTCGGGTCCAGTTATTCCAGATCAAGATCAAGCCAGTTAAGACCACGGTCCATGAGGTCTTGAGGGCTTCTGAAGCCTCCAGTCAGTGAGGTCCATGTATCCTCGTAGACATCAGCATTCTCCTAGCGCGACATAGGGTTGTAATGCTCGCTTGTTGAAGAGGGTTGTGTTTCTGGAGTGGATGGAGTGTCGGAGGGTGTATCAGGTGAGGGGATGTCTTCGGGGGTATCATGGTGTCCGTGTTTGTCTTGCTTGAAATCCGGCGTGGGGAGTTTGACTAGATTTTTATTCAGCACCAAATCTTTATTTGTGGCAGAGGAGGTGAGTATGACTGCATATATACCTTGGATACGAATGTCAATGGTTTTCAGACTAGAGCGAGTATACGCTATATTGAGATCCTCAAGTTCTGAAGGAAAGGTGGGATCGAGTTTTGCGAGAATGTACTCTCTGTACATGGGGAGTCGTGTGAGGGTTTTGGCGAAACCGATCGGGATGGTAGCAGATTCCGGTTCCTCGTTACCCGTAAGCTGGAGGAATAAGAGACCGGGCTGGTTCCAGGTTAAATTGGCGTCGCACTGAAGGGAGAGAAGCATCATCGTTGGAGAGGACGCAGGGCGTTTGGTGCTCGTGTTTTCGCTGGTGCCGCGCTCGACGTGTCTGGTCCTGTCGAGACTGGGAAGGGTCAAGTCTGGAAGTGAGGAAACCATTTTGGCTCCGAGGTTCTTGGAGATGAACTGTAAAGATTGTAGAAACTTAATTGTAGGAGGCTTTAATAGAACATTTAATAAATGTTGTATATCGCGGATTTGTGATGAGTTTTTGGTGGCTCCATAAGGGCAATACAGCTGTATATATATATACCAGGAAAATCCGAGACGACGCAGCATGTTCGTAGCGACATATGTTGAAGAAGACAGCCCCTCACAGATAGCCTCGATTCCGGACGTTTTCTATCTTGCTAACTCGAGACAGCCCCGAAGGGTCAAGAGGTACCTTAAAAGTATACAACAGCACATTGACAAATCCACTTTTACGAGAGGGAGGTACCAGGCACTTTAACAATACTTTTATCAACTTATAAAACGTGGCTAAGCTCGCCGGCCGGCAACGGGCACACTCCTTTTCAGTACTCCCCCTCCTTGTCTCGTTCCCTCAACTCGTCGGCCTGGCGACCTTACCAACAATTTTAAGATAAAGGGCTGGTGGTAGCTGATCCTAAACTGGCTAAAACTCGTGAAAGCTCCCGCCTTCCAGTATATTATTAGCAACCGAGGTAGGAGGTAGATTCTCACGCCATCGCCAATTGCGACGCAGCATTTAAAGTGGTACCTAACGAGAAAACTTTCTCTCGAGTATGCAATAATCGATCTTGCTAATATTTCGATCCGCGACCACGCAGCGCAGCAATGGACATAAGTTTCCGATGATGTTTCCGTTTATATTTTTCTCTGGTAGTAGCTGAGGTCATGTATGTACTTAAGTACTTAAGTACTACAAACAATCCTTTCGAAGATTCTCGTACAATCAGATCAAAAAATTTTAAAAGCCAAGATCACATTGCAAAAAAAGAGGAAGAGTACGAGACAAGAGGAAGAGAAAAAAAAGAAAAAAAGGCAACACCGTTCACCGATCAAAAGCCTTGCAATAGCAGTCCCGTAATCAAACTACACAACGAAATTGGACTCAATTTCGCTGTTGACCCACCGCAGATCGACTCGAAGGATTATGACTCGGTGTTTCAAATAACCTCATTCTTACCCCTATATTTACAGTTGGTACAAGTTGAAGTGGTGACCCACGGATATATTTAGGGAGATGTCTTATTTCTCAGTTGGAGAAGTAAGAAGTCGACTTCGCGGTCAGCGTTTGGTTCCCGAGACAAGGACATGGGGCATTGGAATGGGTGGTTCCGACCGGATCTCACCGAACAAGTCAGGTAACTGGACCACCATTGGCGCCCTTAGGAACCGCCAAAGCGGACAGCAAACAGGAATAATCATCATTATAGAGAAGACCCACGGCTACGGAGAGGAAACAAAAATTTCGACTTGTCACCCTTGTTAAGCGAACGCACTAGCGTCCTGGTATCGCCAGATCTTTTTTGATTCTGAATATCGATTTTAGGTGAAGATGGTCGTAGGGCTACATAATACATGTGGTTAGGTCTCAAAAGACTAACAGTTGTAATGGTGGCGGAATATATATCTATAAAAATATTGATCGTACCTTGGAATTGGGCAGCAATGGTTTCCAAACTGGAACGGGATCTTGGAGACGACATTTTTCCTCTCGCGGAATTGCTGAATCGACAGTATAACTGAGAAAAGGTATAGAAAATGAGAAACAGTGGGATATTTTGTTTTGACGTCGTAAGTGGCTTAGGCTTTGGATTTAATATTTGGAAAAGCGCCCTCTATATAAGAGAACTATCCAGCTAGTATCCTTAGGCCAGGTCTAAATTTTAATAGTACTAGTTTAAGATAGACAGATAGATAGATAAGCAGAGGTACAGTAATAATCAATCCGAGATCTTCTTGGGATTTTTCGTATGAATATGAAATTGGGGGGAAATAAACTGCATTTTATAAAAATCATTTAGTATTCTATTCAATTGTTAATTAACGCGCAGATGATTTATTCGGGTTGCAGTGTCTAAAAGACCGACTGTGGTGGAACCGAAAACCGTATCAAGTCTTTCCCCAAAAAAAGCCTCTTGGAAAAGCATGGCACACCAGGCCAGAGGTCAAGACTAGTAATATCAGGTGGGGAAGTATGTCGAACTCAACACCGACAGGACCAGGGCCCAAGAAAGGCGGATCTCTATATTGACAAAGCTTGGATAGAGGAGCTTCGGTTCAAATTCGTTCCTGAATAGCCTTGCAGTTGCGTGGGCATCAGTTTGGGACCTCATTGAGACCTCAAGAGGTACAGACAAAGATTACTTGTCAGTCTCCCATGCCAAAACAACTGTTGGTTTAGGAAACAATGAGGCACCACTAAAATGAAGCCCAAAGTTGAAGCATATAAAAGAGCAAAAAATACAGAAGAGCTCAGCAAGGAAGACTACAAGCAATGAGAAATAGAAACAACAGGAAATAGAAACGTTAAACCTGGGCGGTGAAAATCGATTCCAGGTCCCAAAAAAAGCAATCGCTTAACTAAGATAGCCCGTCAAAAATACGTATTAGCGGCCGGGAGAAAAACCAAAGACTATCAAAGGGAAACAAGAAAGAGGAAAAGAAAGGAAAAGAAAAACCTCGTTGCTCAGAAAAAGGGCGGTGCTGAGCTGGGAACATCAGATAAGCTGAAGGGAAAAAAGAACCAAAAACGAGATATGGTAAATTTCTTTTGGTAGAAGCCCTTTGCAGCTTCCCCGCTTCTTCCTTCGATCTTCCTCTTGGTACTCCCCTCACCCTTGATCCGTTTCATCCTCTCCTTTGCTCGCTGAAGAAACTGCACATTCTGGATTCCTCTTCGTCCTCCGATCAACCAAATGGTCGCATGCCGAAACGTTGCTTGGAGTTTTTCTCCGGTCTCTGCCTACCCATCAACATATACGTAACCCACCAAGGCTCGAGGCTGCGCGCTCGCGAAGCCGAAAAGAAATTCGGGAAGGCAACAGCGACACATTTAAAGATTTTATCCTAATTTTTAGACTTCCCGCGTCGTTTATCTCCGCGTATAACAAACAATAGAGGTAGAAGCTTTCTTCTGACTCCGAAACATGAAACACGTTCTACTCGGCCCGGGCGAAAAATACCCCTCGATGTTAAAGACGTCCGCAGTACCAGAAATCGCTGCAGTTTATCCGTGAACTGCTTCGCCTCTGGCTCTGACAGGTGATCAAAAAAACCAACTTCATTTCGTCGGCTCCACTAATGGGGCTATTTTCACACGTGTACATGTTATCGAATTCCGCTGTTATGTTAGCGAGCGACATTTTCGGGATCAATGCGACAAATCTGGGAACGACGCTTCTGGGACGGCGTTTCTGGGATGACACGTCTGGGAAACAACATTTTCGGGAGGCGAAATTTATGAACAACGACATTTCTGGCCAACGGCATTTCTGGGAAACGACAGCTTCGGGATGCAACGTTTCTAGGATGTAAACTCGTGGAGCCGACGAAGTCGAAGTCGGTCTTGAAGGACATTCCAAATCGGTGATCGTATCTTCCAACGTTAACGTCAACGGGAATTCATACTGTAGGTCGCACAGATGTTCGCTCCGTCCTTGAAATTTCAAGAAGGTTTCTTCTTTCCTGAACAATACTCCAAAACTGTCGACATGCATGGATGTTGGACATCTCAACACGAAGGATCCAAGGCAGCTTCGATTTCGGAGCAAGTTTGCTTCTGTTGACATTTTTAAGGTCGGCGCTATGAGGGTTATCTGTATCACACCGCGACACTTCCTAATTACTGTTATCGAAATATTTCTGTTCTTGACTCGCCCCTGATTATTTCCTTATTATTGGAACAAAAAAAAATAATTTAGAAAACGATATGATTGAGTATCTACTATGCCATGCGAATGCGATACATATAGTTACCTTGCGCTAAAACATGCCACCTCCTCAAAGAACACAAAAAAATCCATTCATCTAAACGCCATGAAAATCCATTCATCACATATCAACAGTCAAGCAAATTATGTACTTACAGGGTTAGGCAAAGTCAGTAAAATAAGGGAATAAATAAAAATTCAACAACCCTCATAAAGACCAGAAGCTCATTGAATCGGATGGTGTAAATCGCCTCACTTGCGCTAACTATGTTAATGATTCACTGACTTCGTGTCTGACCTATTTTTGCCATCTAAAATGTAAAAAATTGAAATTAAAAACAATAAAAGAGTCCCATCACACTTCGAATCTACCGACTGTTCGAGCTTCCTGCCTTCGTAGATGCTTGAAAGCCAAATAATATAACTCATGTGCATAGATTACCGTCGCCATTGCCGTGCCTCGTCACGATCGATCCTCGGTTTTTTATTACTGCCGCCCTCGGGGATCCGTTTTCTGATTCGAATATCCGTGGCCTTCGCGACTGTCTCTTCTGGCTGTTTTTTTTCTTCTTCTTCTTCTTCACGACGGTTTCTCTTCTTCCGCAGAGTAGAACTATCGCGCTTGTCCGTAGCTACATCCCGTCCTTCAGGAGTAAGCTTCTGCTTTTTGGCAGAGGGTGAGATATCATCTACTCGACCGCGCTTCTTTGCATTCCCATTAGGGAATTTGTCGACTTCCGTTTGATCATCTATGCTCTTCTTGGCATCATTGACCTTTGAACCATCGAGTTTCTTAATACTGTTGCTTTTATTAGCATTTCTATCATTTCCTTTGACATCTTCAGATGTATCCGATGACTGCGAATCCGCTTTGCCTCCTTTCTAAGGGAGTTTAGAGGATCTTAATCGCCAGATGCCCTGCGCCGACACAAACTCCGCTTGTTCTTTCAGCGTGACTTTGAAATACTCTGTCAGCTTTGTCGTCAGGATCGGATTAAACGTATCCATGATCATTTTCGTCGTGACCCGACCCTTTTGTTCTCCGAACCACCGCCTAATCGCTGGAATAATCTCGGCTTTCTTCAAGGTTTGCCCGTTTGACAATGGAATTGGGCCTTTACTCGCCGCTCTCTTGGTAGTAGGACGCCCTGTCCAGATAACCTTTCCGGGAACAGAGTACTTTCGAAGATTATCAAAGGATTGCTGGAGGGCATTTTTGGCTGCGGTGGCTGTCCGGTTTGCCTCGCGTTCGATAATGTCGGAGCTGGATTTATGTCCGCCCAGTATCTCGTCATGCTGAACTATAGAATGAACACCGGCCTTTGCGAGAAGTTCTTCGAGGAGACGGTCTTGTTTTATATCTTTCTTTGGCTTCTTCCCTTTGTCCGTTTCCTTGATGTTAGAGGGTCCAGCCTCGTCGGGTTTATCAACCGCAGTTGGATCGTTAGAGCCACCGAGCATGTTATTAGCACCCCCGATGCTACCGAGCAGTTAGTAATTAGCTATCAAATATATCGCGTCGGAAAACTTACAAGTTTTCCAATCGGTCAACACCAGCGATTGCTTGGACCTGCTTCGACTGATCATCCTCTGCAACCTGCCTCGCCTTATTCAAAGTTCTTTCAACGCCTTCAAACAAACTCCCCGTTTCGGTTCCATGATCCATCGATCCGAGAGTAAACAAATCTTGCATATCATCCATTCTAAAGACACGCGCTTGCTCCGGGTTCTCCAAGACTTTCTTCGTGAGGAATTGCTTATAAAGTTGTCTTTGGTAGATCTTTTCTTCGATGGTGCCCCGACAGAGGAGTCTGTAAATGAAGACCTCGTGCTTTTGCCCTAATCGCCAGGAACGTTCTCTTGCTTGCATATCGTTGGAAGGATTCCAGTCTGGGTCAAAGATGATAATTCGCGTTGCACCTGTCAGATTCAATCCGTATCCGCCAACCTTGGTAGTAAGTAGAAAAACTTGAAGCCTAGGGTCCGTGTTGAATCGATCGACCATCGCCTGTCGTGATTTAATATCGGTGGTCCCATCCAACCGAAGGTAGGAGTATCCTGAGTCTTTGACAAATCGCTCCAGAATATCGAGCATCTGCGTACCCTGAGAAAAGATCAAACACTTCGACCCATCCTTCTCCCATTGTTTTAGTAACCCTTTCACAATCTGCATCTTTCCGGACTTGAGCGGATTCCCATAGTTGTACCCCGCTTTCGTAAGCAGGCCGTTTCGATTGCAGAGATCGGGGTGATTGCAAATCTTCCGTAAGAAATCAATGCCAGCTAGAACGTCGCGCTTCCCATCAAGAATAGCAGCAGTGTCGGCTGAATGAATGTATGCTTCGTAAGCATCTTTCTGCTGCTTGACCAGATTGCAGAATAAAACTTGATCTTGTTTAGGTGGTAGAACTGCAACGTCCTTTTTCAATCGACGGAGAAGATACGGGCTGATCATCTCGTGGAGAACTTGCGCACATTTTGCTGCCGCGTGTTTTTCTAGATTCCCAGTGCTAGAATAACTTCCAACCTTGATCGGCATCTCAATATATTCGTGAAAAACCTGAAATATACCGAGTTTTCCTGGATAGACAAAGTCGAAAAGACTCCACAGTTCTTTCAGGTTGTTCTGGATCGGGGTACCAGACAAGATAAATCTAGTCGAGCTTCGGAGTTGTTTCGACGCGATTGTAACCTTTGCCTCCGGGTTACGGATGCGGTGTCCTTCGTCCAGAACTACACAGTCCCACTTGGTGTCTAGAAGCAAATTTGAGTAGGTAACAAGGCCGGTGTATGTCGAAATAAGAACGTGGCCCTTAGCCTTAACCTTGTCGACGATGTTCTTCGCGGCTTTCTGTGACTTCGTTGGGGCCTTTTTATCTACTGCTGCCATAATATCATCCGAGTCGTATAATTCGTCGTCATCATCCTCGCCTTTCCTGCCACTGGCAACGGGAAGCATACCGCTACCTGACGAATGTAAGATCGAAACTCGTAGAGGGGGCCACCATTTATGGAACTCGCTACACCACTGTCTTAGGACAGTCGCAGGTGCAACCACTAGGACTGGCTTGGTGAGAAGTTGGCTGTAGTGCAAACCAGCGATAAAAGCGATGGTCTGAATAGTTTTCCCGAGTCCCATCTCATCACCGAGAATACCTCCTGTATGCTGCTTGGCATGAAGATTCCACAACCAGTTGACAGCAGTCTTCTGGTAGTCAAAAAGAGACTGCGCGATATCTCCGGGTAACTTGAATCCTTCGTCGACGAAATAATCGGGTGCCGAGGGAGACGCCTTGAACCATTCCGGGATGGTTTCATCGTCTACGTCCTCAGTTTCCGGATCGACTTCATCTGCTGCAGCGGCTCTGGCGGCGGCTCTCTTGGCACACCACGCGTTGACTCGTGACTGGTATACATGCTCATAACCGTCGTCAAATTCTCGTAGGTCTTCTTCCTGTCCGTCTTCTTCTTCGTCGGTAGGCTTGCGCCCCCGGGTGGCTCTTTTGGCCGTGGCCTTGCTCTTCTTCGAAGGGACGACCACCTCTTCCTCTTCCGTCTCCTCCTTCACTTCTCCTTCCTCATAATCATCGTCGTAGTCGTCGTCTCCATCCTCCTCTTGTGCAGCAGTTCTCTTAGCTACACGCCGAGGGCGCGGAAGTCTTACCTCTCCGTCTTCGTAATCATCCTCAAATCCGGCAATCTTTTTATCGACTACAGGTGGGGTGATCTGAGAACTAGACGCAGTGCCCTCCGGTTCTGGCAGAGGGGATTTCCTCGACGGCTCGTAATCGGCGTCGGCGGCACGGGGGACTGAAGATGTCAAGGTTACCCTCGACTTCTTGGTCACTTTGACGGGTCGCTCAGAGGCAAACCCGGGTGCACGAAGGTTTTGGAACGAGAGGTTCTCTGTGGAACCCTCTTCGGCCTCGTGACTGTCTGCCGTGAAGGGGTTGATAATCCCCTTCCGGATTAAATAATCCCGGCGAGACTCCCCTTCTCTTTGCTCACCGGAGCTACCGGCCTTCACGGCAGCAGTAGCTTGTGCAGCACGCAACTGCAATCGCCGATCAATGTCGACGATGTTTGCCATCCGAAGCTCGAGTTCAGCTTTCGCTTCCTCGAGCTTCTTCTGGTATTTGGCTTTGTCATCGCCAAATGTCTTCTTCACCAAGCTTTCCAGGACCTTGGTGTCCTTCTCCAGCTTACTATTAAGAATGTTAGAATTGGATGTAGAGTTTGGGAGGGAATTGTAGGGTTCAACTTACAGGATGGATTTCGCCTCCTTCTCCTTCAGCCTCTCACTGTCTTTTGCCTCACGCTGAAGCATTTCTGCCTCAGCCTGAATGGATGGAAGGAACGTGAGTTAGAATAGGTCGAGTTATTTGGGGTTGAAATAATCAACTGGACATACCTGGGCAGCGACCTGCTCTTCCAAGGCATCGTGAGTGAATGCCTGGAGTCCTAGCTCCTCTTCGATCTTCATCTGTTCTTCCATTGGGAGATGGGATGGGATGTGATGGGATAGGATGGGAATGATGATGGCGATAGTGGGTGCGGTGTGAAGAAGAAAGTTGATGGAAGATGAAAGATGGAGGGGATGGGAGAGCGAGAGGAAGAATTTATACTGGAAGTAGTGTGTAGGAAGGGAAATTTCAAAGACGGCGCGTGCAGTGAAAGGAAACCCTCCTCGATAGAACCAAAATGAGTTGTGCAGCAGAATACCACACACCGTCCATCCCTCAGCAGCACACAGCTAAAGACGAGAAACCACTATCGAATGGCCATAAAGCGAACTAGCGACGAATGTTTCGATACGACAGATACCTATATCGATATGCTTAGGTATATCTCGCGGTTGGCGAAGCAAACCAAGTGAGCGCTACAAAGTTGAGTTCGCGACAGAATCGAATTCTGATCTCGAGATTTCTCTCCGCAGCTTTGAACTAACGAACTCCTAGCTTAAGGACTTTAGATCTAGGGAAACGCTTAAAAGAAAGAGAGAAGGAGGAGCGAGGAGAGAGAGACTCGACCTCGCGACGGATGACTGCGAGAACAAACGGGCGCTCACGGGATTACGGTCTTTCCGCAGGATTAGTCATCGCCAGCCAAGCGCAGGCCAAAGTCGAAAGACGACGTCTCCATCCCCGGATGCACCATGTCCTCACCGGGAGCCCTGCGTTTGTCCGCCCAGAGCAGCTCCCCGGTAGATGCGGCGGTCCGACAACGGCGTCCCGGGAACGCCCCGAGATGGCTCGTGACTGGGCCAAAACCGCCGTCTGCCCATCAAACCTCCAATTAATCGGATCATATCACCATCAATCGATCAATCTCCAGCATCATTATCTCATCAACCACATCGGCCCCTAGCCTGCCAAACAAGACCGTCGCCGTCGCCTCGGACCGCTGCCGTCGTATGATGAAGCTCGCCTTGCCCCGCGCCTCGTAGCAGCTGATTGTCTCGATTACCCGTCTCCCGCTTTACAGGGTCAGCCACCGTATAAATCCCCATATAAACCCACCTCATCCAACTAACACTTCCCGATATATTTGCAAGACCTCCGTACCCCTCCCCCAGCCGCCCCTCCTCCAACAATGTCGCCGGACTCACCCATCGACCCGTCCGAACTGGACACCTCCTCTTCCAAAAAGACCGCTTCCAAATCCCTCCTGAACGGCAATGCCACATCCTCCACCCCGACCACCGGCTCCGGCCCCGGCTTAACGCCTCTCAAACCTGGCGTCAAGCTCCCTGCTCGTGTCGACGTCGAGAACATCTACATCTCCCTTCGTGAATCCCTAGGCGACGACTGGGGCGCCTACAGCGATGCAGTACGCTCTTTCTTTCGCGGTACGAAACACGCACACACGCCGATTCCGTCTTCCCGATCCAAAGAGCCGAAAAGTACTGACTAACGCTATCGATTCTACAAAACAGGTCTCACCAACCGCACCGAACTTACTCGCATCGTCGAACCTTTCCTCCAAAAACCCGAAACCCAACGTCTACACAATCAATTCTTCCTCGCCGTTCACGTCAATGCCACGCGCGAAGCCCCAGAAGGCGACGTCGCAACATGGGTGTCGCATCAAGGCAAGACCTCGTCCGCACCCAAGACAGCAAGCGGGGATGCCTACGAGCGACGACTGAAAAAGGAAATCATGGCTATTCCCGCCAGGGATAGACGGCGCATGAAAGAGATCCCAGAGGTACCCTCCCTTCCCCTCCTCATCTTCTCGAGACAAGGACAAAGAACTGCCACGTTATACTCTTCACGCCGCATCCCATCTCGTTTACGCACCCTGCATCTCCCCGATCCCATCACCTTACCCGTATACTTAAAACCCTGTATTAACCCATCATCTTTTTATTTATTTTTTACCTTTTCTGCAGCTTCCCGACGATGTCCCATCCACCCTAACCCGCCACTACAGCGCCAAGCAAATCCGCAATTTCGACACCTCCGCGCCTCCCGTCTCCGCCGGGCCAAATAAGAACTGGCAGAACGAAGTCTCGAACGCGTATCAATCCTCCCTCGCCGTCGAAAGCGGCGAATACATCGACACCGAGACGATTCAGGCACGGTGCATCCCCATCTGCTACGAAGAAGGTGTCGGTAGCGGCGTGACGGAAGAAACAGCAAGATTTATCGGTCTCGCGACAGATTTCTTCGTCAAAGACGTGCTAGCTACGTTGATTGATCGTGTACGATTGGATGAAAACCGGCGGGTGATCAAAGAGGACGACGTGCAGATGAAGAGTAGGAAAAAGGCTGTGGAGAGGATCGGGGGCACGATATCGATGGAGCATTTGAAGCTGTCGGTTAGTCTGAGCGATAACTTGATACGGCAGATGCCGTTGAGTGTGTACTCCATCATGGGTGGGGTCAATCAGTTCGACCGGCCGGAGGATGAGAGTGATGAGGACGATGAGGATGAAGATGATGCTGATGATGTGTTAAGGAGGGCGGGAAAGAGAATCAGGTTGGATAATGGCGATCATATGGATGTTGATGGTCAGGTACCGGATACCGTTAAGTGGGAGAATCCGGCGAGTTTGTTCCTGATCGAGTGTTTGTCTGGGCATTGAGAAGGTCCGAAGCAGGTTTAAGAGACATCAAGGACTGATATGAGTTTACTCGATTAGTTCTCCATTTTGCGGCCACGGATCCCGAGTACCCATTCTTTTCTTCTCTTCCCCTTCTTTTTCTTCGTTCAATTTGTTTTACCTCATCTGATCATCCATCAGCCAGTACCCATACGCAGGGCGTTCTACGGTGTTTTCATCCCCTACCCCTTTTTTACTCGTTTTGAGTTCCTTATAATCTGATTCTGGGAATATCTGGGAGTAGGAGACTGTTTATGTCTTTTTCTTTTCTTTTCTCTTTTCCTTTGTTTTCTTCTATTTTGGGTGCATGAACAAAATCTTATGAGTTTTTAGCGTGTTTGATTAGGACCTTTTTTTATTCTGTCTTACCAAATGTATATTCGTCGATACCATTATACCATTCAATACAGTGTATACATTTTAGAATGTTTCTTCGATATATTCCAGTATCGCCTCCAGCTTGATATCCCAGATTGATAAGACGTGATTTGATAAGATTATATATCAAGATAAACATTACGACTTTTGTATTAACCAAGAGCTAACATATAACCAGCCTTACAAATCAAATAGCTTCAAAGGCTCATGCTCCACGACCAAGAATACCAAATAAGGTACCAACCGCTTCGACCACCACTCTACCCAGCGTTAAATTTCATATTTAATTCAATGATCCAGACTACCACATTGCACCACCTTGCCACTCAACTCACATGCAAACACACACACAATCTACACGCGCCTTTCATCCGCCAGCCGAACGTTATACATCGCCTTCGCCAGTACCGCAATACCAATCTACGTTATCAGCGGCGGCAAGAAGAATGGATACGAGCCGTTCTTCATCTTGAAAATGCTCATGAGGAAACTAAACAGTACGAGGAGAACGAGATTCCACGCCATCACTGCGATCTTTTGTTTCCCGGAGCTTTCGATACGGGGCATTTTTAGGCAGAGGGCGATGGAGGAGAATGCTAGTACGGCGTCTATAATAAGGCATTGTTAGTTAAGCTTTCTCCTACTATTATTCTATAATACTCGGATGTGGCTTGGTTGGTTAGGAGAAGGGTTTCAAGAGGAACAGAAACATACAAACAACAGCAATAATCTGCGTCTCCATGCCGAATTGATTCGAAAACCCGCCAGCGATGTATGATATCCCCCCGCCGCGTCCCTGGGCTACATACGGCACTTTGCGGATATGATTAAACATGTGGCCGCTCGTGAAGAGTAGCACGGCAACGAGGGATAACGCAGCCCAGAGGTTGCGGCTGTAAAGCGCGGGTGCGAGGTAGGGGTATGCGATTTTGGAGAGCGTGGCGGTACCGATGAGACCGAAGATTAGGGAGAAGAGTTTGGTGTAGTTGAAGGGACGGTGGATTGTGACGGTGTGTTTGGAGTTGGCTGTGATCCAGGCGGCGACGCTTTCGGCGGGGTTGTTGTCACTATTTACTTGTTAGCATACATTCTTGAAAGCGTGAGAGGGAGGGAGGGGTACTTTGGGTTGAAGTCGAATTTGAGGGGGAAGAGGTCTGCTCCGGATGAGCCGCCGGTGGGGGGGAAGAGCATCATAATTGGTGCGGTGGACATTCCGAGCTAGAATGGATAGTATTAGCCATTGCCATGAAATATGTAGAGGACAATTTAGATGGTAGTATATAAAGATCATACCCTCTGGAAAGTCGCCCTTCCGTCGCTGAAATCCAAAACGCCGAGGAGCAATCCATCCTGCTTCGGGTGCTCCTTGTTCCAGCTCGCAGCCAGCAAGTCAAACTCGCTCTGAAAGTCGCGGCATAACACGCAGCCGAACCGATTGTCCAAAGCCGTGAACAGAACGACGGAGGTATAGTTTCGCGGCGGGGAAGTCAAGTCGTTGAAAAGGTTGTCGTTAAGGCTGATGACACCCTTTCCACCCTTGCTGGAGGCTGCGGCGTCGAGAAAGGTCTGGACCTTGTCTGTCTTTTGGGCGACGGAGACGGAGAGAACGGAGGCAAAAGTCGCCAGGAGGGATAGGAGACGCATTATGAGGAAGTAGCCAAGTCAATTGGCTGTAGGAGATGGTGGCGATGGAGAAGATGTCGAGAGGACGTGTCGACGGGCTCAGCGTGGTATCCTTTGGCGTTGACGTCGCCCTGTGACCGGGGTACCGGCCGGGCGTAGATGCCACATTTGCATAGCTTAGTCAGCCCGGTTGAAATGTGTTGATGTGCTGTGCTGTGTGTTGAGGTGTTGAGGCGGTTGGATTTTTGTTTACAGCAGCACGCCCGATCGGGAAAAATGTCAACAAACGACGACAATGAAGGGCAGGCGTCCCTCCACACCATCGCGACCTCGTCTTTTGTCTCTATTCCATTATCAGAGTTATCATTCCTTGTGCGCACCCGCCGGATTCTGTAAGGCACCGTCTACGGCAGCTACGGCTTGCCCCTCCTTTTTTTTACCCCTCGTCGACTATTTGTAAGCTTCAGATTATTTTCTGTGGGCTTTCTACCATCCGGTTCTTTTTTTCATTCAATTCGCGATGGCAAGCGGCGCAACCAAGGGCACCAAACAACGTGCTTCCCAAAAAAACCAAAACATCAACAACAACCTCCCTCTCCACCACCTCCCCTACAACACCTCTCCCGACCTACGCAGCTTCCAGCTCGAGCAGGTAACTCCACATCTACACTCTTGCTTTTCTTCTTTTCTATTTCTCTTGATAAAAGTATATTGTTGTCGTTTCTGTTGGATCTGACTGACATTGTTTTCATTGTTTTTGTCTTCAAAGGAAGTATCATCCCTCAAACAATCACACGCGGAACTCGAATACACCCTCGCCACCACAAAGTCTGTTCTCGTCAAACACAAAGACGAGAAGAGAATACTAGCAATCGAGCACGTCATCTTGGAAACAGATTTCGATCACCAGTCGAGACTGCTCTCTCTCGAAATGACCAGATCCGAGGAGTCCCAGAAACGAGAAAAGGAACTGCAGAAAAGAGTCGCGGAAATGGAGACACAGGAGAAGTCCTCTGCTGCTACCATTTCCTCTCTAGAAAAGCAGTTGAAAGAAAAGGATGCAAGGGCTTCTGCTTTGGAGACCAAACTTGAACAGGTGCAAGAAAAACTTAATGCTGCCACAGAAGAAGCCAAAGAGGCTAAGAACGAGGTTAAGGGGTTGAAGAAGGACCTCGCCACAGTACAGAAAGAAATGAAAACAGAGGGCAAAGCAAGTGAAGGTCTGAAGAACCAGCTTTCAGACCTCCAGCAGAAGCTCGAGGAGAAGAACACTGAAGTCAAAGCCTTGAGGAAGGATTTGGCCGCAGCGAAGAAGGAGACTACCACCGAAACAAAAGCTGGAGAGTCGATAAAGAAAGAATTGCAGAACCTCCAGAAGACTCTTGATGCTAAGGCTTCACAATTCGAAGAGATGAAGACACAGATGGAGGCTGTCTCGAAAGAGCTACAGTCCACAAGGTCCCAAATGAACTCGAAGAAGAGGAAGGCCGACGACGAGAGCTCAACAAAGATATCTGAGCTCGAGCAATCTATCAAAGACCTAAAGGCTGAGCTGAAGGAATCCAACAAGGCTTACAAGGCTCTTACCGTATGTTCCTTCTCAATCGTCGTTCACTAGAACTCTGAACTAACATATCATTGTTATAGGCTGAACTCGAGTCATCTAACAAAGAGGCTGATACTGTTACCGCCCTGACCAAAGAGAAACACTCGCTTGCTCGCCAGCTTACTAACGTTCAAGCCGAGAATGATGCCCTCAAATCAAACACTGAGAACCATCGCCAGATTCTTACTGAGAAGCTGCAACTCGTGCACCAAGTCGAACAACTCCAAGTTGAATTGGAAAACGAACAGAAGGCGGTTAAACGGGCCGGCAAATCCAAGACGGACGCGGACGCAGTCAAGAAGACATACGAGAAGCAGCTAGCTGAGTTGAAGGAGCAGCTGAACAAGCAAACTAAGATTGCAGAGCGGGCTACCAAAGACCGTGAAAAGGACCGTGAATCCTGGGAGACCCAGAAGGGTGTATTCGAGAAGAAACTTGAAACCTGGAAGAGCAGGGCGAAGGCTAACGCTGCCGCTCCTGCTCCCAAGGGTACCAAGAAACGTGGGGCTACAACTTTTGATGACGACGTCGAATCTCCTCCTAAGAGGGTGAAGAAAACGACAGTCGCCAAGTCCACCTTCTCGACTACGCCTTTCCTTGCCAGACATCTTAGCACCGTACCTTCAGAAGCATCAGCAACCCCGTCGAGAGGAGCCGCCACCGATATTGACACCACAATCGATTCGCCAGCCCCATCCTTTATGCCCGTAGAACAGACCGTCACCGAAGCTACAGTAACGGAAGCAGAAACAGAAATAGAAGTCGATGATACCACATCGAAAGTCACTGATGAGCCAACGGAATCCCAGAAACTCATGCCCCCGCCGCCCAAGCCTATCATCAAAAAAGAAAAGGCCAAACCCGCTCCAAAAGCAGCCCCGAAACAAAAAATATTCCTATCTACCACTGCTCTAAAGGCTTCCAAAGCACGATCTTCCTCTGTAGCACCTGAAACATCCCTCCTCGGTGACGACGAAGCCGGATACCTCCCCGCAGCCGCAAAGAAGGGTAAAAAGAAGGGTGTACCTAACAAGGAAAACATCCTGCCCGACACCATCGTCGAAGAACCAGAAGATTTTGACGGCGAAACCTCCACTGCTACCACATCCACCGTTGCAGCCACAAAGCCAAAGAAAGCCAAGATAAGAAGACTGCTCGGAAACACGCTCGGAAACACACTGTTTGACGACGACGGCGAAGACGGCACATTCAACAAATTCAGAGCACCAAGCGTCATAGGCTTCAGCAAAGATTTCAGCCCGTTAAAACGGAGAGGAGCTGGATACGAGGGTGTGAGAAGTAAGCTCGTGATCAAGAAGGGTAGCAAGACAGGTTTTGCGTAAGGTAATGAAAGGATTGTAGATGAACCATGTAAATATCATGACCGTGGACGAGGTGTTCTGGCGCGGATTTTTATACGACCTTTTTGGTAGCGGGCTTGCTTGTATATTTTGTGACGTCCCTTTTTTTTCATAAGGCGTTTATTGGAGTGATTGCATGTCTTGTCGAGGAGTTAGCATTTGAGATACCTTTAGTCTCTTTCAATTAAATCTCTTATATAATTGCTAAGCTTTGCGCTATAGCTCTACTGGGTGTCGTGTATGATGCTTTGTTCTTAAGGCCAAAGGACAAGGATTGATTGCGCATATTACCCAATCCGTCTTCAAAACAACACTCTGTCGCATTAAAATCCAACGCGGCGAAATTTTTCCAAGCTTCAAAGGTAAACTCAAATCTGCAATCAACATGTTCGCACCGAATATCCGACGATGAAAATACCACGCAGTTATTTCCGCATGTTATCGGCTCTCGCATTTGAATCGACAGCTGTAGAACCCGCTTTAATACGGCAGAGTATACCGCTTTCATCAGCATGTATATTTCGTCAAACACGCCAGAGCCAGCAGCACAAGTCAGGATGCATGCTGCCCGCCAGATGTTTTTCAACGACAAGCGTGGCACCGGCTGCGAGGGCTTCGTCAAAGCGATGGGTTACGAGACAGATAACGGATATAGAGTCGCGAGAGGCTAAGGTGATGGCATTTAAGAGTCGGGCGGCTTTCAAGTTGATGGAGGTGAGTTTTTGAATTTGAGTGGCAACGCAGTTTAGTGTTGGGTTTTATGAGACGCCTCTGCTGGTAAAGAGACGTTCCGGAGACTGTAATATCATAACACACTGAGATGACGAAGATATTGATTCTTGTGTCTGTTGAAACTATATGGCGAATACATAATAGCAGTTCTCTGACGTATATACCCTTTTGGTACATCCTGATATATAGATAGATAGCGAGCACAAAATATTTCGTCCCGGCATGACCGTCGTCGACCTCGTAAGTATTCTCTCTATACCAGATCTTAGTAAATGCAGGATGAGATACCGATTAATAAAAAACAGGGATACGCACCAGGCTCCTGGTCCCAAGTCGCAGTCGCCCAAACCTCCCCCGGCGGCCGCATAATCGGCATAGATATGCTCCCCGCCCCGCCCCCAAAAGGCGCCTCAGCAGTACAAGGCAACTTCCTAAACCCAGGCATCCAAGCCTCCATCCGCCGCTACCTCTCTGATCCTGACCGCGGCCGCGCTCGCCTCCCAAAGGGCCTCACCCCACCCCCAACGGACCCCTACCCGCCCATCCCCGACGAACCACAGCAAAAAATAAACACAAATCCCGTTCTCGAAATCGATGAAACGGCATCACAGGGATATATAGTGCAAGAACGCCGCGACAGTCTTCACGATGAAGAAGAAGAGAATAGCCAGGCGAGGGATAAACGCGGACGGGAGATGACGCAGGAGGAGAAAGAGAGGAATACGGTTGATGTCGTCTTGTCAGATATGTGCGCGCCCTGGCCGTTGGTTTCTGGATTTCATATGAATACGGTGTTAATCCCTTGGCTAAGGTTGATGAATACTAGTGGGGTCGGAACGAGGGATCATGCGGGGAGTATGGTGAGTCGTATATACAACTATCTATTCTTTCTTTCTTTTCTTTCTTGGTGGTTGTTAATGGGATGATGTTGTTGGACATGATAGGAACTCTGCACTGCGGCGTTAAATTTCTGCATCGACGTTCTCAAGCCGGGTGGGAGTTTCGTGTGTAAATTCTACCAAGGGCCAGATGACGCCAAGCTCGAGAGTAAGATTGAAAAGGTGTTCGAAAGGGTTTTTCGGATGAAACCTGAGTCTTCTAGACCGGTAATATACTCCTTCGTTTTCAGAGAAGTGTGGATGCGCTAATTCGTTCTGAATTCGTAAATAGGGATCCAAGGAGAATTATTTTGTTGCAAAGAAGAGGCTTCCTGGGGTTACAAGGGAGACGATTGATTATTAATATATCGAGAAGGGATATCCATTTCCATTTGAATATATATATTATATTTTAAAAACTAGAGGCACTCCATCTAAAAATTTTACTAATCTGAAGCTTATGAAATAGAATGACAAGCCGCCCCGAGTGAGATTTACTCGTTTCCTAGAATAGTTTTCGTGTAAAAGAGGAAGGCACTGATAAAAGAGCCAATTTCCCAGAGAGTATTAAAACAGCAGACTAAAAAATACGTTTGTGTTTCAAAAGAGGAGAGAATCAGTGAGTCTCGCTGTGCGACCCTCCGCATGTGTGAGAAACTACATGTCAACATACTAGAACCGAAAGAACCAACCATTACCAGCTAAACCAACCCTCATCATCCTTGCCATTCTTACGACGGGATGCCGGAGCTTCGCAATATCAAATGTATTGATCAGCTTTCAACCTCAACCGCTTAGTATACATCCACCCACAACCTTCTCAAAAAGAAAATTATAATAAAAGAGGGGAAAGAGCAATCACATACCTCTCATCATCCTCTCCATAGCAAACAACTTTGAAGAAATCGGCCCCAATCTCTCCTTAATAATCGTATCGACTTCCTCAACCGTCTCCTTCGTAACTTCATCCAAGGCCCTCTTAAACTTCTCATCCATCTCCAATTCCCTATCAGACACCAGCGAGACCTTCGCAAAAACTATATTCGCCAACTCTAGTAATTTCTCGTTAAGCAATAATGCGTTCTTGTGCGCAGCTACTCCGACGGCTTCCTCTACCGCTTTTGCCAAGTGATCTTTAAGTTCCGACAGGGTATCTTCCGAAAGCGACGTATTCTGAGAGATATCTTCCAACTGTTCTCCTAATACGTCTTCGAAATTTTCTCCTATCTCACCAACCGCATTACCAATCCACCGAAGGATGGTTTCCCTATCGTTTTCTTCGAGTCGTACAACGACGGGGACCTTTGGCTCGCCGTCGCTTTCTTCGGTTCTGGTGGTATACACACACCCTTCGGTCTTCCGCTCCGCAGCTGCAGCTTCTTGATTCACTAGGATACTTTGGAGCATGCTTTCCATGCGATCCATTCGGCTTTGGAGTTTTTCATTCAGACTAGTTTGCTCGTCAAATGAACGATGGAGGTGGGCGAAATCGTCTTTTGACGATTCCTGGTGGTTATCGCGCTCTGGTCTATTAAAGGAGGCCTTCAGATCTGGGCCCCAGGGTTCCTTCCAACCGTGCGAGGCATTCGCGTCAAATTCCCACGGGTGTTGTCCGGGATATGCTTTGGACGGCGTTGGGTGTTCCTGCACCGGCTCACTAACAAATGATTTCTCTTCTTTGGGGAGCTGATAGTTGATATCGGCTGTATTCTGACTCTTCGCTTTCTCTTCTCCCATATTGGTAGAAGAGGTCGATTCTGTCCCGCAAAGGAGATCCATTAATGTCCCGCGGTCAGTGACCGGTTTGAAGTCATCCAGCGAATCGGAAGACTTCTCCGATTGCCCAGGCAGGCTAGGTTTTTTAGGATCTGCTGGTTTATTGATCTCGGTATCTGTGGACGCTCTAAGCTTTGAAGGTCTACACAAGCCATCTTTAGTTCCATCTTTTCTACCAAACGGGGGCGCTGTGCCTTCCCATATATGCCGGGCGTCCCACGGTGTATCATCTTTGGGGATCTCGTGTTTCTGGTTGACCGATGAACTTGATTGTGAAGCATTTGGTGTACCAGCTGCAGCTGCCGCCTCGGATTTGGATCTGACTTCTTGGGTCTCGCTGGAAGACTGCTTTGATTCTGCCGCTCTTCCTTCTTGGAAATTCAATAAGCCTCCTGCCAATCCTCCCGCTTTCTTGGCAGTATTGATTAATTCTTCCAGCTTGAAAGCGTTGTTATAGGGTATTTTTGTATTTTTAGAATATTCTTTCAATGCGGCCGTGTATTTGTTCATGTCGAACAGGGCAGAGTTAAGAATACTTTGAGGAGATCGTTTTTTATCCTCAGCAAACTTCTTTTCGAGGTCTTTGATAGTTTGCTGGAGTTCCTCTATCTTGGGAAGCAGATGGGCATAATCATAACTTGAACTCTGGCTAGGTTGATTTTCTCCCTCGTTTTGTGGCATCTTTGGTTCGGACTTTTCGGACTGTTGGGACGAAAGCGGCACACTAGTTTTTGAAGACGCGGTATACTGTTCCGAAAAGTCGCTCTTGGAACCAGGTGGTGTAATATCGCTATCCATCAGTTCGGCAGCCTCATATCTCGGCTCCGGTGTACGAATAGCAGCCTCTTTGTGTTCCAAGATCTCGGTAATGATTTCCCGAAGCTCAGGTACCGAGGATGCCCGGAAGGTCCCAGTAGGTAGAGGGATGCCAGCAGGGTCCGTGGAAAGTCCCTTCAGCGTAGGCGGAAGATCTGGGATGCGGAAATACAAGGCATTGTTGAAGCCTGATAGCTTATCCGGTGTCTCTTCGGCAAGCGAAGCATCCTTGTGGGGGGTCGATTCCCGTATCAGTTGATCAATCGTTCTCCCGATAAAAGGATTCTTTATACTCCGGATTAAGTCACGATAGAGCGGATTCTCCAGACTGAGAGTAGAGTTCCCGTCTGTATTCGAGTTAAGGCGCGACCGGTGGAAGCCGGAGAGACATCGCGGTTGGAACGATGTAGCTAACGCGAGACGGCCGATACCAGAATTCAATCAGATAAAAGTGGTTAAATATAACTGACAGGGTTGGGAATGAAGAAACGAACCCGAAAAGTGGTTGATTCGACACAAATGAGCTGCTCTGGTAGGTCGAGTGAAGCGCAGGAAACACCGAGACGTCATTGCGAGTCGTTGGATATATCCTGGGTTCAGTGGAGTGAACCTCCGGGCCGGTTGGATAGGGGAGAGTTAATTAAGCTTCTGTGAATAGTATTACGATTATAAGGGAAAGAAAGTCTCTGTCCTTTCTTTACAGCGTAGAACCGGGTTAAACCAAGATCTATTTGGCTGGCAGAATATAATTGATATTCGATGTGTATTATAATTATAATGAGGGGGTATCGCGAGATCTCAAGATCAGCGCTGCACCGACACTATAATTATAACGTAAATGTCGCTGAACGGCCGCAAAATATAAACAACTTTAAAATCCTATTTATCTTCGTATAAAGATAGCTTCAAGTACTAAGTAGTTTACTTACGTACAATTACTTCAGTATGCACTTGAAATACACCCCACGAAATTCCACGCAATATCAATCCCCGGCGGATGCTCCGGTGTCCACGGCCACCGACGGGAGTGCGAGATTGTACTTGAGTGAGCACAGCAACACAATACACGCCCCGGGTGCTTAGAAATGCAAATGCGTTAATGCAGGATTGGATTTTAATTTTAATCTTGAGGATCTTATAGCTTAATTAATTACTCGTACCTAGGAAGTACTCGAAGCAAAAAAGACCGAAGCTAGGAGCTCAATTAGATTTGCTTAGTGAATACGACTTGGAGTTTGAGGTGTATTCGAATTCAAGTTAATTAATATTAAGCATAAAAGACCAGATCTACCCATTGATATCGAATCGATATATAGAAAATTATTAATCAACCCTACCCATCCATCTAGCATGGGCATCCATCGACATACTTAGATTTACAGTCGTCGCGAGCGTCGTCCCCGTCAACTTTATGGTTCGGGTCAAATCCGAATTGGTAAGCAACAAGGGTAAGAGTATCCTCATTGGCCCCGGACTTATACCTGACCTTGATATGTCCACCCCGCGTATCGGAATTCTCTCCCTGACATTCCCGGTTAATCAGGTTCCAGGAAGCTATGTTGCACACATCCTTCCACGGACCAGGATATACATCGTGTGGAAGCCTGTCCGTCCAAAAGTCCGTGATTATCACCATATGATTGGCATCCTCGGCTCTCAACCGTGTATCGTCCGGTGCTAAGTTTGAAGAAGGCGGTCTGGCAGTAGGCGTGCGACCGAAAGTCATTTGTGAAACGATCCCAACGTCCGGCTCGAGTGAGACAAGAACATCACACAGTATTTTTCCCGGATACCATATATCTCTCCGTCCCAAGCCCACGAGCCGCTTCCATAGCAGCTATGACTATCCCAATAATAATTTGGCGGAAGTGGTGTGTTTTCATCGATAGGTCCAAGATCTCGTGTGAGTTTTACAGAACGCTGTTGGAGCGCCGGTGTGGTGGTGGTGGTGGTCACGGAGCTATTTGTGAGATATACTGGAGGTAACTCTTTGAGATCCCGCCCGGTGATCTTGTAGTGGACGTCTCGAACGGCATTGTTGTATTTCTCAATTGGTGTTTTGTATACGCAAATTGATAGGTCTCCGTCCACTTGGTGAGATGTAGCTCCCTTCCTACACGGGATATGCTGAGATTCCCCATCAGCCCGTTGTGTAGCTTGGGTTCGCGACCATAGACGTGGTCTAGGGTGTCACGAATACACGGGCCATAGTGCATACGATCGAGAGGGGCGTGGCCACCCCAGCTGTCTTTTGGAACAGCTGTCCCATAGACAAGAAGACAAATTCCGAAGAGAATAAGATAGAGGTTGAGATGACGTGGCATTTCTTTAATTTAATTTAATTTAATTTAATTTTATCTTTACATTTATAGCTGTCAATCTCGTAGCTAGTGCAGCTATATAGGAGGTATCTTTGAATGTAAAGAATAATAAAACTCTTAAATTGCAGAAGAAGGTCGAAATAGGGTAAAGCAGTATATATAGAAGACGATATTCCTTCTGATATAGATATAACGCAGTGCGGTAGCAGTAGTTGTTAGCTATAAGCTAGCAGTCGGCCATTCGACATCAGTATCGATATATATATTGATCTGTCCAATATATAGATATTTACAGCTCGTAGCCGCCGAGGACCATGCTTGTATCGATTATATCGATCCATCAGCGAATGTGTTTTCTTCACCGAGGGAAACACGTAGCTTTATGCTAGGCCTGGCTCGAATCCAGTTTCAAGCTGTGCCTTTGCTAGCCTCCGGCATGAAGTTCAAGGGCTGGGTTGTGCAATATCTAGGGATCCTATAACATGTAATCCACACCCTAATTGCCACATTGTCTCTTGCCTTACCCGAAGCTTCACAACCCCTAACAACGGCTTTTTCCCTAAAAGTGAAAAACTTCTCTACCAAGGTTAAGAAGATTGCCCTTCCTAACTTAACAAGTTTCCCGACTCTGTGCCTCACTCAAATCATTTCGCAAAGTCTTGCGGATTTGCAAAAAATTTGAACAGATGGTACAGCAGTGTACATATTGGCACACGGTGTTCATACATATGTATCAGATTTTGCAAATTGTATGCTAATTTGGAGAATAGAATAATATGATCCCAATCTGAACTATCATAAATCTCCTGTCTAGCAAATGTGCTCTGCGTCTCCCGGGCCAAGTGCAGATGTAGCCTCAATTGACATCTGCGTATATATCAAGATTAGAAACTTTTTGTGGCCATGAATCTGTGCTCATCACCAGAGATCAACTTAGAAATCAGGGAATGTATCTTAGATCCCGTGTCTAGGCGATATCGAGACGGTTGGTGCGGCAGGACTACCCGGGACTCTTGACGCAGCGGCAATCGCAATCACAGTCTGGACTCGAGACTGAGCGGCAATAGAATATGTGTTGGGGCCCAAAAATCCAACACTAATGTTACACGTCCACTACGGTTAGAGCTGGGCAACGTCAGCACCAAAAGCCATTCGAGAACTCAAACGCCCAACATTCGAGTTCACCCCGCGGCACAACCCCACCTTGACCTCAACACCCGCTCGCGCCATTGTCTCAATATCCAGCCAAAGGAGCTGACGAAACTTAGCCTAGGGGGGAATACTTAACATCTAAACTGCAATTAGCTGTGTAGATACAGCTTAAAGGTTACTTACCATGTCTATCAAAAGACGTATGTGGGTGTTCTTGAAATCCTTCTAATCTACGAGTTATTACATTCTGCTAACATTAGCTTGTAATCTTAATAGAATCGATATGGGCTTCAAGTCCCACCACAGTTCGCGGCCAGGCCACCCATCTAAGTGCGGACTCGACCGGTAAACGGATCACCTACGCCGTATGACCTTATCGTTTTATTTGATATTTTCTATAGTTGTACCGTTATACTAAACGGTTCCAACTATAGTCTAACAAATCCATTTTCATTCGCGACATCGACTCCCCAGCCGATTCTATACAATACACCGGCCATACGGCCAACACTACAATCTCCAGGTTCGCACCATCGGGTTACTATATTGCATCTGGCGATGCGTCGGGCGTGGTCCGTGTGTGGGATTGCGTGGGCGAGGATTTGATTACCAAAGGCGACTTCAGCATCGTCAACGGAAGAATCACCGATATCGCCTGGGACGGAGAATCTAAACGCATAATCGCCGTCGGCGATGGTAAAGAGAGATACGGACACTGTATCACTTGGGAGTAAGTTTGGGATGTTTCATCTCGGTTGCAAAAAGCACGAATCCCGGGTTAA
Source organism: Orbilia quercus (assembly GCA_036971405.1). Taxonomy (NCBI): domain Eukaryota; kingdom Fungi; phylum Ascomycota; class Orbiliomycetes; order Orbiliales; family Orbiliaceae; genus Orbilia; species Orbilia quercus. Next base: position 659,673 of record JAJTUE010000012.1, read on the forward strand.
CCTGTTCACCCTCCAGCACAGGAAACTCTGTTGGTGAAATCACAGGACATTCTAAAGTCGTTAACACTGTATCGATAAAACCGACCCGCCCGTATAGGGCCGCTACAGCTGGTGATGATAACAGTGTCGTCTTTTACAGCGGCCCTCCCTTCAAGTTCACCACTGCGAACAGGAACCAACACACAAACTTCGTACAAGGAGTCGCGTTCTCTCCAGACGGAAACCATCTTGTTAGTGTTGGTTCAGACAGAAAAATCTTTCTCTGGGATGGCAAGACTGGAGAGCTTGTTTCAGAAATCAACGACGGGGCCAAAAGCCACGGAGGCAGCATCTTCTCGATATCCTGGAACTCTGATTCGAAAAAATTTGTAACGGCGAGCGGAGACAGAACCGTAAAAATATGGGACGTCGAGGCAAAGAAAAACACGCAGACTTGGTCTTTCGGAGATACTGGCTCCGTCACCGACCAGCAAGTCGGAGTTGTCTGGCCGAATAGGTCTGACGGCCTCGTTATTTCGATCTCGAACTCCGGTGATCTCAATTACCTCACCGAACAGTCCGAGAAGCCTGTCAGGATCGTTGCAGGCCATCAAAAGAGTATTACCGGTCTTGGTGTGGAGCCGAATGGGAAGACTTTATGGACTGGAAGTTACGAAGGGAGAGTATGCTCATGGGATATTGCGACTGGATTGGCAGAAGTTCCAGAGAGTCAAACGCACACGAACCAAGTGACCGGGTTCGCCGCATCTGAGGGCAGAGTATACTCTATTGCCATGGATGATACATTACGCACCATCGACACTAATGTCAAAGATTTCACGTATGAGAATCCCACTTGAAATAATTCCGTTTGCTTTTAATGTGCTAACGAGCTCTTAGTGGCTCTATCATCAAGACCGCCGGTCAACCTCGTGGAATTGCATACGCGCCTGACCGATCAGTAGCTGGCTCACCGGATAAGTCCGTGACCTTTGTCGCCACTCTCGAAGAAATCAGCGTTTACCAGGATAGCGAAAAGATCAGCTCCACACCTATCAAGAACTACACTCCAACAGCAGCAGCGTATTCTTCTCACACGGGTATTCTAGCTGTCGGTGCGCAAGACAATAATATCCACTTGTATCAACTCCACAAAACGGATAACACCATCCCCCCTTCTCCGACCTCAGTCTTAAAATCGAATCGATCGTCCATCACAGCCTTAGCTTTTGCGCCAAACTCCTCACTTCTCGCGGCAGGCGATAGTACCGGCAAGATACTCCTGTACGACGCATCCACCGGTGAAGTCAAAACTAGCAGATGGGCGTTCCACACAGCCCGCGTCTCGGCTATTGCGTGGAACCAGGCTGGGACGCATGTGGTCAGTGGCAGTCTCGACACCAACGTGATTGTGTACAGCGCGACAAATTATATCAAGAACGTCAAGGCGGGGAATGCGCACAAAGAAGGCTGTAATGGTGTGCAGTGGATTGATGACAAGACTGTGGTGAGTGCTGGTACGGATGGTTGTGTCAAGACCTGGGCAGTTGTCCTACCTTGATATTTGATAGGCGTGCTTGGATTTCCGATGGCATATATGTTCTCCATTGTATTTAGCATGTGTACCCAAGGGCCATAGATGGAAATTAAGTCTATTGTTTGTCTCAGGAAATATCAAGTCGTAAAACTCGGCCGTGGGCGACATCTAGTAGTATTAAAAATAAACATTAAAGTTAAATGCATCGCTGAAAGTACAGCAAGGTATATCGACTCGAAACAAAATTCTAACCAGCTGACCAAATATGTCCTGTCGCGCTGAAAACCTATAACACTATATAATGCTTCTTTCGGATATTAACAGGACCCTTTACTAAGGAGCCGCAGGAGGAGCCGCAGGAGGAGCCGCCTCAATAATATTCCACGGACAACGGGCTCCATCAGTGTTGGACACAACCTGTCCCTGGGCCACAACTCTCGGCCTCAACTGCTCAAAAATATTGACAAGATAGACATCACCCGAAGCGTTCTGCTTGCAGTACAAATCACCATTATTAACCGCAAACACAGCACCAAACGCCGTCGCATCCAACCCGGGGAACTCCTTAACCCTAGTCCACTGGTGAGTTCCAAGATCAAACTTCACAAGAACAGCGTACCCGCCATCGCTATCGATCGCTAGGGACCACATGAAGTTACCACCGGCAGGGATGAACGCCCAATCGACCAATCCGAACCCTGCGGTCGAGGTCGCGCCAGAGTCGATGATTTGACCGTATTGCGGAGAGAAAGGGTTTAGATCGACAGAATACCACTGGCCCGGGTTCCCCGGTTTGAGCATATGATACACGCCGCTGGTGTCGATATCCCCTATGACGATGGTTTTCAGGGAGTCAATTTGCTGTAGTTTGGTGATGCTGCCGTCTGCCGCCATACGTAGGATGGTACCCGTGCTCTGCTCGTTCGCGTACAGATAGTTATCGATCAGATTATATCCGAGAGCGTTGACGGTTAAATCGCCATCAATGTCCGAGGTTATGAGTTTGAATTCAGAAGTGTGGAGGTCGATGGTGTACAGAGCGAGATCGTTGATGATGAAGCCATATTCCGAACATAAGAACGCTGGCGCACTGGGAGGGAGTACGGGACAGCTTGAGGTTGCTGGGACATCTTGGGTGAATGTGACAGTATCTGTCACCGCTGGAAAGGTGGCGGTCTCCGTGATGGTTACGCTTCCTGGGGCTGAAGTGATTGTTTTTGTGGATGTCGCTGTCTTCGTCGACGTAGCGGTCTTTGTCAAAGTAGTGGTCTTCGTGGCAGTCTTCGTAGACGTTTTAATAGATGTCTTGGTGGACGTCTTGGTGCAAGTCGACACTTTGGTAATCGACTTTGTAACCGACTTGGTTAAAGTCTTGGAGTACTTGGTCGTTGTCTTTGTCCGGGTGCAATATTGGGTACGTGTGACGGTAGGACAATAGTTATTCGGGGCCGCCAGAGGGTTGGCTAGGACTGTATTTTCCAATGCCGCTAATATAACTGCGGCACCGACGAGGAGACGAGATACGTAAGTCATGATGAAGGAAAGAATGAAGCCCTGAAACCTTCTAGATACTTCCTATGTGGCTGCAGAGGCAGAGGAAACCGGTACAGATGATTCTTAAAAATATCTTGACTCCCAGCCTGCTTTTATAATTTCAGATGGTGGAATCTCAACCCTCTTCACCATCACGTCTCCTCGGATGAAGCACTTCACAATAGGAGAAACTGTAGGTCGGAACCCCCTATGTCGTCATTACGGCGTCGGGCATACCGTCTGTTCCCTGCGAGCTTTCTGGCATGGTGAGCTCACTCCATCGCTTGATATAGCCTCATTGATAGAACAGCGATATTGAAGGTCCGAGCAAGGGAGGCACACAGAGAAAAAGATGGCAAAGATGGAAAAGATATGTGGGGTTTGTGCGATTTTTGATGGAATCTCGGTATCCTTCGCTCTTTGGAACCGGGATCTATGTTTCCAGCCCGGTCTAAGCCAATTGGTGGTAGTTCCGGTACCGAGATCGAGGAAGTGGTCGACTGGATAGAACGTAGATCCACAGCTATAGTTGTGGTATTATACATAAGTTTGAGATAATGGAACTTCACCGTTTGCGTTAGAGAGGATTCAGGTTAGGTCTGCGAGGACCCATGTCGCGCAATTTTAAATAAAGTCAGCCCACTGCCATCATGGGTTTTAAACGCTTGCATCTTATTGCGTAGTGCGTTTTACCACAAAGCCACGGCTCTAAGCCGTATTTACAACATCAAAGTCACAAGACTCACAGAACAAAACGGTCAATGGATATGCAAGCACTTCCTTTCATTGTCTCGTGAACCAGACGTGCTTGGCTGGGTCAAGACACACGAGACAATTCCTTTCAGCCAAAAAGTTTTCCAGGTTACGTTTTCAACCGAGCTGAACATCCCGGATTGTTTCCTCGTAACAAATATTGGGCAAGGAGCAGAGCTTTTTCTATGAGACAGTGAGGCATTGCTCTGCCCATTGCTAGCAACCTCCCAGGTGAAATGCTCTTCAAGATATTTTTTATCTTAGCCCTTACAAATGTGCTTGAACCCGAACTCGCGACCAAGACACTCAGTTTAACGTGTTTTAGTTTCACTCTTTATCTAGATTTATCAGCTAGACGAGATAAAGAGAATATATAATTGAACGTTATAGAGTAAGCCAACCGATGCCATCCGCAGGTCCCATTTTTGGCGCGTCGTCTAAGCTTTTTGGAAATGCAACCTTTTTCTCTCCATTAACAGAACAGAGCTGTTATAAATGACCCATCGGCATGCAGACTTGACATAATGGGGTGGATGCGGCCTTCCGTTGGGTATTCCAAGCTAATGGTGCCTGTAGTTGCGCGCCAAGACGGTGGTTTCCCTCGTTCACACTGGGGAACCCTTGGTCTCGGGTATGCAACAGCCCACTTTGGGTGATGCCCCTGGTTTTCATTGAGAGAGGCTCGAGGAATTCGTATATGATGTGCTGAAGTATTCGAAATATCGATGTGATTGACATCGAAGAAGCTAGAAATGTTTTTAAATTTTGAGGGGCTTATTCTCGCGGAAAGACCGGCGATGAATAAAATTTTTTGTCTCGCGCAACAGTATGAGCGCTAGCACAAGGCTCCCTCACGATTTCTGAGTATTTCGCAAATTCGTTCCAGCTGGATTTACGAAGTAGAAATTTGCTTTCCTTAACTGCGAAGACCTCAACTTGCTGTGCAAATTCGCATCCACAAAATGCAACAGCAAACAACGCATCTAGCAAGTACGCGAAGCCTATGAGACTCACAGGAGATGTACTTGCACCCCGATATTTTCCTCCAACAGCCTGTGGACCGAGTTGATCGAGAATCAATACTCTTTGTAGTTAACTCCAAAAGCGGCGAGCAGTTCCTCGGGGAAGTTTTCCCGACCGCTCCGCATCATAATATCAACTTGGTAGCGTCAAACTCGTTAGTTGTGGGGCAGCAAGCGGAGTTTTAGTCGCTGAGCCTTAACATATCCAATGCAGAGCTGGCGTTTTCCAAAACACTCTAGTTGCCTAACTGGTTTGGTACGTTTTGCATACGCTAGTTACCGCGATCGATGGTATGGTATCATCTCTGCACATATCGAGAACTCGAAAATAACGCGTCGGCGGTATACCGTGGGAGCGAGAATAATCGCATAATTGGACTCTTTTTGTGAAAACTCTAGATCGCTCATCCTAAGTATTGAACTGAGAACAAGCTTAGATTAATCCCACCGTGATATGACCGAATCACCGTAGATTACATCAAACAATGTAGGGCTCGAATACCTAGTACACATGGTGGAAATGTCACGAGATGAAGCGAATTCGAGAAGGGTATTCAAATATTCAGACACCCCAAATACATATACACATCTATCCTCAAACATGTGAAATTACTAACTGTGACTCCATCCCGTAACACCTCCATCCAGTCATTGGTGAAGCGGATACTGTCCACACAATTGGTGAATGTGGTAATAGAGGGGGTAACACTTTTAAATTTCAGCTTGTAGTCACAGTCCCGATCTAGACTCATACACCAAGCTTGCTCTTACTGTCTAGGAACCTTGGCTGCCTAATCAAGTAGCCTCGGTCGGGTAGCTACTAAATATCTCGTATTTCTTGTGTTGTTCTCTGTCGAGAACGTCGTAACAAAACGCAGTTTAATTTTAGTTGAGGCTGAACGCCAGACGCGAAGCCTATAAAACGGCACAAGTAACTATAAACCGCACAGCGAAGCTATATAAACAGATAGTCTCGAGGCTAACTTAACCACAAGAGACTACGAGTTGCCAACCTCAACATTTTAGATACTAGATCTACAAACCCGTTTCTCATCTCGATAGATATCTCAATTGCGACATGCCCGCGGTCTCCAGCATTCTCGATCTGCCCGCAGAGCTTTACCTGAGCATTATATCCCAAATCCCCAACAAAGACCTAAGCTCGCTATCAAAATGTTCCAAATCCCTCCGCGACATCATACGACCTCGTCTATTCCGATCCCTAACATTTAACCAAGACTCGCCCGAGAAGAACGTCGAGACTCTCGACACTATAGCGCCACACGTCACGTATGTAAAATACACCCCAATCGTATAGAAGATATAAGTACTTAAGACTTACTTAGTACTTGTAAAATATAAATGCACCAATCTAATATGCTTTTATAGTAATCTATCGCTCCATGCTGTCGCCGTCTCGACTCCCGAACGCACCGACTGTTCGATCCGCACCATCCGCGCCTGCCACTTCTTCACCACCCACCTCCACCGCTTCCCCAACGTCACAGCCCTCTCAATAACCTATCTGACCCCGCGCGACGTAAGCCGCAGACTCTACACCGCCATCTTTTCCCGCATCCTCACATCCCCTTTCTTCCCGCACCTCACCAAACTCTCCACAACAATCTACAGCAGCCACATAGCCTTCATCCACGACGAAGGCTACGTCTACCTCCTACACCACCACCTCCCTCGTGATCTCCGCACGACCTTCCTCACCGAAGAAGACATCCCAACCTCACTCCTCCCCGTAACCCTACCCCCCTCATTAACATCAGCATCAATATCCACCGACTGGTTACTCTTCGAAATCCCGCCTCAGGACATAACCCGTGACGCCTACCGCACCAACCTCTGCCTCCCCACCGTCCCACAAACCCTCCACACCCTTTCCCTCTCCGCCACCAGCATCTCATCCCAACTCCTCATAAACCAAAACGACCTCTCCATCCCCCTATCCCTCCAAATAACCACCATCTACCCCAGCATAACCACCCTCCACCTCCAAATCCAACGCTTCACCCCATCCCTCCTCCACGAAATCACCCACCGCTTCCCCACCCTCCAAAATCTAAAAATAGAAGACAGCAAAGCCGGCGGCGTAAACTGGCCGCGCGAAAACCCCATAATCTACAACTCCATCTCCCGCCTCATCCACCTCAAAGAGATAGAAATAACCTGGCCAGCAACATATGCCGAACCCACCGACGACGATTTCTGGCTTCCCGTGACTTCTTCCGGTCCCTACGTACCCGCTCAGCAACTAGAGGCCTCCGTGGCCCATTGGATCGATAACGGACTTGACAAATTAGAAAAAATCGCCTTCCCGCCGAGTTTTACGTTTAATCAGGAAATCGCAAATAGGTACCTGATGGGAATGCACCCGTATCTCGGAACCGCGGTGACGGGTTCTTCCGGCACGAAAGAGGTGATTTGGAAGTATGGTCCGGAGGTCAAACATTATGGAAATATGAAAGTACTTTAAATACAGTCGTAAATACCAGACTATCAATCTACGTACTCACATGCTAGTTTGATATATAAAGAGCTTGATATCAATTTGATTTAATTGATCAAAACATAAAATTTAAACGCCCCTAGTGATACCATTATCGAACAGCACAAACAGTAAATTAACAAAAAAGAGTAAGGAAGGAAAAAGATAATTTAAAACAGTAAATCATAAAATTAAACAACCCATCATACGCCATTAATAAATGCTGCAAAAGGCCGTCATAGTAGGCATAAAAAAGGCACAAAAGAATATATAACAAAGAAACGAAACGGAAGCGGAGAATCGAACTATCGAAAAGAATAATGTAGACAAAAGAGAAAAAAAAGCTTTTTCCGTTCCGCGCCAGGGTTTCCTGATTGGTACAAATATTACAGGCCCAGCTTCGGTTTCTGATACAAAGATCCAATGTAAAGGAGAGTCGGTATGCAATATCGAGAATATCCGCGATGAGGATATATAGAAGAAGCGAAAAAGAAGAAGACAGAAACAGAAACAAAAACAGTTATATAAATGGAAAGAAACAGGGTATAAAGAAGAGAAGGTGAATCTCTTTCGTAAAAGTATATATACTTAATCGTAAAGGTAAGAAAAGTAAGATCGTGAGAACGAAAAAAGACAGAAAACAATTCTTTAAAAAAAACTCGTCATAGCGTCATAAATATTGTTGTTACAGAACAATCACCTATTCCATCATGACCCAGTCTTCGCCATCGTCGTCGATTCTACCGCCTGAAAGATCACTTATATCCATGTCTTCGGAGTATCCTGGGAGGGCCTCGGCGGGACCCCATTCTCCCTCGTAGACGAGAGCGGTGGATCTTCTTCGCCCTCTAATCCAGCGTATTTCGGCGGAATGGAGAAGATCCGAGGTACTTGGACGAAGGGTCGGATCCGGGGAGATGAGCCAGTTGATCATGAACTTCAAACTATCGCCTTCCATGAACTTCGGCGCATCGATGAGGTCGTGAGTTTCTCGGATTCTAAAGTTGGGGTTGGTTGCAAACTTGGCAAGCATTCCTTCGAGGTGGGAGGCAGGTGAAACACTGAAGCTTGCATCCGGACCGAAGGATTCATTGCCAATATCGCCAATGGAGTCATCGTTGATAACAACCGGGAACCCACGGTCATCGCGGATGCAACTATGCATGAGCCCTTCCGGAGTGAGATCGGGGATCTCGCTGAGGTCCCCGGCACGTAGTTTTTGCCAAGAAGGACCATTGTCGGGTAGCTGAACGTTGGCTGCAATTTCGAGAAGAGTAAGCCCGAGAGAGAATATGTCGGCTGGTCGGTCGTATTGGTGTTTTTGGAGGACCTCAGGGGCTAGATATTCACGATCACCCTCACGTTCAAGACCTCGGCCGGCTGGGTATTTGGTAGCCATGCCAAAGTCTGCAATCTTAAGCGCGCCATCATACATGACAAGAATGTTGGATGGCTTAAGATCGAGGTGCAGGAACCCCATTTCATGGATATGGTCGAGTCCCTGTCGAAAACAAGTTAGAATCTCTCGATAAACTGTATAGAATAATTGTTTTTCTTACCTCAGAAATTTCTGTAAAGATCTTCCAAATTCTAAAGGGGTCCAAACGACCATGGTTGCCATAATCGGACAAAAAGCTGTCGAGACCCCCTAGTTCGCAAAATTCTGTTTGAATGTAAACTCTAAAGTCTTTCGCAGTCTCCCAGCTGTCAATATACTCAATGACGTTCTTGTGTTTGCCGATAGACTTCAAGACCGAAACCTCCTCGATTCGGATATCCCGATCTCGCTGTCCCATGAACTGAACACGCTTGACGGCGTAGTGCCTGGGCATCATAGCGGATGGATTTGGTGGAGATCCGTTCTCAGATGAGTTTTCCGGTGTGATGAGCTGAATTGAAGTTTGAGTAGATAAATTTTCCTCAACATCAAAGACAACTGAAAATTCGCCAGATCCGACCTGCGTAACTTTGGCGAATTTCGACTCGAGAGAGGGATCCCATTCCTTCGAGAAAGTCTTAGAAGTTCGGTCCATAACAGGCGTCATCGTTTGCTCGAGACCGGATGTGTTAAATGCTTGATCGGGTGAACTGCTGTTGTGCTCGGGGGTGTGGGTGAGGTTTCCAAACAAGTCTCTGGCGGATCGAGGAGTCGATGGATGCGGAGACCCGACAAATACCGGCTGGGAAGGCTTTCCAGAGATAGAAAGTCGGCTTGCATCGAGATCAATAATGCCTGCGCTCCCTTGAGGAGTATGAGGTGGTGCAGACTCTTGCGACACTATCGCAGTCATGTTAGCTATGGTTCTATCGAATTGTGCCAAGGGCGAATTACTTACGTGTAGCTTCATTCTTCCATCTCTTGCTCATTCCTCGGAGGCTGCCAGAGCTATCCGAGGTATGAAGTCGTTTGGTTGGCGTTTGAAGATATTCCTGTTGGCTATTGGCTTGACTGTTCTCAGGCGATCCAGAGTCGACAATGCTGGCAAAGCTTTCGGTTCTAGTAAAATTCAATCGGCCTCTCCCCTTGGTGGTGAATGGTGTATCAGGTGGTGCATTGTTCACCATCGTCGGTTTTCTTGTCATAAAGGTCGGCTTCTTGCATGGTGTCTCAGGAGGGAGGAAAGAAGTACCATTGGCGTTTGTCGGACGATTCTTCTTTGTGAGAAGACCCGTTGACATGAAAGCCGCAGGGTGTGCTTGGAATGGCTTGGAGATTTGGGGCGTGGCAAAAGTTGGTTGTTGAGGCATGACGGGCGTGAAACTAAGTTTAGGAAACGAAGCTGGGAATGGCTTCTTGAACGGAGTGTCCGCAGTGATCTTAGACACGAAGGGAGTACCGGAAACTTCCACACGTGTACTTTGTGGTGGTGGTGCGGGTTCCTTGGGAGCAGGTGAAACGAAATTGTCAAAAGAACCGATTCGTTTCACCTTTGCAGGAGCTAGAGGTGTTGAAACATTGAAAACAGGTGGTTTGGTAGATTGCAGCCGGGATCGTGCAATCTTCGGTTTCTCAAAGTGGTGTGTGCTGACGACCTTCTTCAAGTTGGTCGGCTTCTTCGGTGTGTGGGAAATCGATCTCCCAGTGCTGGACGAAAACAGAGAGCTTCGGCTAGTCTTACTTCTGCCGGTGCTGGACGAATCCGAACCCGATGCTGGCGACGAGGAGCGAGAAGAGGACCGGTTGATACCATCCTGTGATCGGCGCTTAACTCTAGGAGAAGCCAAGTCTCCAGCATCAGATGTTGCTGATACTTCTCGCCTCTTAAGCGGGCTGCTAACGGCCGGTGTGTTTTCAATTCCCCTACCCCTCAATTGTCTGGCCTTGAAAGGCTCGGCCATGACGTTTAACTTGGACTCAGCCGTCTGCGGGACCGGAGGAGGTGGTGTGCAGTTCAGGTTGTTTGTCGAGGAGACCTCGAGTGCAACTCTGGTCGGTGAACTTCTCGTTCTCGACAAGGTACCTTGTCGTCTGGTTGTGGCGCGTGTTTGTGGGATTGGAGAGGGCGTGTGACGTGGCACTTCCATTGAGCTGAGGCCACTGTTGGAGCGCCTGAAAGACGTGAATAGCGGGGTACTCTCAACAGGAGTTGGACCGCTATGTCTGTGTGGGGAGGAGTAAGAGGTGGCCATTTCTTAGGTGAGGAGGCAGGAGAACAGCAGTTCACTTGCAGAGAGGTTTAGGCAGCCTCTGATGGAGGAGGAAAAGATTAGCAAAGAAAGTTCGATATAGTCAAAGTATTATTTTTCTTCTCGTCGGTGAATGACTCACGCCTGTGTTTGTAAGTGTGACTGCAAAGCCCTTGGAAAAAAGTTTTTCCTCTCAAGTGGTGCCAGGCCTGGCGGCAATAGATATATCTGAAGTTTCGCGAAAAGACTAATGATGGTTCGCAAGTCGACACACGCACACAAACGCAAGTGAATGTGACTATGGGCAAAGGTTGCAGATTATATCGGTATGTCTTTCCCCCTCGGCTGTGATAGATCCCTTCTGGTATGAAGGAGGATTTCCAGATGAAAAATCTTAAGAACGCGAAAAGCTAGGCTAGGAATGCGTCTATCGAAGCGAGCTGCCCTAGTAACGGGTTGAGGGTGGATTCCTTGGTGTTGGTTCGGCTCAGAACACAGAATGCTACGTGGTGTCGCAAAAAAAAAATGTGACTTCGGGCCAAAGATAAACCTGGTGAGAAGGCTGTGTGTTTTTTTTTTTCTTCTACTGATGGTTTGTTTGTTGGTAGGTGTTCGGGTGTGTATGTTTCGGATAAGTCTTTTTCAGGGAGCGGTTGGTTAGAGAGGTTGCTGATGGCGATGGTGGTGGATGTTGGGAAGAAGAAAGAAGGTTGGGAAGGTGTGGAGGATGGACAGGTGAAAAGGTCGGGAAAGAGCACCAAAATAACAAATAAAAACACCAAAATAAAACGCTCGACGTTGGATATATACTTTTGGTATATGCACGTCGACGTGGGAGTGCGACAGGGAAGGGATTATCTGCAGGCGAGAAGTAGTAGGGAGAGGAGGAGAGAAAGAGGAAAGGGGTGTGAGTGGGTGCTGATATGGTCAAGATATCAGACAGGACGGAAAAGCACAGAAGACAACAGAACGGAAGCCGGCCGCCACGATCGAGAGGGTGTCCAAGAGAGTGGAGAGTGGGGACGGCACACACACTACACTCTCTCTGGCCGGACGAAATTTCTTTTTATCGCGCTGGAAAAAAGCTCCTTTGTAGGAAGCCGAAGACGATGCACATTTGAAGCCAAAATTGCGCATCACCATCTCGGGGCCCACCGTGATTATGATTATGATGATAGGCACAAAGAACAATCAATCAATCGCAAAGATCAAGAAAGGGAGGAATTGCCACTGGTCACTCACCTCGGAAGGGCACACGATCGTCGATGTTCGCGGTCGGTTCTTCGTCTCGGGGTCTGTTCTGGGCGTTGGAGAGTATGTGATAGGATGAGTGAGTGGATGGACAAGCGGATGGGACGATGGAGGGAAGGTTAGTTTAGTGTGTCTGGTGGGTGGCAGCGGGTATTTGCTTTTCTCCCCTGATTTGCGTGCGGTTTTTGCAGGTGTGTTGGCGGCTCTTGTTTGTTGACGTTGGATCTGCTGCGATGGTGTTGATGTTTTTTTTTCCTCCCCCGGAAAAATAAACAAATTTCCGGATCGGGCAAGACCCGACAACGTGCGCTCGGAAAAAGGCAGGCATCTGCTCCCGCAATGGAAAAGTGCTTCCTGCAAAGGCGGGGCTCCTGTCTAGATGCAGGTCCGATCCCAGCGGCATCATCAGTTCTGCGACGCGTCCCAGAAATCTCCCCTTCAGGAAATATTCGGCCCAGAAACATCAACAAGACCCTTTTTTGCCTCTCTGTGACGTCCAGGGTTCTAGGGCCCTTCCCTGGCCGATTCTCTCGCCTGTCCCGCCAACGAGCTGATCCGATCCTGATATCCTGATTAACACACATTGTGGCAATGCAATCCTCTCTATCAAAATGCAAAATCCCTAGATTGCGTGTCCCATCATGATTCCTGTTATCTCCCACAGACGTCAGTCAGCCCATTCGCCTGCGGTATAATTTTGAATTATTTTCAAAATATCAAATTTATCAAACTCAAACGAAATGACTTCCCATAGACGAACGGGAATCCCTTCCCTCATAAAAGATATCGAGAACCCGTTCGAGAACGCTGAACGATCAATGCAAAAGAAAAGAAAAAAAAACCTTCTTCAGCATCCCGTCGGTGAATTACAAGACTTCATGAAATCCAGCTGCCTCGTTAATCCTTGCTCTCTCTCATCCTCTCAATCACTGAGCTCTACCAAGTAGAATGAGAACATTTTTTACCCCTCCATTTTTCGACCCTAAAGATTCCTGACCTCAGCCGTGCAACATTCTAACCACAAATTCTAGCCAGAAAGCATGTTTTGTCCACCATAAAGAATGACGTCGTGTGATACGTAGATACAATTACCAATCAATCCTCTTCTTACGTAGAAACCACCAATACTGTCATACAGTTGATTCGATTCGCGGATTCACCGGATCTGCTTATCAAGGCTATTCCCTCCAACATTTCCATCTACCATTTTGATTAAACTCGTCGGAATGCATATATCGTAATCTCTCCATATATCCTCATCTAGTAATTACTACCATCCGCCGATATAGGTACCATTTCCTCACTATCACGATATTAATATCAAAATATGTGCCATACACCATCGGAAGCGACATCAGGTACCAGGAACACACCTCACAGAATTTAAAACAGACGCACATATCACCTAGGATTCTTTCAGCTATACTCCTCCAGATCTCCCTTATTTCCCGCCGTTAATCCCAGGGACGTACCAGCAGCCAAGCGATACGCTTCTGCAGGAACAGAAATCATCTAATTTTATTATATTGTTAACCCCTCGCATCCTTTTCATGCCGCTTAAGTTGCATGGGACTAATTACCCCTCTAGTTTGCGCGGGGGCGGTGAAAATAACACATTATTGCAGATGCCCCTCACTTTACTATTGTAGTACCTGATCGAGCTTTCCACCGAACGCTCTCGGGTTCCGAACGCCGTTTTGATCATTTCGTGAACGGGACTTATCGCACACCGGTAACGGTCACGTTTCAACAACGGCCCTTTCCGGAATTGTTGTTCTGGCTTGTTCTCGTAGCTTGCCGTTTTTGAAGCCGTCGAAACGGTGTAATTTCGGCTGCTACACCGGTTCCTTCCTATCCGGAGAGAAAAACATACTATTCCCACAGTATTGTAACATTAGATCGCTTAAGCATATACTGTTGATTCATTCGGCAATGTACCCAGGTAGACGGGCTAAAATTTAGATATTTGCAAAGTACTAAGTATCTATTTGAAGCGAACACCCTGTCGTCAACTGTGGAAAGACAATTTTAATCATTTGTTGAAACGTAGCTGTTTCGTCTAGTTCGATCGTCTAGACAACCGTAGACGCCTACGACCAATATATTCGATAGTGTATATATACGTAACATATAGCTAGCCATTACCGCCGTTTTGTCTTACATGAACACTAAAAATGAAGGCATTGTGTAACCAATATTAATTACTGGGCAGCATGCTGTAGAGTTAACCGATATGTATTCATCTAATACAAATCCAGAATATCTTCAAACAACGGACCGTCTCAGGTTAATCCCCCAACAGTCTACGCATAACCTAACCCTTGCAATATAAATTCGGTTAATGTAATCGGGTCTTGCAATTTGGATCAGGGTATTTATATACGTCAAACACTCGACCAGAGAAAAGGATAGATCGAATATGTTTAAGTTAATGATCTTCAATCGAGACAACTTCTGTCTAAGTGCAAACAATCTGCGACTATATGATTCGGTATCGCACTGATTTCGAACTCCATAGACGCCAAATAAACGAAACGAAACGACCCATGTATAATTTCGATCAAAAAATTTAATATAGGGCGCTTGCAATCGGGATATACTTAACCAGCAATGGAAACATTCTGACTATACACGCGCGCCCCAACGCATAATTTTTTTTTCTGGATATAATATTCCACATAAAAGTTTCCGTTTTATACAGAAACAAAAGCTGTATTACAGGGCTACCTACCGGTAACATCGTTCTAATCCGCTCTAATAAATATTCTCGGTTACATCAAATAATTAAACTGGTTAAAGTTTATATATCCTGCAATATAAAACAAATTAATCGCGCGATGACACAGAAGCTTCGAGAAAAGGTAAATAAGCGCCTTCGAGCGGAAGACATAATAGTTCTTGATGACACAAAAGCAGAACTGATATTAGAATTAATATCCTGACGTGCTTTATTAGCTCCTTAGACTGATATCGGTTGATGATATAATATACGAGAAGCATACCCTTCTATTAGTCTCACCGTGTGACCCTCTGCAGAGTGTCGCCACAGCGATACCAACTTTCTATACCCGAAGAATTTAGTCCAAAATGCCGATATATCAATATGGAATTATATGATCATCAGGCCCTGTTGGACTTTTGGTATACGGGCCAGTACTACATGGCGGCAATCTCATCTAGCCCTCTACCCGATCTGTAAGTATTGCACCGAGGTATTCCTGGCCTTCCGAATGCATTTGCATGAAAGTGGTGTCGACGTCGTGAGGTTAATTCGCTCGATCTGCCGTTTACATACATACGGATTTAAATTTTTTCACATGCAACCTTACCCCATAAATCATCTGCGCTGCACAAAGCTCTCTTCGTTTGGCTTCGCTTTCGTGTTTAATGAACAGTTGGGTATTCGAGGGGGGGATAACGGAAATAATCACCAAATGACGTAGCTTTACGTCAGTCCGTTAAGTTTCGATTTGCAATTGAAACTTTTGTAGCACGCGAGATGGCAGTGTTCGAATTTTCTAGAAGTCTGCTAATCGATTGCTAGCTAAATGTGATAAACGACACCGCGTTAACGATATGTAAATACCCTACAGATTTCACGCTAATTAACCTATATTTCTAATTATGTATATAATACTCTCTATACGAGAATGAAAAACTGTAACTCGATAAATCTCATAAAAATCTGTATTCTGGTGTACATTTCCATAATTGACAAGAACTCGTGGGCACAACTATCGCCCACACACTCTCATTTCATAGAAACCTCAGCGTAGGCAAGCCAATTAGAACTCTCGAACAGATATTCCGAAACTCTCAGCACAAGGGCCTAATTACCTCGTGGTTACTCGATTAGGCGAGATCGAAGCGCTCAGAACAGGGGTCCACGTTTCCACGTTGCGATCAATTTAGGTATATCTTAGCTAGTTCCCACGTGTGTGTTCCTGACATGATGCTGGTTTATTCGATTTATTTGCTAGTACGCCGCTAGCTCCGATGAATCCGCTTTACATTTACGTGAAGCATAGACCGGACTTACGCAATACACGTATACAGATCTACCTACATTGCCCTTGGCTGTTTTGAACTCTCCCAATTATAAATAGCTGGTTAAGCGGCAGCTATTGGCATATATCTAAGATACAGCATAGCTTGAATATACAGAGGTTGACAATTTTGATTGTATATTAAGTAACCAGATCAGTTAATGGAGGGATCGAGAGAATTCGGATTTAATCCTATGCTATAATTTTGCTGTCTTCAGTCTTAAGCCTACGTATGCAGTCAGGGGTACGTTAACGATCAGTTTGCTTGACGTTTTGATATACATATTTGATTGATACGAAATAGGAATTTCATACGAGGTTTTGGACAGGCAGACTCAGGGCCTCCGCATGAATGGAAATGAAAGCCGTAAGAAAGCCTAGAGCTTGCATGGAATATCGAAGAAATCCTGCATGAAGGAAATTGGGATTAAGAACTATCACTGTAGCCTGCTCGCAAGCCTGACATTGAGAATACCGAGCGGGAAAACAGGAGCCTCGGGTCCAGCAAAATAGGATTTTCTCAATATTAAGCCGGAGCATGCATCCCAAAAAAAGAGAAAATTTCGGTAAGCCACGAAAACCGGCATATCTTACGAAGCCGAAACCCCAAAATCATCACGAGTTTGGATATCGTGAGACAAGAAAACACGTTGGGTTAAATTACCAGAGATCGGGAAGCGAGAGGCACTCCTACTTTTTTCCTCGTCTAAGTCAAAATGTGGACCTGGACAGGCTGAAAATTTGACTGAGGGCCGAAATAAAGTTTGGAGAACACGCGGTTAGTTCGTGATTCGAGACCTAGAAAATTATGATCAACGATAGCTTAATTAGACATGATCGTGGAAGTCTCAGCTCGGACAGGTCACTTTTTTTAGGCTCCGGGATATTCAACGAGGGATCACGTGATGTCTTAAAACCTGTAATTGAGTCGTTTCGACTGTCATGACAAGTGACGGCTGACAGTTAACGGGTTCCGTTTCAAATTTGCATTGCAGGATTCGATATTGCAGTTTTATTCAAACGGAATGGATCCATGGATTTGAATATGATCTCGAGACTAGGAGTGAGACGGGTGTAATTCCGCCGGTGATCCAGAACCAGAATATGACGTGAACTTATCTAAATAATTACTGACAATGTATAATAATATGCAATATATACCGAAGTATCACACGATCGAGAATTCTTTTCGCGAACTCGCTCGCAAATTTGCAAGCCACGAGAATCACAAAAACGTGCAAAAACGTCGAACTATGCGTTTCTCGAATATGTAATCAAAAATTTTGAAGAATGAAAGGATTCAAAAAAAAAAAATTAGATCCCATCGGGTACCGGCGCTTTGTTACACTTTTGAAACCCTAACGACTCTTCCCGTCCAATAGGAAGCGACGTAAACCGTAAGAAACCATGGATCCGAGTGTGCGTGAGAATAAAACGGTCCTTTGTGGCGTGCTTCGGAACTCCACCAAATAACCGGCCGTTGGTAGGACACAACGCAAAAAATTATCAGGTGAGGTGCAGACCACTTCCAGGACCCCATCAGGCGACGCTCGGCGAGGCCCGTCCCTAATTAATCCGACGTCCAAGCTTACTACGGGTGTTTCCTCCGGCGATAGAGTGGCTAGAGCTTTTTGTTTAGCAGCGCAGGATTGTGAGCTTCATGAAGGACTGAAGGATTCTTATAAAGGGCAGCGAGAAACTGTAGCTGAAATATTGTAACCAATGCCATTCCACGTGGAAATGCAATAGCATCATAGCGCTCGTATTCCTGACTCGGCTCTTTTTTCTAGAAAGAATCTTTCAAATCTAACTTATCTCACCTTATCTTGGATTTTATTTTACTTTATTGTAAAAATACGCAACTCTAAGTTTGCGGAATAGCATCAACTATGGCCGAAGAAACGACACCTTCACCAGCGCCAGACGGTGGCAAGCCTATGCCCAAGTCTATGGAACACGTAGATAGATGCGACATTTATACTTCTCTCCCAGTTAGAGTTCAGTTTCTTCAATCATTCCTGGAGTTCGGACCTGGTTCGTACCTGGTATCCACAATTCAAAACTCTTGGCGCATAGACTAACCGCCCTATTTTATATTTAGAGGACGTCCAAGCTCTAATGACGAGTCAGAAATATGTCAAGGCGCTCATTCCGGCTATCGTCAACATTGTCTACAAGAAATTACTTCGATACGATATCACCGCTCGTGTATTCACCACGAGAAACAGCAAAGATGAGGGTCCAGTTGATAGCTGGGCCAGCGAGGACAGCGCCCAAATCCAGCACAGAAAGATGGTATTTTAACACCTCGACATATTGGCCTTTTTTGGAAATCTTAAAAGTGAACGTGTCGCTGACTTAAATTTTGTTAGTTTCTGCGATGGTATCTCACCAAGCTGAACTCTGACTGCACGCGAATGGAATACTGGGAGTACCTCGATAAAGTCGGGTGAGTAACGTAGCAAGCTTATATCGAATCTGCAGATGCTAATAGCGTAAATTTTTTTATTTTTTTTTTAATAAAAAAAATAGTCTTATGCACGTCGGCAAAGGTCGCAAGAATCCCCTCCACGTCGACTACGTATTCCTCGGTGCCTGTCTCGGTTTCATCCAAGACGCTCTATTCGAAGCCATCCTCTCCCACCCCCGCCTAGAACTTTACAAAAAGATCGCAATAGTAAAAGCCCTGGGTAAGGTCATCTGGATCCAGAACGATCTAATGGAGAGATGGCACAACAGCGATGGCCTCGAATACCTCGAAGAAGAGCCGTTGGACGAAACTGAGGAGCTACAAGAGGGATACCTCCACGGAAAGAAAGTATTAGGAGATGACAGTGCTTCGATAGGAAGCACGAGTACAGAGTCGAGCATCAGGAGCTCGGAAAGCGGTAAGACCATTCTAGGACGTCCGATTGAGGAAGCCACCCATCTCATGGAAGGGTCAGGAGTGAGTCGATGTCCGTTCAGCGGGATGACAACACCCGCTCATTTGGACAAGCAGAGGGTGGTGATGTCGAGACCACCTCATCCGATTAATGGCAACGGCAACGGGAATGGACTCAGTGAGTACCACATTCCGGGGACACCGCGCCTAAAGCTGGTCAACGGCCAGACGGTGCTGAAGGAGAAATTAGATCCTAATCCATTTTCAGATGCAGCGGAGCATAAAGAGTATAGAGTATAGAAGAGGAGTTTTATAGTTTAACGGCAAAAGTAAGGCGATCGATTTCTTCTTAATTTTCTTTTATATATAATTCGTGTTTTGAACATATCATTCCATATGGCGTTTCGAGGGTGGTGTACAAGGAAGGTTGAGGGTTGCACAATACCTAATTGCAAGAGAATTTCCTAATTTTCATATTCGCATTTCTTATATCCATCTCTTTGCGTTTCTTCGTCTTGTCACTATTCTTCCAAGTATTGGCTTTGCAATATTCTCCATATTACCTTAACTCTAACCCAAATCCTCGTTACTTCCTTAAGATCAAACTTGTCATTCAACTTGCAAGCCACTTGAATCCAAGATATCCTATCATATCATGCATCCCTGTAAATATTTTTGTATGCAACTTTGCTTTATTTGTTAACCTCCCATTAAACCGGGAATAAAAGCTTAGAAGACGAAAATAAAAGTATTCGATTTTTACATCAAACTGGAAACCTTGCTCTCTCAATCAACTTGAATTCTTAGTCGAGTATCCAGTAGCTTAGCACGGGCAGAAATCTGATTGAGGATCATAAATACACTTTCGTGTCATAAAAGACATCGTGTTGTTGAACCATATCCCAAAGGAGTAAAACATCCAATTCGATAGGAACCTGTAAGCTACGATAGGAATTGCTCGGCGGGACGGATTCAAGAACCAGACCACATTGGCATGATTGGCCGATAATTTCGTCTTGAAGTATATCCATGGTACCCTCGGATCACGAACCGGATTTACTTGCAGGTAACCGTAGCACTTTGTAGACGAAATACCTGCCTGCGTCTTGGATCGAAGCCACCAGACGACACGATGCTTCAGGCGTATCTTTTACACGTACAATTAACAACCGAAAGATTCGATTTGATTCGGAGGAGAAAACGCCGATGGCAGGGATCGCGCCTGTTTCCAGCCCCGACATTTATATATTTACGATGTGAGAAGTAGACAATCGATGCAATCGATGTTCGAGGTCTCCGCAGCTGCTGCCGAGTAACAACATCCCGGTAGGCTGCAGTCATCTCTCATGTTCTGCAGCCCGTGCCGCTTACTTGGGTACGACTATTGCAGCCTTGAGTCAAGTCACGGAGGAGTTCACGATGCGGGTTGCAAATACAGTTGGTAGACGGGTCAGAATAGCAGAGGTCGTCCGCATCAGCAAGGAAACAAGCGGGAACACTTTTTGACTTTGAAGTGGCGGGGACGGGTAGTTGAGGGCCGATAATGATTACGTCTGTAGCTGAGGATTGGATTAGGTTAGACGCACCGAGATTATAAGGGCTAATGGCCGTTGAGATTATTAGTCTGGTATACATTAGCGTTAGTTTTCCTTGTTTAATCGACTATTATCTGCCTTCCAAGGTGCTTAGCTTCTCTTTAACAGATGTTTAACAGGTTAATTATTGCGTCAGGACGATAGGAGATAACCGCTGTCATTCAAAATCTTATATTTCCAACGGGTTTCTCAAGCGAAGAGCATCCCGTTATCTACAATGATTTGGGTTGGTCCGGGCTTTTTACCTGCACCGTTTTTGCCGGGGGGCTGTTTGTAGGCTGAAGATACCATGTCTGACATGGAAAAGACGGAGAACTTTCGGCTGCTTCCCTTTCGTTGAGCGACTGCCCTCCACATCATGCCAACTCATCACAACATCGAGTCGAACGGCAAGCTGGGGTTTTCACGATAGTTTGTTTTTTGATTTCACCCCACGGAATGACACGTGTATCTGAAAGAAGGAGAGAGGAAAACTTTGTTTTCACAGGTTTTCTTTCCTTGTTGGAAAAATTTATTTCCCTCTTATAAATCGGAATTGAAAGTGGGTTTAGCCGATATTTTGTTTTGATTTTAATTTTTTCTTCACGCGAGGATTATGGGATGCTGTTGTCTCGGGTGGTGGTAGCATGTGTATCCGAGGGTACTGAATCTTGAACCCGGGCCGGGTGGTATAACCTGCGAAAAATCAACGAATTTTTTCCGGGTGAGAGGAAATGCCTCCAATATGAGGGAGGTCCGTTCCGTAAAGAAGGATCCTAGATCCCGTCGATATTTCACCTCGAAAGGTGACAAAAGGTATTTGTATTTGTCACAAAAAAGACGCATCCGGAGAGGAGAAGACAAAAAGCGACTGCGATGGTCAAAATATGAATTCTGTGAAAAGTGAATTACGTTCACAGCCTTTGCGTATTCGAACTAAACCACTTCTTTTAACGAGCCGCCTTGACCGGTTCAATGATGTCGAGAGGATGCACCAAGCAGGTTTTCCGGGCCCTCTGTGCCACTCTGTGCCAGTCGCTGTTTAAAAGGCTGTTTGACTTGGCTAGGAAAATCTACGAGGGGAGACAAGAGACGACTCTCAAACCAATATTTTCCCGTTGCGGTGGCTTTCTCGAAACAAGCCAGCCGGGAGTGCCCTTGTCGAAAAAATCCTACTCCTGCGTCATCGACCGCCGCTAGGAAAAAGGAACTTGAGGCAGAGCGGAAGAAAGGCGAGAAGGCCAGGGGTCCGACGAGTGTGACAAGAACCGTCAACGTTGGACAACTCACACCCACCACATTTTTTTTCAGAGGTGTATTCCTGTGAGCGGGAAAAATAGAAGAAAGAAAGCAAATAGAATGCGAGAGGTAACGGTGCGAAATTGCGGGATGTTGAGGTTTAGGTTGTTCTTTTTGAATGGCCTGCCTGTAGCGCAGATAGATAGATGTTTGCTACGGATTGCCATCTGTTTTCTTTTCTCATGGATAGGCTACAGTGCCTTCTTTTGGGCAAAACGGTACCTGTTGGTACCTAGGCATGTCCATGCATCAGCGGCTTGGGGGAAGGTACCCGCACACCAAGTTGGTTCCCCATCGCATCGAGAACGAACAATGTCATCCCCATGACCTTGCGTCTATGCGAAATAGGCCCATCGTCTGGAGGTGGGTTTGTTCACGTAACCCGGCCAGTGACGGCCTCGTGTTTATATGCAGTGGCTCTTCTGGTCGAGAAAAAAAAAACGTTGGGTGGCTTTGGACTTTAACTTTTTTTTTTTTTTAATACACACCCTCGCTGCTCGCTTCCTATCGCCAATCTGAGAGACAGTGAAGTTAGAGTAGAGTAAGTTGGTGGACAAAGAAAGAGTCAAGAGGCCATACTCAGCAGTTACTTAATCGAGAGGCAAGCCCCGCAGCCGTAAAGTACCGTCCGGACGCCCGACCATCCTGAATCTAGAATCGAATAGAACCGAATCCGCGGTCGAAGGACGAGATCCGTTGGAACTGGTTGTATTGTATTGTATTAACGTTGGCGCATAAGGCGAGAAAAAGCGAGAGAGTGTGTGAGAGAGAGTGTGTGGTGGTTGTTGTTTCGGTCTGCAGGAGTCGTCATTCACACGTTGATTTGAACCCAGTGAACCCGCCGCCCGAACAGACAGACAGACAGACCCCTGAGAGACAGACACATCACATCACATCGCTTCTCTTCCTCTCCTCAACATTCAGATTAACCGCAACGTCAACCTCAACACCACCACCACACCACGCCACGGCTCTCCCGTCGACGCACTATCATATCCGACGAACTAATCCGGACTGGGTCCGCCCACACGAACCAACCAGCTGGCCGCTCCTGCATCACCATCTCTTCCTCTCCATCGGGAACACCTGTCTCGACCTGCAGCCTGCATCAACAGAGATCCTCCCCACCAACAAGCCCCCCCTTCTGCCATCTGCCTGTCACTCATCGACTTGCAAGCAGACAGAATAAGGGTCTCGCCCCTCTCCCGTTGCCGCTCCGTTTCTTCCAACCTGTTCCCCACGAACGGTCTGGCGAATCTTGCGTCTAAAAGGCAAAACAAAAAAAAAAAAAACTTCCGTCAAAAGAGCTCGGCATTCCGACTTGCTCGTTCTCACTCCTGCAGGCAAACTTTACCAGCGAGCGAGGAAAGACTTCATTCGTCTGCATGCACTGGAGGGTCAATCGTTCAACGTGATGCTCCCTGGATTGCTCTTCCTGCCGGTGAACACGAATCAAACTGCAACCCCGTCTTCCACCACCCAGCTCTACTCACCGAAAGACGAAGAACACGAATCAAAAGAGGACGGGATTTCTTTGACGGACTAGGCTGTCCCATCGACCAAACGCTGGACACGAAGTGGAACTAAGGCTTGGTCTTGTGTGCTGTCTGCCTTGCTGTTGACTTTTCTCTCTTTCTTTCTTTATACTGATCGGACGTGCCCTTCTTTCCCTTTGCCGATTTTGGGGGTTCGTCTTATCTAGAAAAAATTGATGCTTCCGGGGACCTAGCATATTTTCTTTTCAACCCCCAAAGGAAGACAATTGTCTCTCTTGTCCCCGGGGTCCCGCTTGGATCTGTGCTCTTTGCCCCCGCCAAAATACTACTAACCTTGGAGGGGAGCTACATACCAGTCTTTAGTGGGTTGGGCGTGCTGCCAACCGGGATATCAGAAACAAAAGTCAAAATGTCAAGGAACAATAACGCCACCAACCTTCGCAAGGAGACTTCCACTCCGAACAGTCTAGTCGACCTTCCCCAGGCGAAGGACAAAGATGCCAATGCCCTCCTGACGGCTCCGCGATCCACAACTCCAGGTGTCCCGTCTCGAAACTCATCACCTGCAATCGCACCCTCATCGCAGTCCGCAGGTGCGAAGAATCGCAGGGTCTCATCTGCGCAAGAGTCACGCAGGGTGGCTTCTCCGTCGCCGGCCAGGTCCATATCTTCTTCATCAATCGCCAGACTAAACAGCTCCACCACCTCCCAGTCGTCTCCCGCTGTTGCGCAGACACCGAGCAACAGCAGTACGCCCAATACCATTACTCCGCAACCACCCGTGAATACTGAACCATCTCAACCACTCTCGCCTCGTCCACAGCGACCAATCAACCCCAATGTCCCCCACTGGCCGACCTCCCCACGTTTAAGTCTCTCACGCTCCCCACCTCCGAATAATCGTTCATCTTCTGTCACATCACCTCGAAGACTGTTGGATTCAACCCTCACCCTTCCACCGCCTTCAATGTCCGTCCGAGATAGAGGAAGCCCGGGTCCAGGGCGATCAGGCGACGAGTCGAACGATGGAACATCATACTTTCACCACCTTGCTCCCCCGCGACCACCGAGACCACTGGCGAGCCCGGCACCGCTGGAAACTGTCACGGAAAGTAGCTTACCAAGCACACCTGCGATTGGAATGGGGGATAAAAGTATCGATGCTCGTCTCATGGGAGCGGAACAACGCCGTCAAGAGTCGTCTAGCATGAGTACTCGTCCGTCGGACTCGAGTATCGCAACCAACAGAACGACTGCCCCTGAATCAGAGTCTGATACAGGTAACCTGAGCGACCTCAAGCCCTCAAGCCGAGCTCCTTCGAGGACTGTGTCTCGTCGTCCAACCGTTAGCAATTCTGCAGCGAAAACACAAGAGACGAGTGGCGATATCAGAGCTGAGATTGAGACTGTAACGTCAATTCCGCAGCAGATTAATCCTCCCGGAACCATACGCCTTACAAAAAAGACCAGCCAAGAAACAATACGCCCGGCGAAGAAAGGGGGGAAAAGGAGACAAAAAAACCGGGCAACAGGTACCGGCGGTCGTAAGTTTTTTCCTTCTCATTTTTCATTTCTTTACACAGTGCTAACCTGAATGTGACAATATAGAAACAACGAAGGCCTCCGACATCTTTGAACAGAGAATTAATGATACTTTGGATGATGCCGAATCGTCGGATAGTGAAGAAACCTTTGTCTACGAATCTAATCCTGCCGAAAAGGTGCGACCAAGGCATTCGCGAACTTCTAGTGTGACTTCGATTTCGGACCCTCGAAGACAAGGTCTCGACAACGCCAGCGGTCGCTCCCGGAGAAGTATGAAATTTGGTACAAATCATGCTGCTGGTCGCCAGCCTGCTTATGAAGAGGTATACACGTCAGATGGTGTGGGAGGTTCCAGTACGGCTAGAGTACCTGGTAGCCAACCTGGGTTGAGGAGTCACATAGGACGGGGCTATACGAATCCGAATTTGGACGATGGCACAAACCCTCCTACGAGGCACGCTCACCACAAGGGTTCTCAGCAGTCTCTTCGGACTCCGCATCATATCAGCACGTCTCGAGCATCTTCTCGACCGGGATCTCCTCGCACATATGGCCCTAAATCTGCTAACACCGGAACGATCGCACCAAAAGCACGACGAGAGGCTAGTCAACTCTCCATGTACGAAGGTGATGCTGAAGGAGACGCTGATGAGAGAACACCACTTTTCCACTTGAATCGTAACGGTGGCACAAAATCTAGGCCTGGTAGCATGGCTCCTCGCCGTCGCGATCGCGACCAAGGGAACTGGTATGCACGCATAGCTTGTTGCGTGTTTGCAGTGTTTGCTATGACATCCCTGGTCGCCTGCGCCCTAGGATTTGTGTTCCTTACGACTAAGCCTCTCCAAGAAGTGAAGCTCATCAACATCACTGATATCATAGCTGCTAAACAGGAGATGATGTTTAATTTGGATGTCAGCGCTCTGAATCCTAATATCCTTCCAGTTACCATCTCAACAATGGACGTTAACGTTTTTATCAAGAGCCCGTACGTTAAAGACAAACCGAAAAAGGATAAGCCCGATGACGGCCATGACGATGACGGATGGTGGAAGACTATTTTGAAAGGCGACATAGGTGCCAAAATGGAACGCCGACAGAAAGCCAAAGTTCAAAATTCTCCCGATGGTATTGATGAAGGAACCGACCCCATTGACAATCCTGTGGAAGAAGAAGAGACGATGCTTCTCGGGCGAATCTTTAATTTCGATTCTGCTTTAATCTTCGAGGGTTCTCCGTTCCGACAAGAGCCGACTCATGCTCTTGGGGAAGTCCGCCTCTCGAAACCCGGAAACAAGACGGAGGTGGGCGGCAGTGAACGTTGGGAGCGAGCCATGGTTCACGCTTTTGACCTCACGGTCCGCGGCTTTCTTCGGTACCAACTTCCACTCAGTGGTCGGGTGAGAACTGCGACCATTCAGGGCACGGTTACGGTTCATCCCAATGATGATGCCGCCAATGAGTTCCGACATCACACTGGGCCCGAGCTTGAGTTTCATACTGAGCCAAATTAAAAACAACCATTCATCTACACAAAAGATACCGCTCATACAACAGTCGTTTCACTTCTTCAATATCACATTTCACATACCCATTATAATTATAATACCCGCAGAGGTGTTCCTTCCTAACAGGCCAACAACTCTAGCTTTCTTTCTTTCATTGGTTCTCCCTTCTTTTGATAATTTTTGAACTCGTTTGCATTTTTGTACACTGTATTCGCTGGTTATCCCGCCCTCACAAAACGGTGTTCCTTGGTTTGCTGTCTATATTTTTCTCTCAGATTTTGATTTTTGGAGTCGGTTGGTTTTCGTTCTATTGACGTTGATTCCCCAATAGCCCAGAACTTTTTATTTATTTATATTTGTACTTTTTTTTTTTATACCGTTTGGTCGCAGTAACAAAACCGCATCACCCTTTTCCGGGAACTTGTTTTTTTCAAAATTCTAGAACAGCGTTGCGATATCTTTCCTTCGGTTTTCTCTTTTTTGTGCTACTAACGATAACGACGATATAAATACTCGCGGTCGAGATTGGAGACCACCACTCATTTGATTTCTACTCTCTTTTGTCTAACCATTTCTTTTTCTTTCTTTCTTTTTCTTAGGAATCAAAATTAATATCGAGGAAGTAACGAGGAAAACAACTATTTATTTTCATTCTTTAAATTTCAATTCATTTCGGAGAGGGTTTATCTTATCCTAGGAGTTTTTCTTATTTTCCATTTCATTCTTCCAGAAAACTTCGAAAATCTATCATTCAGACGCTGTTAAAAAATAACTTTTCAGAGATTGTAACGCCTTTACTATCTAATTGACTAACCTTTCCCCGGAATTCCCCAATCATATTCTTGACCGAAACTAAAACCCCATATCTATAACCCTGCATGCACACTATATATATTTGAAGACCTGGATCTTGTATCACGATAACGCGTTTATACGTTTCTAACGACAGACTTTTTTTTTTACGATGCATGTGGAATTTTTATAAGCGCTCTTGATCCCGCTATTAACTAACTAGCTGCAACTGGCTATCTCGGTATTGAAGTTTTCCGAAAAGCTGTTCTACATCCCGGGGCCTATGAGGAGCAAAAGTTTAATATCTTGGTTTTCTTGTATATAGCTTGTACTAAATTCAAAATTTCTCCGATGGAATTGAGACTAATATAATCCATTCAGAGAATGCTTTGTATATTAAGATTAGAATACGATTAGTTGGACTTTTACTTCTAAATTCAACAAGAAGATATTGATATATCCACCTGCCAACGGTTTATTAATTCGCAGATATATATCGCCGCCCTGTACTGATATCTCGAACACCGATATTTCCGGAACAACGTGCTGTGCAGGAAATTCGAACGAGCGATATCAGTTCGAGTATTTTCACTCTCTATCGCTCCACGTTATTATGCGTTCGCATTCACGCTTCCAATTAATCTCCTCATCTGCTGAGCTCATCACCAATTGTATTGGGAAATGATAATAAGAATATGATAATCTACTCCGCTTTCTGCTCAGCTCATGTCGACTCAAGCCCTCGCAGAGCTGTCATGCCATGTCTGCTGCCGCCCCCCAGGTCTGGCCTCATCACCGTCTGGCATGAAGCATGGGATGCCATGCTTCAGCGCGTCTCTGATTGACCTGCAGATGCATATTTTTTCATGCACGATGTGTTGTTTGCGCGGTCATTTGGCCCGCAACTTTTGGATTTCTTTTGTTTTTCTCTTTGAATTGGAAGCGAGATTATTTATGATTGGATGTTCTTCTCACAAATTGCCACGAAGAGGAAACCGAGGCGAGCGGGCCCTGTGGAATTTTCTTTGAGGAAAAGAAACGATGCAGTGGTATGGTTTAATTTGTTTTCCGTTTCGGGGAGGAACTGACGGAATGCGCTGAGGGTGATTGCAATCGTTCAGTCGGAATTTATTACTGATTGATGATATTCGGGAAAGAAGCATTTTTCGAAGATGTTGAGGGGAATTTTGATGAGAGAGGTCGCCCTATGTTTCGTCACCGGACTCGATGAGATGTTTCTCTCGATACGGAACTCTGACTCTAACATGACGGCGGCCGCAACCATGGAAACATGAGACCCGAACGTAGAAGTTTCGTAAAAATAAACAAGATACGTTTCGAGAGCTAAGGCGTCTGCATGCTGCTGCGCTGCTGCCTTTTAGATGGACCTCCCGATGGGCAGCAGACAAGTTAGCAGGTGGGAGGGAGCAGGGGCTCTCCTGTATCCGAGCATCCCGGGTCTGTGTTTAATATTAGTGAAACCTAGATTATACCCATGCGCACACAGTTGAAAGCAGAAGAGCTAATGGGGAAGCCAAATTGTAAACAAAAAAAAGTTTTCCATTGTGGGGAGAGAGAGGGGACATAATTCCTGCTTGCCACTTCCTGCTTGCCTATGTATCTACACTGCTCACTTTCGTTCTTGCATGGATATTCCTTTCTTTTGCATTTTCTTTTCGCGTCTCTCCCTCTCTTTCTACAGACTTTTCTGAAGGGCGTGTAATATAGTGCTCGAAGCACCCCTTCTGTTCCACCCTCCTTCTTTCTCTACGTCTCTCGTTTTTCTCTGAACAAATTCTTGAGCCCTTAGCTGCGGTTGAAATTGATATTTTTCCTTTTCCTCAGAAATCGCGACAGTATTGCGACTTCTCCTGAACTCTAACGTCCTCTCTTCTAAACCACTTCGACGTCACTCATTACTCTTTTGTCCTTTCTGTTCTCTTGCAAAATAGACCAATTGCAATTGCAATTCGTACTTCGGATTTTCATTTAGCGTAATCTTGAACTTGTTTTTTTCCCATTTTGACAGCTTGCCTTTAACTTTTTTCGTCAACAATCACACTTCGACATCCCGCAGCCTGCAGTCTACCTGCATAACCCTACAACTAGCGGGGGAAACACGTCGCCAAACCCGACCAAAAAAATTTAAAGTATATCGGACGAAGAGCAGTAGCTCGGCATTTCAAAAAATTTCCCAAAACCCAGAAACAAATATATTCTCTAAATAATCGATCTTTTCTCAAAGCAAAAACAGAAGAGATCAATTTCTTCCCTGCAACTGAAAATTCCCCTCTTTCAAAAATGTATCACCAAAACCTTAGCGGCCGCCGCTTCACCCACCTCACATTCGAACTCCTCTACGAAACTCCCCGACAATTTTCCGGCCCAATAGCAAACGCAGGCCTCAAATCTCCTCGTGATGCTCGCCCTTCGTTCATGGGACGCTCTGCAAGCCGTGGTAGCACTCGAAGCACCAGCAGCGGCGGGAGTATCAGTTTGAAATCCAAACGAAAGACCTCAAAAAGCCATGCGCCCATGCCGTCGAATGCTACATCTAGAATCGCAGCTGCCGCGGCATTCGCTGAAGAGAAGGAGCGAGCTGAGCGAGAATTCAGGGAGGTTATGGAACGGGAAGCTGCCGAACGAGAGGAACGAGAACGAGGGAGGAGAAAGGAGAGAGTTAGCAATGCTACGACTATCAACGGCGAGGGCATGGTTCATGAGATTGGGGTTGACGAGTTGAAGAAGCAGGCTGTTGGTGCTGGCCCTGCGTCTCCTACAACCATGGAGATGGAGATCGAACCCGTTGAAGATGAAGAAGCGCCAAGGAATCGAAAGAGTTCCGCGACTTTGAGCATTGTTCTTAACGAGTTTGAAAATCAGATGAATAGCGGGGAGAGATCTAGAGCTGCTGAAGCTGATGTGGGGGATTATACGGAGAATCCAGAAAGCAGGATCCCAAACGGTAAGTTTCCCCAGTTCGGTATCAAATATTTGAAGATTCGAGTTCGATACTAACAAATACGTTGGTTCAGTCCCATACAAATCAGTTACACACCCAGATGTCGCACACATTCGAGAAGACGATCCGATGGGCGCAGATCGAGTAGTAGTCAAGTCATCGTGGAGAAAGCAACCGCTCGAGAAACTTTCCGCAAAAACGCAAAAGATGAAGCAAAAAATCGACGACCGAACGACTTCCATACGAGAGAGGATCCCATTCTTGCGAAACGGCAGCACAATGGATCGGATTAAAGAAACATTCAAATTTTCGAGATTCACAAACAGGCACTAAACGAACGAGGTGGAGTTGTTTTTATATCTTTGGGATTGCTGGCGCCTGGTATACGGAACATATACGGGTTAATGGAATATCAAGAGGTGGTCAACGAGACCGACGTATACACGGAAACAACTGCACATTTAACCAGCAACATGCCCGATACGATGTCCCTTTGTTTTTCTCATTGGTTACGTATACGCCTTCTTTTAATATTGCATTTTTTTTAGCTGTTCCTTTTTCGATTATTTTATACGCCCGGAAATGCAGTCTTACCCTCAAAGTTGCCTTCGAACACCCAACTAGGCTGCTTTTCGACAAAGCTGATTGATACACTCGTTTACCATTTGATATGCACATTTCTTTCAAGAGCGCTTTATCTTTTCTATCTGTTTATAGTTTCCTTAACATCTTTTCAAATATTGATATTTGGGTTAGCCATATTCTTTTTGCACACAGCCATGGCGTTGAAATTGATTCTCTGTTTTCTGCACCATTTTTTATTTCCTTGGTCCTCTTTTTATTTATTTTATTTTTACAGCTAGTAGGTTTTTAGTAATCACCTGGAACATATACGTCCGTCAATTTATGTCTCGAATAGTAGTATTACTACCCAGTTCAATACTAAGTACCTAGGTAATCACCACCGACGGCTATTCATCGTTATCCGAGGAAAGGTCTGAAATCTCAGACTCCTCGTCCGACGACACTTGGTCCTTGATAACCTCGCCGTCGTCATCCCACTTCGCACCCTCACTTAACATGAGGTTTCTGCCACTCAAGACATCAAACGCCGGCATTTGAACATTCAGAATCGCGTACCTATGCGTCAATATCCTCACCATTTTCAATCGGGCCGCCATCTGTGTCACAAGGACTTGCGCCTGTTGTTCCATATCCGCTTTCAGTTGAAGGAACCCTCCTGTGGAGGAACCGCCACATGTGGCGTGCACCGCTGAGGTGGCTGGGGGTGACTCGTGAAACAGACTGAGGTTGATGAGTATTTCATTCAGACGTAGATTGGTGATGTGGTTTTGAGGTTTTAAAACATCAGTACAGATGCTACGCATGCGCAGTCGCAAGGATCGCAGCGTAGTAAGAAGCACGGCGACAGTCATACAGATATGGGAATATTCGCCATACTCTTAGCTGTGAGGCGATGTAAGTCGAGTGCCGCATAGATCTAACTTCAGACTGGTCAGGTTGCTGGTTGATAAAAGGGCGCGTATTGTGGATAGAAAAAGTTAGTCGCGGCGTTCCAGAAGAAGTTGCGGGTGTAGTTCACTGATCGTTTCGATGCACAAGATACGCAGTTTCCGTGATTGTTTGATGATGGTGGCGAGGTGGAGGAGATGGCTGTTCAGCTCCACCAGGTTGCGCGCATTGCGTGCCCATGAGCACCAGTCCAGGTTAACGCATTTGGAACATTTACATCCCGCGAATCTTGTCGAGACAGCGGAATAGAGTCACAGTCTTCAAAGCCTTTCAAATCTAGGCTCAGGGTTTCCACAATATCTTTGAGCAGAGTTAGACTTGATTCCACATACGGGCAAGACATCAAGCGCCGTAGCGTCTTCTGGGTAACGTAAAAATCTCGGAAGCACGCGGTATGGGCAAACCCGCTTCATTGCTTGCAGATTGTGAGACGTGACACATCGGAGCGGAAATAGGTTAGGCCGAGATAATCGAAAATTTGTATTAGGGTTTGGGAGGGAGTTGTAGGAGTGACATAGTATATATATTGTGCAGGCTTAATGCTGGTGGTCTCGCGGCGTATTTAAACTGCTTAAGGATCTAGGTAGGCAATTGATCGCGCATCAGAGGTTCTTCGTATACCTTTCTGAAAAGGTGTATATTCTCTTTAAAACTAACCGTTAGCGTAGTCTCGAATACATTAATGGTCTCACAGTGACCCAGTGACTTAGGGACTCTTTTATCCTTGGGTGCTTGGCACTCGATTTTGTCATGATCACATTTTGGCTATAACAACAATCCGAAGAATGGCGCGCTTGGTCGACCGGTTCACAGTCACTGGTTCTCACATGCACGCATAGCCTGGCCCCCGCACGCGGCGGGCCGGTATGTGCGCCACACGCCAAAATTGATGTGCTATGACCATTTTTGATTAATATAATATCGGTGCGCTCCCAGTATGCAGTACTAGCCAGTCTTAATACGTTACCTAGGTATATCATCAACGTCTGATATTCACCGGATTAGATGATACCAACTCTCATTTGTTATTCGCTTGAAGGATAATGTCGATGTTAAATATATCTAAAAAAAGTTATATACGTACGCGTATACAAGATTGGAAAGAAAGAGAACAAATAGTTGGCTACCTTGGGATGATATTGGACAGGGATCGTGATCTCGATCAATCTCGCTACATAATCATCAAGTTGATGGCCATTTAAGTACATTAATATATACAGATATCTGAACTGTTTGTATATGGATATCTTGAAGTTGAAAATATGAGGTATAGGGATATTTACTAATTCTATTAACAAAAAATATTCAAAATGGGATGACTGGGGTCTATTAATTATATCAAGGGCCCGGCATGTGTTAAATAAGCCGAACTTCAATTGCAAGTATGTACCTTTGAGGCATGTCGCAGCGACAAATTATCCCAGCACAGTTAACCGTTTTCTTGCACCAATTTAGGTTAGCTTTCAGAGTTAGTTAGTATCTACGACCACAGAACGAGGAAAAAAGGGTATCCCGTCCGCTCTGCCCTACTCAAGCCTCGTATCGATAGATTAGTACTGTAGTCCGTGAGGATATGGGAATCCCAATTGTTGTAGATTCACTTTTTGCTCATTATCTCGAGATATAAGATTTTTGGCTTCACATTTTTATTTTTTTTAATTCTATAAATACACAAGAGCCTATTTAAGACCTCAGAATACTACTAATATCGGTTTGATAAATTATGTTTCTATTTTTTCTCCTTTCCGAAAACGGGTGCTTGATTATATATAGAAAATCGGTAGCATGAGGTCTTCTGATATCGAGCGCCTATATGTCATATAAGTAGTCTCAAGGCCGGCGGCCGGTATATATAGGATTTTTTACCTGTGCTCCGTGGTAGAGTTTTCTACGCTAATTTAGCCTCGAATCCAGGCGCTCGAGGCAGAGCGCTAATTTAAGCGTCTAGTTTCTTTTAGGTTTGGGTGCCCTGATCTCTTTCTTCTTGCCCACACTGTCGCAATATAAGATGGCGGTCTCGTAACTAGAATACTATGGGTATCCGCCCTTCGAATTTTATTATTAGATATCAGCCATAGGTACATGCTGGAGAAGCTCTTTTGCAAACGCAGTGGCCGTTACACTAGCATATGTTTGCCAAGCGTCATTTTTGTGACTATCCGAGTAGTCGCTAATTCCTCTTATGACCAAGCAGGGAAAACTATTTACTAAACCTGCTGCTGATAAGATCCGTTGTCGTTCCATCCTTTATGACGAGATTTCCTGATGCGATAACCCCGTAGTGGACAGACGGATAATCGTCCGAGCGAGGTGGGCGCTCTACAAGTCTCTTCGCATCACAATGCTCGCAAGACTTTTCTTTATCAGTGTGCGCATAGTCTGCTTTAAACAACCGGTCATTGACTCGGCTAGGCCAAGTAAATCTGGTGTCTGTTATCGCCACCTGTTCGACTATCTGCTGCAACTTCGCCCCCATCATTTTCGGATCTACCGATCTAATGTGCGTCAATGCTTTAAGCAGCACGAGAGGAGGCTCCCTTAATACACCCGAAGGTTTAAACACCCCTCCGTCAATAATTTTCCCAAAGTCGTGTTGAACAACGCCTGCTAAATTGTCCGTCGAACGACTGACTACAACATCTCCAAGGTGCATTCCATTGGAATCTTTCGGTACCCCGCCGCCAATCCCAACCATTAGACCAACCTTCAGGTTGGGGAAGTGTATCTGCATCTCAGTTGCGACTGTCGCCGCGGATACAGGGCCGTGTTTGCCATCCGGGAGACATATAAGTTGGTTCTCGACAAACTGATTGGAGGCGGGGGGTAACTTTCATCTAGAACTGCTCTTGCTGCTGCAAGCTCTATCGGAATTGCGCATATCCACCCTATTGTATAGACGGATAATTGGTCCGGTGTGTGCTGTCTTTGCACTGCAGCATGGAACCCATTGTTACTTTGCTTTCTCGAGTGAGGTCTCGTATTTGAGTTATTGAAGGTCTGTGGAATTGCAAATTGGTCTGGTTTGGGAAACTCCCAAGGAATGGGAGATTCAACATTTCTTCGGGTAGATGGCGCTTCAGAATCCATCCCATTAGACGATATAGAAGGCGAAGGCTCCATTGGTCGGGGGGCTGGTCTGATTATACAGTCTGCCATTATTAAATTTCGCCGAACCAAAAGCTTTTTGTGACCTGGGACGCGGGAGAGATTGTCTTCAAGATGCTGAATAACATAATTGTAAAATATCTCTCGAAGCTTTTGTTCAACACTCTTCAACGTTCCTTTTGCCAAAGCGATGTTTGGGGACTTTTTCGAGTTTAATTTAAGGCAATTATCGACAGCGTCGTAATATGAACTCCCAGGTTGATCACAGCGGTGGCTTTCCAAAATCGTGCTCAGCTCCCTTTCCGCTGTCGGAGTGGAAGGATCAATTAGAATCTTGTACCCTATTTCAATTTCCAACAGAATCTGAGCAAACAATACCATAATGCTTTGGAAACCAGTTAACAGTTCCAAGTCGCCTACCGAATCTTTCGCCAGCTCTGGGCAAAGTGTGGCAGGAAGGTAGGAAATGTAGGGGTACTGGATATCTAGTATCTCATCAACCGCAGCTTTATATAGAAACTGAAGGTTCTGTGCGGTCCACGGTGAGTTCATTCAGGGTCCGTGAAAAAGATGTAGCAAGCAACGAGATAGCGATAAAGCTAAAATCGCCTTGTCTCCGCTGCTAAATGCTCCACCAGCTGAATCTTTGAGAAACAGTCCCTGTTCTAGAAGGTCTTTTAGCGATTTGGTAGGAGATGCTCCATTCTGGGCCCAATAGTCGGCAGGATTTGCAAATAGGTGTCGGTCGTCGAACAGCAGACTTAGAACAATAGGGTTCGATGTCGAAGGTAAAGATTCAATAATATACTCGCATTAATTTGTGAACAAAGTCTCGACGCTTGTTGATGGCCTGGGAAGAACTTGTGATTGTTACAGCATTAGCCGAGTGGGCATGATGAGCAGATAGGATGACAATTAACTAACTGAATTCTAGGCGTAAACTTAGTTTCTTGCCACCAATGGGTATGAAGGCATGGGTGGAAGAAAATATCAAAGGCAAACGGGTGCTGTTCCAGGAGGAAGCCGTTAAGCCGGAGTAAGGCCTTGTGTCTATTCTCTTCTGCCGTGCACCCGCTAACCTTCTTGTGGAGGACAGTGAAGAGAGAGCTACAAAAGTTCGAGGGAACAAGGTCATCCCAACGAGTTCTTGGAATATCCAAAGAATGTGTAATTTTCAGCTGCCGAGATCCACCGGAAACATCGAACGATTCGAAGCAGCTGTTAAAATCTTCTAAGGCTCGACCTCCTTCCTCGAACTGCTCGATTGAAAGCTCCGTTCTTAAAATACTATGGCAGTATTTTACAATATACTTTTCATTGTTTCGGGCGGTTGTGATATAATTCTCTAATACCTGTAGTTTAGGGAACTGGTCATTGATTTCAGGTGTATCTGGGTCGAGAATATGTTCTAAAACAGGATTCTTTGAGGATTGAGATACTTGTTGAGGATTGGTAGGATATTGTATATTATCTAAGGCAGGGGGTCCCAGGAGGGGCGAAACCATGTATGTATTCTACTAAAAAGCGACAGTTTGTTGATATCGACCGGATCGCAATCGACGCCCATAGCGACTTCTGGGCATTGACCAAAACTCCGAGCCTATAAATGGCAAGTAATGATAAGCCTAGACTCATACTGTCAAGGTGCGACGACGCCTTCTTGGGGTAATGTAATGGTTTGGCCAGACTTTTCCAAATATTTTATGTTTCAAGACAGTGGTAGTTATGTAGTTACCGCCTTCTTGTCTCGTAAACCATATCGTCTCTTTTATAAACTATTTACACCATTTCGTAGATGTTCCCACCTACTGGAATAGAATATACGATAGATATATAGATAATAAAAACAAAAACTCACATGTTCTTGAAAATTAGATGAAGACTTGTTGTAGCAAAAATTCCCAGGATCTAGTATCTCGTCTCGAACGAAACCGTGGAGGAGTTCAAGGAGACAATTAAGGTTTCTAGGCAATTTTCGAACACATCACAATAAAGGTCCTTATCTGGTGCCGTTGCCGGTAGTCCTCTCAACTCAAGCTTGAAGAAGTCAAGAGTATTTTGTGAATGTATTTCCCGAGCGATATTTGGAATGGCTGTTCCAGTCCTGCGTGTTTGCGGGATGCTCCACCCAAGGCTTTGTGCTGTAAATAGAGGCCGAACGGCCATAAAGAGACGCCATTCTGGAATAATCCAACTGGCAGCTTGGCTCACCAGTCGCATAATAAACTTATGAATGAACCCCCTTGCACATTGAGAAGGGTCTAGTTGGATTGTGACTACTGTAAATGTAGGTGTCCTAGTTATCGAGATCCTAAGCCGCACCGGCCTGTAGATACGTATATGGGACAAAGGCTGTCAGCTGATCCGAAGACTAAAGTACTGAGCTGAGGCGAGCGGGGCACTTGTACCTCGTATCAAATTTCCTTTGAGGACTTAAGTTATGGCTGGTGTTGCAGTGAAACGACGGACCTACCCGCCAGCCATCCACCTTAGCATATTCAATTGTATTATCAGCCTTTTCTCGTTTATCAGCGATGCTACACACTCCTCCACTATATACTAGCTAAACTCGCTCAATATGCAATAGGGCTAGGGATTGGTCGTACATTACATGAGCATCGAGAGTTAGAAGCTGAATTCTTTTGATGGCGACCGACGAAATCCACGATGAGCAAAACACAATTTATTGCCATGCGGAAACATGCGAATATCTATTTAGCAGCTTATTGACAGCACTATCGCAAACTCCAGGAGATTTTGGAGGTCTTTACCAAATTATTCAGGAATGCCAAGAGCGATTCCAACGTTGGGTTGGCTTCCTAGGTGTCTTTGCTACACATGCCACTCGTCTCGATACTAGGCTCAAGTATAATGTTGATATTCACGAATCGGCCATTCAGCTTCTTAACGTTTTGGAGAGGAATATAAGATATGGTACGAATATCCATCGGTTTAGATTGAAGATCCAAAACCTCATAGATGCCTACTTTTGAATTAAACAGTTTCTATATCTTAAACTTAAGACCGTTACTAAGATAATGTGATAGTATCCGCTTGAGATTAGAACAGGTAAATATATTCTCGGACGACTCTGCTGTTGAAAGTGAAATAGATGATGCACCAGAACCAGAATCAGGAAACGATGCGGATAAGAAAGAAGCTCTAGCAAACTTTTATTCAGAAGGCATAGACGTGGCTATAGATGGTATTCAAGGGGCTATAAATTGGCTTCATCGACTCGGAGTTTCAATTCGAAGCGCATCCACCTCTGATATCATCTCCCGTGTAAGACGGTTCGCAGACCGAAGAGACGACAAAGATAACCATGGGTTTTTCGAAAATATTGCACATCTGATCGTCAAGGGTCTATATCCGAGTATCGCGGACTCTCTCGCATCCCAGTTAGCCAATTCAATACCTTTTCGAAGGCAGAAACTTTTGTATCGGATCCACCACCAAAAAAAGTTGGAAACCCGCCAATCAAGTCCGCGAGAAGCAGTAAAATCTGAGCATTACATCGTACCTGCTGAGGAAGATGTATCACAAGCTATATTTCCTCCTATATTACTCCCGTGGATACTGAGATCCCGAAAGGCGCACGTGCAACATCCGCCACCGGCACTTACACGATCACCCGGCCGTCGGCTCTTGACGTGGAGATATTTCACCTTTCCGCCATACCCGAACCGATCAAACCAGATTCTGGTCCCTCAACGGTAATGTCTATCAGTCGCGAAAATCCTTATCCGTTACCACCCAAAGTCGACGAGGGTCAACTTCATGTGCAGTGCACCTGGTGCTTCGAAGAACTTATAGTTCCTCAAGAGAAATCTCAATGGTTAGTAAGTTGGAGGTATATCGTCTTTGGTCTTATCTCGAGTTACGTAGAGGATGCTGAATATGACATATCGAAGGTCGCATTTCAAACAGGATCTTCAGTCGTATGTTTGCATTTCCGAAGATTGTGATGCAGAACCGCTTCTATTTTCGTCCCTCCGAGATTGGCAGCGACATATGCACGATTCACACGGTCCGAATTGGCCGCAGGAAATACACAAGCCAGAAACATGGTACTGCAGCCTGGGGCACAATTGTGGCCAATTTTCGAGGATCAAAGACTTCCGTACGCACATGGTAAATCAACATCCCGAAGGTATATCTGATAGCTATCTTGAAGTATTGGTCCGACGAAACATTATGCATATTTCTCGCGGTACGAATATTTGCCCAATATGTATGCTGGATCTGCCCGTTGCGCTTCCAAAATCAGGACCTATTCCTGAAGTCCCGCCTACTAAAAAACCTGGCCTCTCAATATCTGAGCACTGGGAACAGAAACAGAGATCTCGCCACCCACAGATAATGTTTCAATTACCAGAAGATCATGAGAATTCAAACGAGGATGAATCGGTTCCACCGGAGAGAAATGACGAAATGTCGGATTCAACGAATTTCTTTTCAATAGAAAGTTACAATAGCGACCAGGATGCCAACCAGCGGAGAGTGATGATGCATATTGCAGGTCACCTCAAATCGCTAGCATTTACATCTTTAAGATATTTTGGAGACGATGATCCGTCTGGGGAGAGCCAAGATGCTGCAAACGGCGCTGAACAGGAATCATCGTCTGAAGGGGGATGCGGTGATCATTATTTCGAGCTCGATACATCCTTGAAATTTGAAGATATCCCAATTGAAGAACGCGAGTCGGAGCCCCCTGCAAACTCTGAACCTACCAAATACGAATCCGAGGTATCCAATGTCAACACCGAAACCGACAGCAATAGTCAGAGGGCCAGGAAGAAACAGCTGAGATTGTTACACCTACTGAACCACCTGACATCCCGGCAGCTCCTAGTTCAACTGCAAGGGCGCAGAGTCATAATATCTGGGCATTGTTAATCGGTGTGGACTGCTATATGCCAGGAAACCTACGCTCCGTTACATACCATAACTTAAAAGGTTGCGTTAATGATACTCGCGCTACCCAGAAATACCTAGAATCTATAGGCGCTCGAAACATTGGTATTCTCACATCTTCAAACGACCCTTACTCGAAGCTGCCTCTTGAAGAAAGGAAAAACTTACCAATATACAGTAATATCGAGCGAGAACTAAATAACATCATTAACAATGCTTTACCTGGTGACCTAGTTTATATCCATTATTCTGGCCATGGCATCTGCCGAGAGACTCAGGCACATAGGCTCCTCAGGAAGGGTTATATTGGCAAAGCTGAATTGGCGTTAGCGCTAGCGGATGTTATGACTGGTGGGCCTATCTCACTCTCTACCAACTTGGTGTGTTTATCAAGAAGATGGTGAGAGAAAAAGGTCTTAGGGTAACTGTAGTCCTTGACACCAGTTTCTACATCCAGGAATACCAACCCTTAGTGCATGGGGAACATACGTGCCCCCGGACAGCAAGTGGAGGTGTTGATACTATTGTATTGTATACTGATAATTCTGCTGACTGTCAAGCACTTGACATGGATCCAGAAGTTGTCTCGGCATCCGGATTTTCAGATAGCGGGGACTATATGACCGGAGCTTCCTGGTTATTCGACCCTACCGGGTGTACAGTTCTAATCGCTTGCGACTTCAACCAATTCGCAATTGAAGAGACCAATGCCGCAACAGGGCTCACGCATGGCCTCTTCACCTCCAGGATGCTAGAGATGCTTCGAGAATACCAATCCTCACGCCGACCAACATATGCAGAAATTAGAGACTATGTCGAAACAAAGCTTTTTACAGAACCCGAGTCGTTTCTTCCAGTCTCCAATTTTCATGGGTGACGGTGATCAAATTTTCCTAAGAAAGGAACGGGTCATTAAGCGACCAATTTGTCGAGCCATGACCGACGGCAGCGTATTTTATCTAAATGTTGGATACGCTCAAGGAGTAACGAACGGGGCTATCTATAATGTGTACAGCAAGGATCAAATATCAGATTCGGACACGACGGCCTCCGTAAGAGTGCTTGTTACGGATACTGGACCCAGATCTCCATTCATATCACAAGCACATGTACATTTTGAGCATACCGATGACGAGAAAAAATCCCTGCTGGCACGCCTGGGCTTGAGACTAAAAAAATCATCCAAGTCTGGGAGTTTTAATCATGGAAGAGCTATACTAGACTCTTGATCTTGCAATCAGTTCAAGACTGTTTAGGTTCCAGACCAGGATCTGCAGCAATTCTAGAAAGGGAGCTTGGGTCTCGGTCCCAAAAAGGGCGATCTACCTTCACTTTTGGCTTGAACAAACACAAAGCATTCCAATTTTACTTTTGGGTTGCAGAGAGTACTTATGATTCGGAGTCTACTAATGCTCTTACTATTACATATTTAGGCGGTTACTATTTTCAAAGGTTAGGGAGGATTCCAAATATCTCCATAGCGAAACCTAGGTACGCAGAAGATGTCGCTTTCGTTCTCAGACTCTCTCGTTTCCAACTTCTAAAGACCATCGACTACAAATACACATCATATCACATAAATCCGGACTGTCTCCAAGTTTCGGTCAAAGTTATGTCAGATGGCAGGCTAAGAACTATTCAAGCTGCGAGGGGGAGATATGAAGTTCTCCAAGGCGAAGAAGTAGAGCTCTCCTTCAGCTTATCAGACGACTATACGTTCATAGAAAGACGCCTATACTCCAGTTTCTATGTCTTCAGTTCTATCTGGGGTATTGAGAAACTCTGCCCGGAGCTTGGGCAGCCGCCGATTGTCTTAACTAGGCGTAAACACAGGGCGTTCACAATTTCGACAAAATTACCACGGCGGAGAAGCGCAGAAGATACCGACTATGCTGAAGATACCATCAGGGTGTACCTATGTACGGGCAATCGATCCTGGGATGATAATATTTTGCCAAGCCTGTCTGCAGAAATGTTGGTTGGACCTTTGGCCTCCGAATCGATGATTACGGAGGCTGTACTATCTGAAGGATGGGTATTTGGTAGTGATGCACGGTCAGACAGCGGTGGGGATAATACTGGGGATAATGTCGAAAAATGGGGGTATTTCGATTTTATCCTGCGAGTTTTGCCAAAACGTTCTCGATAAAGGAATATGTTTTGGTTTTAATGGTCACAGTTGTGCAGGCGGCAAAATAAGACGCATCGAGAGAATATAGTATTTTCATTTCTGTACGAATGGATACATGATACTGTCAAAGCCAATCGTAAAATGGAAATAGGAGTATATCCACATGCAGAACGCCTAGAAGAAGAGGGCGTACTTTACGTAATGGCAGCTACTTAGAATATCGCGGAATTGTATCGAATCGGTACCTATGGGTGAACGACTGTTCGTCCAGTGAGATGACGAATTACTTGAAGTTTTTTCAGGGAATGTGATTTATTGGCAGCAGCGGTACAATCAAGGCCCTATATTCATTGGCAGGATTAAAACTGCCAGCGGAGACAACCTGAAAGGAAACTTTTGCTTCATATCACATTTGTTACGTTAAATGTCGTCTTCATTGGCTAGACTTGATCATGTGGCTTTTTATCAAGAATTTTTGATCCAATATATGGACTACTTTCTTGTTTTCGAAAGGGAGCTCCGCATCATGGCAAGATGTAAGAAGTTTTGATAGGTCTACAACCTGTTGTTTCGTACATTATCTTTCCCATAATACTCGGCAGGTTGAATTTATCGCATTGCATTGGCTCCAATCCGTTGAAGCTTATGTAGAAACATAGAGTTAAACTCAATGGGCCAACGAGAGTCCCCATAAGCTAATATCTGATGGTATATATACTCCCCGCCCTTTCTTTTTTGGAAAATAATTCTACTTGCATAGGAATGTTTCAGACCCGTATCTGCTCCATTCCTTGATAATGCATATCACTGGAAGCTTAATACGGTTGCCTGATGTTGGAAGGGGTAAATAATTAATTCGCCAGAAAAATCAGAGAAGATACAGCCTGCTTGCATTACATATCTACAGGCCCGTTGTCAGTAGTCATGTCCAATAGTCTCGAGACCAGTGGTGTCCCTTGGGACGTGCTGAGACCAAACCTCGTGATGCGATTTGTGGATGGTCTGTGTTGTGTGTTTGAAGGGGTGGTTGTTGTTCGAGGTTATTCGACAGGGTTTGCTTAGTCATCAAATCAAATCCTGCGTGTCTCCCGAAGGCCATTCAAATTTCTTCTCCTTCCGACCATCTCCTTTCTTCACCATCACCATCATCCTCCAACTCCGCCATTATTCTGCTCACGCGACAGCATCGACACTCAACCACCACTCACCTTCATCTTCACGATAGACACATACTACTAAATCGGTTTTCTTCTTCTTAGGATACTTTATCTTCCTTTACGACCCTAACGAGCAGGCTAGATCAGGATCTCGCCACCTAATAAAACCCAAACTCCTCCTTAATAACTTCTCGCTTCCCCGTGAAATAACTCACTCTA
This sequence comes from Orbilia quercus, assembly GCA_036971405.1. NCBI lineage: Eukaryota > Fungi > Ascomycota > Orbiliomycetes > Orbiliales > Orbiliaceae > Orbilia > Orbilia quercus. Next base: position 703,043 of record JAJTUE010000012.1, read on the forward strand.
GGACCTCCGAGAAAATCGTTTCAAACGCACCACCCAGCCACCAATCAAAGAACCATCATCATACCTGCGACATCTATACGCTTTCGAAGTCTCCACCCGTCGAATACAACTTTCGTCTGGGAAGATCCAAAAGCCTGCCTTGATCAATCACTGTCTTTTAGTCGGGAAATTCGATCGGCCGCTTGTTGAATAACGCGTTCTTGACTGCTGCTGCTTTAAATCAAATCAGAAAAGAAGAACATTCGTGTTTTCACACAGCTTGGTTGCTTCTGTGTACACCACTTGTCTTTGTCAAATTTACTCTGTAGCGAAAGCCAGCCTGTACACGAGAGCTGTCATCTCGAAACAACCTGTATTCTCACGTTTCAGTCTGCTTTATTGTACGAAGAAGAAGAAAGCCAGCCTTCTGCTCTGTCGAAAATACCCTTTTTCCAATCTAAGAGACCATCAAGATATTGTTTATTCCCTAGACAACCAGCCAAACGCTAAAGTAGTGAAATCACTGATTCACTTTTGAAAAGCGCGAAAGATCAAGATTCACTGCTGACGAAAAAGAAATCAAAAACAAAATTTAATACCGTCCACATATACAACAACGACTGCTCTCACGATTCTTCGCAGTATCAACATCCTCGTCGCTTCGTTGGACTTCTAATTGCGATTCACATATATCCTCATTTACTCGAACGAATCATCGAAGTCGTCTAAATACTTATTGTCGGGGGAATATCCTTCCCGTCCCGCCATCGACAAACACTATCTATCCTTATCGGTTTCTCTTTTTTTGTAGAGGAGATCTTACTGGGGGCATATACCGCCCTTCGCCTCTCTAACTCGATTTAGGAGCAAAAAACAGACATCTGTACCATTTTGAACCATGTCTTCATCTATATTCTTCAAGTTTAAGTCTCAGAAGGAACCCACCAGGCTCCCTTTTGATGGCACTGCGATATCGGTTTTTGATGCGAAAAGGGATATCATTTCAATTCACAAACTTGGAGACGGAACCGACTTTGATCTTGCGATATATGACGAGGAAAATAACGAAGGTGAGTTTGCTTTCCCCAGATATTAATACCCGAACGCCAACAAGCGAACGCCGCCTGAGACCATTACGTTTTATTTGTCAATCTGGAGTGGAAATACAATCGAATCGTTCAACCGATAGTTAACTAACATAAAATTTCCCTTGAATAGAATATGTCGACGATACAGTCATGATACCACGGGGTACGTCTATCATTGTTCGTAGACTACCTCCAGCAAAGCCCGGCCGAGGAACCGCACAGAGATATGTGACTGGTAAGATGCCGACAGCAGCTCTGAGTGCCGGTCGCATCGAGAAGAAAGCACACACCACCCATACTGGCACTGCCGCCTCAAAACCGGCCGCTCCAGCCTCCACAGTCCCCGGATTAGGAGCCGAGGGCCAGACAGAAGAAGAACGGATCGCAGCTATGTTCCAAGCGTCTAGCGAACAGTGGAACCAAACCCAGGAGCAGATGGCAAAGTAAGTTTCTCCTTTCACGGCCTTTGATCACCATAATATCGGAAACTGACAGTCTTGCACAGTGCTCGACCGATCCATGGACAGGGAGGGTTCAAGAAAAAGAACGCACCAGCTCCAAATCACCCACCCCCGACTGGTTATGTCTGTTACCGTTGTGGCGAGAAAGGTAAGCTTACCCGTTTGTACGACGTCGTACAGAGTATGACATACATAGGCAAGGATATATCAACTAACATCTGACCAGGTCACTGGATTCAACAATGTCCTACCAACGCGGACCCGAACTTTGATGGACGGCCGAGAGTCAAACGAACCACCGGCATCCCGAAGAGTTTCTTGAAGACTGTGGATAAACCCGTCATCACGGATGACGAAGATGGCAAACCTGCTTCCGTCATGGTTAACGCGGATGGTGAATACGTCGTTGCGGAACCGGATCGTGCTTCATGGGAATTGTACCAGCAGAAGACCAAGGCTGCCGGTCTAACTGGAGAGGCTGCTGCCGAAGCCAAGATACTGGAGGAGAGAGGTCTAGCTTGTCCGATTGACAACAAACTATTCAAGGATGCGGTCCAAACGCCTTGCTGCAAAAAGACATACTGTGATGATTGTATTCAGAATGCTTTGGTAGAGAGTGATCTCGTCTGTCCTAATTGTGATACGAAAGAAGTACTCTTGGACCGCTTAATTCCAGATACTGAGACGAGAGAGAAAGTGAAGGAATACTTAGATAGTAAGAAGGCTGCGTCCGAGGAAAAGGAAAAATCAAGATCACCCACCCCTGTTAAAGTTGCTGTTGTAAAGAACGAACCTGGTGTCAAGATGGAACCCGGTACTACTCCAAAACTTGATGCGGCAAAGCCAGTTGATGGCACGACTACTTCAACAACATTGGCGGTCTCGAAGAAACGATCTGCGGAAGATGACGGTGCTGGTATGAAGAGGTCTGCCAGTGCCACTTCCAATGACTCTACCTCCAAACGACTCAAATCGAACCCGTTAAGCCCCATCCCATCGAGCGTTCTACCGAACACCGGAAACTCTCCTGCAATGCAGAACGTCGGTCTTGCCTCCGGAATGAACCAGAACGCACAGCCCACAAGCAACCAGATGGGCTTCCCGCAAAATAATACCAACAACAACTTCATGAATAACATGAACGGATATGACTTCAACAACATGGGCAATATGATGATAAACAACAATAACGGTATGGGATTCAATAACGGTGGTATGGGGGGTATGGTTGGCAATGTCAACGGTGGCATGGGAGGCAATATGCCCAACATGAACATGAACATGGGAATGAACATGGGCATGAATAATATGATGCCGAATAGCAATATGGGTGGTTATAACAATACCAGCGGCATGAACAATATGAATATGGGTATGGGTGGTGGTGGCAATATGGGTATGATGAACAACAACAATATGGGTATGAACACCGGAGGTTACAATAACAACAACATGATGGGAGGATACGGAAATATGAATAACAACGGAGGTGGCTATGGCGGCATGAACAACATGGTGAACAATACTGGTTATTATAACAATGCCAACAGCGGATACAACAACCAACAACAACAGTACGGGAACCAATGGGCGGTACAACAGCAGCCGCAGCCCCAACGTAACAACAATATGCCCATGGGTGGCCAGAACATGAATATGGGCATGATGGGTACCCAGAACCAAGGCTGGAACAACAATAACATGGGAAACAACCATGCTGCTGCCGCCGCTGCCGCCGCCGCATACCAGCAAAGAAAGATCTTCAGTGAGCCCTTTCCCACTGACGAGGACAGCCCGTACATGCGGAAACCGGTCAACCCGTATCGCCACATGAGACCAAAGCGGGCTCGTCCGTCAGATTTCACTGCTGTTGGTGGTGGTGTCGCCGACTAAACACCATGTTCATCCACACTCCCACCCAGATAAAGAGTACGACTACGATCGGAAAACGATATTTTGGAGAAACATTTGTAAGATACTTGATGTTGGAACTGGGTGGCTTTTTAAATTTTTCTGTCCCACGACTTTTTGAAGCTTCTCATCGACTTTTTTTTACTGAACCACGGTTCATTCTTACGACACCAAGCTGGAGGAAATCTCTATACCATAAAACAAGAAAAGGTATCTGCCTATTCGGGGGTACGAAACGGGAGTTCTCTGGCGTTTTTTATTTTCAATTCTCTTCTTCAACCCTTTCATATTCATAATATATTTACTCTGTATATATCAATTTCCCCTTCCTTCTGATCCTATTCCTCAGTTTTCAGCGATTTTTCTCTTCTCGTCCATTGCCTTTCCACCACTTTTTTGTTAACCTTCAGCCACCAAGTCATTCGAACCCTTTTTTTACCTGTTTGTCCTTCTCCCTATTCCGGTTTTATTTCTCCGCTTCCGCTTTTCTTCTTTTCTCCGATACGAGTGGATTTTTTTGCCTTTCGAATCCTCACTCGTAGCACCAATTTGTGTGCGCATAAGTGTCTGTTCTTTACTTCAACCCAATCAAGAAAACTAAAGAAGCAAAATTCAAGGCATCTTCCTTTGTCGATTTGAATAGGAATTTTAGTATCTTCGATCCGCACTTTTTGGTTCTCCGTGCCAGTCCGTGGAGGTAGAGCACGAGGCAGTAGGCGACAAATTTGATCATTATTGTATTGTCGTTGTTGTATGGTCTTCGACGTTTTCGTAATCGAATGTTTTGTAATGTCTTCGGGTGTATAACTAGAGATAAGAAGATTGATTAGAAAAATATATATATAAAAATACAAAGTTTTCATCTGGAACGAAGGCTGTTTATAAATTTACCGTAGAGTCGATCGTTTCCACCTCGAGAAATAGAACTCAGCTACTATGCTCCGACTCGAGACCGATACAATTGTGGGAGCAGAGTAATTTAGAAATTCTAGAATTCCGTGAAAATAGTTATACTTAATTTACCGATCACTCGGTCTTTTATTTTCCAGCGTTCGGCGTTTTTTTGAAACCGGTAGAAGGCTTGGTGACGACTAGCTCGAGATCAGTGCATGTAGGTAAGTCTTTTAGGCTTGAACTTCCGAGACTCGGGGCTGCGAACGATCGGCTTTTGTTATCTTTAAAGCCACATAGGTAGTACTTGTCATTATGGATATGAGAGCATGATGTTTTCCCGTTAGTATCTTTATTCCAGAATATTCTTTGTCTCTCGGATGTGCTTAAATTCTCGGAATATGGATTTTTGTTGCATTCTGGATCTTCGATGTTCGGCTGTGGCTTTGGCACTAGCACCGACTTGGAAGCAAGATCTCTCTAGTGTACAGAATATATCTTCTTGATTTTTTAAATTTTGTCAAACGACTGGTTTACGAGACAAACTTTCTGCCTACATATTTATGGGTCTTAAATTGACGACAATATGTCTGGCATCGTACGCAGTTCGATAAATTAATGGCTTTTGATATAGTAGCGCTGCAATACTTTTTCTTAGTTTACTTTTACTTTCCCTTTAGATTTAGAGAAGCTTACCAGCCTACCTTGTTGTATTCTTGAGTGTTTTTGCGTTGGACCGTGATGTATTTTGCATCGAAAAATGTGTTGATTTCTTCAGCGGATTTCCCAATCAGGCGATTCCATCAAACAACATCAGCCAATCTCCTAGAGAGGATTTACACTGTATTCACACCGTATTTACACTGTTATCAAAGAGAAGCAAAACATACCATATTTCCTTTTTTACGATTATTAAGTGCAAAAGAGGGGAAATTCCCACACACAAAATAGGAATATAAATACCCCACGAGTACGGGTTCGTCGAACTTTCTTCTTCCTTCCTTCCTCAATACGCACCTCAAACAAACTCTATCATCCATCATCCATCTTGCATCTTGCATCTTGCATCTCTTACAACGAAGACCTATGATGATATAAAGAAAGGGTCGGAGGCACAAGGTATAGAAATATTACCCGGCCTACCAACTAAAAGCGCAAAACTAGCATCTGAAGTGCTCAGCGCAGAGTGGAAGCATCAGCTGCAGAAACGAATTCCACAAGAGCAAAAGACACCATGTCGTCCCTCTGGGGACCTGGCTGCCTTTGCGGAGAAGGCCCGATGGCACCTACGATGTGCAATTGGAAGACTTATTCATGCGGTAAGTACCCTTAACATCTCAGATTCAATTTTTTTCTCGTGGTTTGTCTGGTAAATCAGCCGCGATGCACCAAGATCATGGTCCCCGCAAAGCTCTTTACTCACCATCGGATATAAACCTACCCACTACTCCAAATCACCAAATAAAATATGTACCAATCACTATAATCAGCAATGAAGCTAACATAATTATTACAACCAACAGATGGAAAACAATAACCCCTCTTGATGCCCCCCGAGCCCCCCGGGGATGGTAGAGATCTCGGGGTCCACGGGATCATATCCTTAGAACTCTCTTTTTGAAGAGACGTTCTCCTCGCTAAAGCGAGTAGAAGATCAAGGAGAAAAATGAGAAGTGGAAAGACAGAAAGCAAAAGAGAAGGAGAGGGGGTTTGGGAAGAACGAGTGGCAAGGTACTATGTGGAGGGAGTCATTTATTTTATTATCTATTTATTTTTTATTTTTACTATCCTTATCATCATTACTATCCTTACTATCCTTATTATCCTTATTATCCTTAATACCCTTATCCTTACCATCAGTCGCTCTGCCAGCACCAGATCCGGCAACAGTGTCAACAATATCAGCAACATTAACACCATCGCCATTATTATTGTATATAGCACTATTTCATAATCATTTTCTTCTCTTTTAGCCTTGATCCTCTTTACACCTATAGGATTAGATAGCCCTGAAGTAAACCTCTTAGAAACCCTAAAGACCTAGTCCAGATCTAGAATATGATATTTCGAGTCTACTAATAGATGCGGCTGAATTATAACCGTGCGTATATGCATATTGTACTATCAATTCAGCTTCGTTTCAAATCTAGCCGAGCTATACCTTTTATTTGTAAGCTTTACAGAAGTCTGCATGTATTTTAAGCTTAACGGTATCGACTTATAGCCTATCAGCCGTCAAAAGGGGGAAACTCCGCCATTTTGGGAAACTTATTGGAGAACAGACTAGGGGAAGAGCTTGGCTGGATGTTTTTAACAGTATCCCCCGCGAGTGCGTGCTTCCTGGACGAATTATGTCACAGATCCTAAGAAGTCTATTCATATGTGAATGCATGTGGGGTCTGTTAATGAATAATTATAAATGGGCTCTATAATCTAGCTTGTGTTTGAATGCATGATCATAGATATCTGGCTGTGAATGTCATGGTTTTATAGTTATACAAATGCATCAGAGCAGGTTTAGCAATATCGCAGGATTCAGGCAGGTATTTTGTTTTTCGATACGATGGCTACATCTTAAAACGAGACTGTTTGATGTTATTCAATATCGTTTATTATATTAAATCTTGGTATCAAAGAAAAGTTTACTACGTACAAATGAAACAGAAAGGGGTGGTTTTAACGAGTATACATTTTGACAAGGGTGAGTTTAGTTATCGATGCAGGTGAACAGGATGTATTTTTAATGAAAGCGATAGCTTTAGAAATTATGCGATGAGAGAAAAGGGGAAAGAAAGAAAAAAAAACTCCGCTAAAAATGCTAAAGACAAGGAACGAGGAGAATAGCTTTAACGCTGATTTTCCCATGATGATGAAAAATGCAGGTATGGTGTTTTTTGATATAATCTGGTTTCTTACAGAAATATGCAGTAAACGCCCGGGATATTGAAAGGGAAAAGGAACACAATCTGCACTGAATTCTGTGATGTGACTTTTTTGCTCTTTTTTTATTTTAAAGTTGGTATCGATATCTACCACTGTCGATTACCGCGGTATTCATCGTATGATGTTGGTGGGAATCGGTTGTCATGCCCCACTGGAGCGGCGCTTGAGATGAGACTCTGCCGGCTGTGATTGATATAGTCCGGACGATCGCCGCTAAAGGAACGGGTATGGCTGTCAGCGTCATGTGCGCTAGCGAGCGGTTGTCGAACGGGGGAGCCGTCCCGATCATGTGGTGGTGGCATGTACGGTGCGCGTGGAGGAGGGTACATCATTTCGTCCATGGGGAAGTCGTCCCGGGTGGGAGTTGGTTGGTATTTACCCTTTCCATCGGTGGGGCCGAACGCACCGGTAGTGACGATGGAATCCCTTCGGTCGTGCGGGTTGAAGACTTGTCGGATCTTGGACTCTTCGGCGAATTTTTCGCGGTCGTGGCGACGCTTGGTGTAGTAGTTGGTCTTGCAGCAGATGATGATGGCGTTGACGGCGATCAAGATGGCAAGGAGGCCGGTGAGGACTGATTGAACGACGATGAGGACGACACCGGTGACGGTGGTGGTGGTCTGAGAGATTCTAAGCTGTTCGGTAAAGATCAAGACGCAGGCGACAGAGACGACTCGGACGACGGCGATGAAAATGTTGATGACGTTTCCGGCCTTGCTGTTGAATGGGCGACCGATGACGAGGAATCCGAAAAGAATGAGCTCGCAAGCTAATTGACCGCTGGATTGAACTAAACCGTTACCGCTTCCAAGAGCGATGATGGCACCCTTGGCGAAAAGATAGATGATGAATGGGATAAACATCCACCAGAAAGTGGACTTGTACTGATCATAGAAGAGACCATATCGTCGCAAGTTCCTCTTATCCTCGAGAAGGGCTTCTGGGTTTCCTTCAAGCTTCTTGGCCTTTCGGGCAAGCTGGGCGATTCTCCAAGCGAAGAAGATCAAGACACCGGTGAAGATGGCAAGGGTGACACCAGCGAGAACGTTGGCTGCCCAGGAATCTCCTTGCTTGAATTGGTACAAACAGTAGATGACCCAGATACCGTACATCAGAAGAATCTATTTGTTTCGTTAGGACATAATCGTTTTTCCGAGCAAGAAAGAAAAATTACTTACGATGCGGACCATTGTTCCCACGAGGAAACCCCAGTATCTCTTTCGGAAGCTTGCGAGTGGCTTGTTCAATTTTCCACAGAGAGCGTAAAGTTCCAAGATGAGCTTGAAGAGCAAGATGAGAACGGCGACGGAGGCAAGGACGATCAAGAAAATGAGGAGCACGGTCAAGAAAGTATTGGTGCTTGGAATCGACAAGGTCTCAGCATAAGCTTCAATACCGTGAACTTGCTTCATCAGGCCACTTTCGTTTTCACCATCGTTGGCAGTGGAGTTTCCAATTGTGGTTCCGTTGACGCTAGCTTCCAGGTCGATTGGGACTCTTTTCAGGAGACGGTTCCAGAGATCCAAAGAACGCTTTGTAATGCTGGAGCTGGAAACATCAGAAGTATAGAGCAAAGTGGTGTTTTTCAAAATGTCGTAAGAGGATCGTGTGGTATTTCCGCCAGTCTTTGAACGAAAGCCATCGATGGCATGTTGCATGTCATCCCACGGGATCAAACCAGTGGACCAGGCGAAGTTCTTGGTGAAAGCTCGATAAACTGGAGGATAGTTGACGCTCAACATGCCGTTGGTAGAAACGAACTGAAACCATAAGACAACATCGACAATGTTTGGCGAAGGGCCGCTTGATCCACCACCGCTTCCTCCTGCGAGACCGGCAGCGGAACCGATCAAAGAGACAGATCCGAGAATTGCTGCTGCACCGGCAATACCAGCGGTAACCCATGTGACTGCAGGCTGTTCTGCAGTTTTCCCGTTCCTAACGCTGGACTGCAAACAAGCAAGGGTTGAATTGCCGTCGGTGCTATTCTTTGCTTTCAGTTCAAGGCGTGCTAAACCATCAAGATCGGGAATTGTGAAGGCGATAGATGGGATCTGGTCGGCGAACTGCTGAGGAATGGGAAGATTTCCAGCTGCGGAAAAGTTTCCAGCAGGTACTATGGATATACGTTAGAACATGTTTGATAGTATAATATCTGGAAAAAATAGCTTTTCATATGGCGTACCTGGACATAAGATAGGGATGTTCTTGTCACAAGGATCGAAGGATTCCCTATACACTTCTCTTCCGTAGGCTGTGACGACCAAATCCGCAGTGATCTCCTGTTGTCGTTTCGATTCTCCAGCAACGTTGAACTTGACGGTCATATTAACCTTGTTGTACTCTACTTGAAAGTTACGGACGATGATATCGGAATCTTGAGAGCCGCATGAAGCAAAACCGCTTGTCGAAAGAACATCGGCAGCCTGGACCTGCAGGGAACCGAGGAGCAGCGCTGAGAGCAGCGATGCTCTAGATAGTAGTCGTGACATCATGTTGTGTAGACTGAGGTCCTGTGTCGTAAAGAGCTATATAATGTTAAGGGAAAAAAGAAGAGGAAGAGGAAGAAAGGGAACAGAGATGGATAGAGAATAGAAGAGGGAGACCTTCCGTGGGGGAAGATATTGTTGTCGAGGGGACCCAGCTGCAGTGTCGATAGGCTAGCGAGGGGCTGTCAAAAACAAAGTTGGTTGGTTGTAGTTGTTCGCCACAAGCAAAGGCCTCAGATCGATCAGATCATAAAGCAAAAACCCGTTTAAGACCCTTGACACCGCGAAAGGGTTCTTTCAGCCTTCTTTAATATATATTTGGAGGGAAGAGCTGCCCGTCGGATGACACTAAGACGCTAAATAGTCTGAGGTGTGCTCAGCCGTAATGCTTGGCGACGTAGCTCTTATACTAGATGTTGAACCGAGTCGAGCTGCACGGGGGGGCCGTGTTCCCGCTGAAGAAAGCCCTACGCAAGTAGAAGTATATATATAAATGGATCAGATTGGGCAGGTGAGGTGGGCAGACAGTAACCGAGCTTTGTCGTGTGAGGCGGTGACTTCTGTTTTGATGCGTCTATGGGTGCCCGGGTTGCTGGAATGCAGCCTGCTTGTCGAAAGTATACTAATCGTACGGAATTGTCGATAATATATTATTGTGAATTAGAAGGCGGGTTTAAAGACAGACGAGAAGTCCCAAGCTATCTCGAATGCCGTATATGTATGTCTATTGTGTGACAATTGAGTCGTGAAGCACAATCGTCGATGGCCCTCAGTCCAGGAGCAGATACAAGCGAATGGAAGGAGAGGGATGCCAGGAAAAATCGAAACGCCAATGAAAAGACAGAAGATAGGAAATGAAAGATAAAATAAATAAAAAAGTGAGGTTTAAAAGAAAACGAAATGTTTCTATACGAAAACAAGAATTGAAAGGAAAAGGAAAAGGAAAACAGTAGGTGGTTCGTTGCTTGGGATGGAAAAGAAGGAGGAGCAGAATGGAAGGGAAGAACCTGTCACCATTTCTTTCTTTCTTTCTTTCTTTCCATCAACATCACCCACCGCACCCACAAAGGGGAGAGGCCCAAAGAAGCAACATCACTCAACAAGCATCCGTGGGGCAGGGTCCAAGAAACATTATTCTTGCTGGTCTGGCCAAGGCCTCCTCTCTGTCACCGATTTAGCGACCTTTGGCTCCCTCCCGAAAGGCTCGCACGCCCAGGAGAGGTAACTGCACCATGTTCAACATCCCGGCTGGTTCCATCTAGCGCAACCCAATCACCAGGCGGCTTTGGCTCTCTCGCCATCTGCACCTCTTGGTTAGCTTGCTTCAAAGATTTCTCGAATACGACCATGCGGAATCGAAAGCTTGCTCAACCGTCGACACGAACATTCAAGACGAGAATACAGAGTATCATGGGCCTGCAGTTATTTGCTCACCATATATCATAACTGCATCACGGCCCGATGACATGCTTATGAACGCATATTTAATATATCACAGAAACCTCCCTCGTTTTTCTCATGCTCCCCGGTCCCTTTCGCGTGTCCGAGCCAGCCAACAAGGAGTATCCTGCCCATCTCCCCATCACACCATACCCTGGTCGCTCTTGATGCAAAAAATAGCTTTGGCCGCCCAAAGACATTCCCCATTCGTCGTCACCCGCCAGGCGTTCACCCGACAAACTCAGATTCAGCCTGGGAAAAAAAATTTGAGAACCACCCATAGCCACCACTAAAAGTCTCCGGACCCATTAATGCAGAGGGTTACGTCGGCTGTGCTGGTTTAAAAGAACTTTGGTAGCTCTCAAGGCGGTGGTACCTGCAGCGAAAGGAATCTCGTGCCAAGTTTTTCGTACCACGCCGAAGATGTTAATTTTGGTAACACATTCCAGGAAGCCATTCCGTTGGCATGGGATCCGGTGCGACAGATTATTGAGCAGTATTCACTTTCACTTTCACTTTTTCGCCTTCATACCTCCTGCACCTGATCGGATCATGATCTCCGGGAGGGAAAGTAATTCAACAACATCCGGTTGCTGATTCGTATCTCCTGAAAGAAATAAACAAAAAAAATTCCGCTCGGGAAACCGAGGGAGAAAAAACAGCAGTCAGGAGAGAGAAAGCCAAAGGGGCATCCACAAATCAGAGCAGGCGGTTCTTGTGTCTGAAACCCCTTCCTGCAAACTCTCAAACGTCTTAATGTTTCTCAACCAACCCCGTCTCCTCTCCTGATTCAACAACAAAAAGCTTGTCCCCGTTCAAGCAAGTCGCTTGCAGATGGCCTTGCACTGGTTAATGAAGAATCCGAGTTGGGTGCCAGATTCAACGTCAATGTCAACCGTTTTTGCCAGAACTTGATAAAGTATCCACCTCTTCGTCTGCAGGGACAATTTTCTGAGGAGAATCGGGGTGGGTAACGATTCGTGGAGATACGAATCGGCGCGTAGGAGCGGCAAAGAGGTTGCGCAAGCCTCGATCTCGTGGCGTGAGTTAAGCTTTACTGTGTGCGTAAGAAATCGGTGAGTCGATTTTGACGGCAATATATCTCCAGGTTTTTCTAGAACCTCGAAATTCTGGCCAGGTAGCCGTTTTCGGGATGCTAGGTTGAGTTAGTAACACAGGTACTAAAATATTACTGTTGCAATCCCGTCTTTGCACCTAACCAGTACCAGATTTCTCGTCCCAGCATCCAATATTTGGATTTCCCAATGCTCAATTTCCAGCGAGCCTGGTGCGACACCCAAAAGCACAGCCACAGATTCGCTAATTCAGAAGCCACAATATCTCGATATTCGCAGCCAAGATCATCTCTTTGCAACTATCGAGGAGGCATCTCTTGTTATATTGAGCTTACGAGCTACACGATTAGAGCGTTTGAACAGTAGGTAAGTAGGTATATTCGGAAAGCATAGGCCTAGATATCAGCCATTTGAAAATCAAATCGTAGACCGCATTTTCTTCGACGTAAAGATTGGGGTTCGGTTAGACATCTGAATTATATTAAGGGCACACGTATTCTACAATTTCAATTTCATTACCGAATACTATGGCCTCTGAGTTAGAATGTTGATCCGTATTTGCCTTGTGATAGATATCTCTAGCGCCTGCTTCGCATCTTGGCTTCACGTCTTGGCCTTTTCGATTACGATTCGCCTGTGTATGCCAAATATCCTCTTCACAATGGATTAACAGTCATATTTCCATTTGAGACTATCCCATATTTTATGCTTGATCTTCGAGATTCCTAGATCCTTCAAAGCTGCCATGTATTTCAAGAACAAGGCTACCAAAGCGCACGCAACACTCAATCAGGAACACTCATAGTTTTGACTCCACAGCGCCATGCAATGCACAAGCACAACATCCAAGGCTGCGCTTAAGGCAAAGAACAGAGCTTCAAAAAAAGCGGCTCGTCGAGGGGCTTAGCTTAGCGAGAGAAACCAAGAATCCCGCCTTCGGCCTGGCGGTGGATCCTTCAACAGTGATTCGACATTCCCCAGACGCAGCTATTTGATATATTAACACGCTGTCGACCGCGTCAACCTTCAAGGTCACGTCAGGCTCTTTATTTCAATTTCAATTTTAATATCTACCCTTTCTTATCCACTCCAGGGGAGATCTATGATAACTGCCGAAAGGCCACTGTAAACGATATCAAACCATTCGATTCTCATAACTCGCGATCGAGAAATAGGATTTTATAAAACCAGCTATCTTTCCTGATCTGCTGCTGTCGTCGTCTCAGCCTCGCAGTGCCCAGAGTCTTCCAACGTTGCACAACGCAAACGTCTGACCTAACCTACTCCACATACATATGTCAGTCTGAGACCGACGCAGGAAAACGAACGAACGAATTATAACGAAGATCAGATATTCCATTTGAAATAGGAAATATCTTATCTGACTGTACCGCATAAGACCACTGCACTGTCTGGAACCGATCTACCACAGTTTTTAAATTTACGCTAGTAGTCCACAAGTATATTACTTATCAAATAATACAATGGCCGAAGAATCGTCAGCATCGACGTCCACCACACCCAGGGTCCCCACGGTGATATCCCAGGATGTTCTTGTTGATAAAATCCAAGGAGTCGCAATTGGAAATGCGTTGGGTGACACGATCGGTCTATATACAGGTATTTGCATCCTTCCTATATTACCCCAAGATAAGATCTGGGGTACGTTACCGTAATAAGTAGCCCGAATATCTAACCATATTATTGTCATAATGTAGAATTCATGAACGGCCCCCAGTCGGTAGAAGCATATCCGAAGCAGAACTTCAGACTTACGGATCCGGTAACCCCGCTTTATGTCGATAGACACAGAGCTCGCTTCGAGGAGAGGTATGTTAATCAGAATCCCTAGATATATCAATCTAGACAACATCCATGACAACTTATTGCAAATGGCTAACATTAACTCTTTGTGAACTGTAAAGAGCATGGACTGACGATACGGACCAGATGCTCCTCATCATCCTCTCCTACCTGCACAATAACGGCACCCTATCGCAAAGCGACTTCGCGTCCCGTCTGCACACCTGGATCGCAATGGGTCTTCGGTGCCTGGACCGTTTACCGCTAGGTATCGGCAATACGGTGGGTAGAGTAGTCACCCACCCGGAGTTCAAGGAGGATCCCGCCGGCGTATCCGTACGGTGCTGGGTACTCACCAAATGCATCAACGCGGCCAACGGCGCGGTGATGCGCACATCCATCATCGCACCAATGTTCATCAACAAATCGCTCGAGGAAACATATCAAGCTGCAATCGATATCGCGATTGTAACCCACGCCGATCCTAGATGTCTGGTTTCCTGCGTCGCGACGGTGGGTATTATTCGCGCTTTGCTTAAGGGCGAACTTACCCGTGAGGAAGAAATAGATACGCATCTTCAGCACGCGTGGGATTGGACGGTAAAATACGCGGAAGAGACGGTGTTGAAGAACGAAGAAGGGAATCTGATCGAATATAAGTTTGATCCAGCGGAGTATTGGGCTTACTGCCAGGTTAACCCTAAGAAGTCGTATAACGATAAGAAGGAGGGGATGGTTGTGGATGATCGGAGGATGGGGTATACTTATATCGCGCTCGGGACCGCGGTGTGGTGTTTACGCCGGGTGATGATGGGTAAAGATGATTTTAAGAGCGTGATTATCAAATTGATCATGATGGGCGGTGATGCCGGTACGTCTTTGCATTTTATCTTTCGACCGTGTAGCGCGAGAATTCAGGCTAACGTGGGTTTTAGATACCAACGGTGCAGTCGCAGGGGCTCTTGTGGGAGCGTATACCGGCCACAAGGCCATCGCGCCGGAATGGCGAGACGGATTAAGGTACAACGATTGGTTGCTTCAAAAGGTGGAGGCGATGTGTATTCTTTCGGGTGTTATCACGGATAAGACGTACGATGGGAAAGAGGACGCGGATACAGCTCCGGATGGTGGTCGTGGTTTCCTTGATGAAGCTGAGATCCGAGTGCGAGAGAAGCAGTTGTATAAGATCATTCTCGAAAAGATGGAAGCCAGCCAAAAGGCGAAACGAGCTCGAGCTCCACAGAACCTGTGGGGTCTGATGAGATGAGATGTTTTCCGAGGAACAAACCTTTCAATCATTTTCCGTTTTGATTTGGCGGAACTGTTATTTAGCGCGTCAAAGGAACTGATAATGTAGCTTTGATAGCCTAGAATGATAGCTCGTAGGGTTAGGCGTTAAACTGGTCTGCAAATTCGCTTTTAAATCCAATAAATTCCACCGTGACTCCAACGCCTCCGTAATATACAAGTGACATAAAATATTCTACAACAAATCGAAGTCGTCCACTTTGTCGCGATACTTCATAATGCTGCGCTTGATCTTCGACGAGTCGACCCATGTGACAAAGTCTTCCAAGTTTCTGCATGAATCGAACAGTTAGCCTCGAACCTCTGATGTCTTCAACAGCAATTTGAGAAGTATATATACCTAGTAACCAGAAAATTTGGATCCGTAATAACTTCCGGGCCGACTCGAACATGTCCTTGCTCAATAAACTTGACAGCCTGCTCGATACATCAGCTTCCACATCCACTCTGCAACTGCAAAATAGCCCAAGCTTACCGCCGGCACACTCTCCGACATCCTCAACCTCGTCATTATAATCGGCAACCTCCTTCGACAGAACGCCGTCACGGAAACCTTATTCTCGATATCACTCATCTTGCTTTTCGAGTTCAGAACCCCCATCTGGAAGAGCTTCTCGAGCATCATCTCCTCGTGTTTTCTCCGAAACTCGTCGTCGGGGGGTAATTGCGCCAGTTTGTGCGCCAGTTGTCGGAGCGAACCGCATAGTTTATTGTATTTGTGGTATGTGGTTGCGTCCTGGAGGTGGTAGCGGCGCATGACATCGTGTTCGCGGTGGGTATCGTCCGATTTCCAGGTGAGGAAGTCGACCTTTTTGAGCAGTCTGCGGTAGGAAGGATTAGTATGCTGATATAGAAAGAGAATTGGGGAGTGTAATCGTACTTCTGCTCATGATGCTTGAGTTTTCGGACCATGTTTGCGAGCTGTTCACCACGATCGCGTGGTGGGGGTGTTAACGGTTGGTGATGGAGGTTTAAAGAAATTTTGCGACAAGCTGGAAACTTTTAGATTGCTTTGTCGGCCGAAAAAAAATACGTGGTGCCAGCCGATCCAACACGAAACTTGACACAACGTGCAACATCGAATCAAGCAACTATCTCGGAACATCGTCCGAGTAGATTCGCAGATTGCCCGTGATCATGTTCATTGGTGTGTGTGGAAGTAAGTATAACCACCCGCAGATATCATTCAATACAAACTTACCTTGTAACTCGAAGTTTACACAGCTAACATTCATTTTCACAGCAATCTGTGCAGGGAAGCACACCGTCGCCAAATTCCTCGTCGACACATACGGTTTCCAGGTTCTGCGGCTGGCCGCACCTACAAACACCCCTCTGCCCAAAAAAGA
Source organism: Orbilia quercus (assembly GCA_036971405.1). NCBI lineage: Eukaryota > Fungi > Ascomycota > Orbiliomycetes > Orbiliales > Orbiliaceae > Orbilia > Orbilia quercus. The sequence continues at coordinate 719,781 of JAJTUE010000012.1, forward strand.
CGAGGGCCCCACGACTAAGACTGTAGTCTCTCACTTCCCCGAGAACGGCGACCTTATATTCGCCACCGTGGAAGAACTAGTCGACTATGTCACACCACGATGGCAGGAACGCTTTGTGACGATAGACGTCTGGAGCGAGGATGTGCTGGACTCACTTCTAAAACGGCCGTTCTTTATCCTCGTCAGCGTAGATGCACCCGTTGTCGTGCGGTGGAAACGATATATAGAAAAGTACAGTCCCCCAGTTCACAAAAGCTCTAACTTTTCACAAGAAAAAAAGGCAGCTAAAACAATTATCTTTATCAAATAGATGCAGAGCATTCGACTCCCCACCGCCCACCCTCGAAGCATTCGTCGACAAAGCCGACACGCACATGTTCGACTCAAAAGTCGGACTGATCCCCCTCTTCGTCCGCGCGACCCTCCACCTCCTAAACTCCTCCAACTCGATCGATATCTTCCACGAAAACTTAAAATCAATAGATCTGGTCGACGAAACACGGTTACGGCCTACGTGGGACGCATATTTCATGCAATTGGCGAATCTGGCGGCACAGAGGAGTAATTGTATGAAGAGACGGGTGGGGTGTGTACTCGTTCGGGAGAAACGGGTGATCAGTACTGGGTATAACGGGACGCCGAGGGGCTTAGTTAATTGTAGCGAGGGCGGATGTGAGTGCTATTGCCCGCTTGTATGAAGAGGATTGGGTGCTGATGAAAGTCTTTTTTTGAAGGCGCGCGGTGTAATAGTGGTTCGACGGGGGGCTCTTCTTTGTCGACCTGTCTGTGTCTTCACGCTGAGGAGAACGCATTGTTGGAGGCGGGAAGGGAGAGGGTGGGCAAGGGATCAATATTGTATTGCGATACGTGAGTTGGACGATTTTGGTCATAATGCAGTGTCACCAGCTAAGAATGAACAGATGCCCGTGTTTGACCTGCAGCGTCAAGATTGCTCAGGTTGGCATATCGGAGGTTGTTTATAGCCAAGCTTATAGCATGGATAATAGGGTAAGTTATTTCTGTTTCTTGGATGAGAGTCGTATACCAATATTTTCTAGACTGCGGATATCTTACTAGCAGGAGGTGTACAGCTAAGGCAGTTCTCACTGGTAAGGGTTCTCACGAGTATAGATATGGCAGATTTGAGTTCGGAGCTAACGAATATACAGCCCCGTGAAGGGATTGTGTTATTGGGACAAAATAACGAAGCGGTAGTGCGATTCTACGCACATGCGGACACGCCAGTTTGATGCAAGTCTTGTCTGTCGGAGCAGATAGAAAGTAGAGTATACATATATCCATCTAATTTAGCCAATGCATATTTTTTTGGACTTTAAAGACATTCTCATCAAGTATATACCGGCAATATCTACTGTGAACTATGCGGGTAAGAGCTTCGAGATACGGTATGAAACAAGAATATCATTTAAAAAATAACATAAGCCTGCGAACTATACGACGAGTACGCGAGTATCGTTAATAGTTCACACACATCGCTTAGCCTTTCCTTCGCGACAACCATTCAGCTCCGAGTATGGGCTTTGCCATCCTTTCCGCTCATTTGATGAGCTAGATCAGCCCGATAATCAATTCATGCACATGTATGGATCCGGATGTCTAACATATTCCGGATGCTTCACTTGCGACTACTAGCCGGGTGTGATCTTCTATATATACGACAGGCCGTGAAACCAGATTTATATCGCTGTGCTAGAAGTATTTTGCAATGCGCCGATTGTGCTATAGTCTCGGATAGCACTGAGGTTTGGATCCGAGACTATACCATACCGTGTAAGTTTGAATTTGGGAGCAGAGGATGAATAGCTAAGAGGACCTCCTTAAATTATACTAATTGTTAGTATATAGCACGTGTATGAGAAGGTTTGATGTTATACCATGCCAGGCTATACCACGCAGCTGCCTCGTGTTGGCGGCGTGCTATTCGCGGGTTACAGGGTATCACAACGTCTCGCATTCAAATTCGAGAAAAACTCGTGAATTTGCATATCAAGAGTTTGCCCAGAACTATACGACGTCAGAGAGCCCAGGTCCATGGCTGAAATTGTAAGGCTAAGAACATGGCTGGAAAGAAGCTTTCGAGGGATACCATGTGCACGTGATTTCGGTTACACATATACTGTTCGTTAAGTTTTTCGAGGATGCAGTTTCGAAGATTCTGTAGCCTTGATTGATCGCGATCAAGAGCTCGTCTGCGCTACAGAAAAAACCTTCTTCGGGCCCATCGCTAGACGGGAAAATCAGCTAATGAATTTCGATAAGTTTCGGGGGCATATGCGCCCTCTGCATTCCGTTCTGAACAGGGGATGTTGACATGGTCTGACATTCCGCGCTTTCGATCTTTCCTGCTTTTGAAGGGTATTAATATTTCAATCAGTTACCTACGGATTCTCTTCAAAAATAAAATAATAATTACCAGCGAGATAAATGTATGATATGATACTAATCCAGTAATCAACCGCGAGCGAACCCATGCAACATGAGATTGAGGCATCTCCACTTTTTGACAGTAAAATCATCAAACAAACGGTTCCAAGATACGAGACGGAGCGAAAGGTGAAACGTCGATAACTCGAAAGGGTAAGCTTATTGCCTGTGTGGGCAAGTGAATTAATTCATGTGAATTAATAATTTGACGCCGTAGAGTTCACCACACTAAATTTTCTTTTCAGCGATGTAACCTCACGCGGGTTTGGAATGTTGGTGAATTACGTCGGAGATGTCCAACCCTGTTAGTCATTTGGGCCTCACCCGTAGACGCGTAATTTCAGTCTGGCGATGCTACCGGGCTGCCCCTGACCGCATCTGTGTTTGTGACGCCGAATCCCACCGTTGAGAATAGGATCCCGGGCTGCGAATGGGAATAGATGACTATTCTCCCCGCTGTGCTCTTCGTCGTCGACCTTGACGGTGATACCCCTTTTTCTGCATCATAACCTGGTGAGACTCACCAAGATCGACGGTGAGAAAGTCGAGGGCTGCATTTGTGATCCTGGACGAGGCCTTCATTCGGCGTGTCCACCCGCAGCATGCTGAACATCAAACAAGCTCTCCAGCAAACCAGCGTGCGGCTTTTTAATTATCTTGGTGCTGTGCTGCCCACGCTGTTCCGAACCCGGCCACATTTTAGAGCCCTGGCGCGGCGCTGCAAGGTGCCCCTTTGGCTTTGCCTGGCTGGCTGATGTCGGCGGATCCAGAAATAGCAAGCTTAACTAAGCAAGTGCTTAACTTTCGATGATGCAGAAAAAGTATCTGGGCCAAACTTTCCGTCAGTTTAGGAGACAATTAAGGCTGTGGCCGACCCGAATGGAGTGATTTGCTAACGTACCCCACTAGTGCCGGTGGTATGATGCAGGGTGAGCTTCTTCCAATAGTCGTCTTGATTGTTTTCTTGTCGAGATCATATTACCAGTTGTATTGTCGATATATGAGCAGAGTGCATTCTCTCCTGAGCTGGCCCACTCCTTCTATTCGATTCTGCCCCCCTCGCTCGACTTGACTCCTGTGGACCTTCTCCATCCAACCAAGCCGGCCTCAACTATTAAACTAACTGCTACTCGACAACCCGAGCCTCCTTCCATCTGTCTCTTTTCCTTTCTTCTCTTCTTAGCGTCTGCCTTTTTTTTTTTTTTTAATTCTTGGGGCTAGAGGACTGGTTAGCCTCATTGTATAACTAAAGCCGCACGACTTCAAACATCATCATCCCAGTATAAAGTCCGATAACCTTTAAAAGACCCGATGCCGATATTCCGGTTCACTTAATCAATTTATCCAGTATTCGTCCATTTAACCACACACCGCTCGTTCACAAACAATAAGCACAGCAAGCCCGGTCTTGCTGCATCACAGGCTAGCCACGATGTTGGCCAGTCCGTCACCAACCTCGCTGCGGCGTTCGCCGTTGCTTATCTGTATCCTCATAGTACTGATGATACAATCCTACTACCTCTTCAAATACAATTCGCAAGTCACCACTGGCGTCTACTCGAATCGATATTCCCAGCAAGGTATCGCTGAAAGTACCGTCGTAGTCACCAGAACCGCAGTCGTAGGACCGTCCGCAACACAGGTCATCCAGCAACAGACGAACACTCCTCTCCGACATGCGCCGCTTCACGATATCGTTCTGGTCATCAAGACTGGCGCAACCGTTATCCACGCTCGAGTGCCTATCCAGTTGCTCACTTTCGTCCCGAATTTCCCAACTACACTCATATTCTCCGACCTGAAAACAAAGATTGGAAACTTCGATGTCGCGGATGCATTGGCACGCGTTTCCGTGGACGAGGCGGGGAGTACGATGAAGTATTGGAAACAGCTGCAAGAGCTCCATGCGCAGAATACCGCTCTGGGAGATACGGAGGGCAAAATGGGTGATCTGAAAGAAGGCTGGGCCCTGGACAAATTCAAAAATGTAACCTCGAAATCCTGGAATAAATAAAAAAAAGATTCAGCTGGTGGTTCGAGCTTCCTCATTTGCGGGAAGCTTTAATGACGAACTGATGATCACTAGAATCCTGACGCTAACGGAACGCTAACATGGTTTCATTTATGCATTAGATCCCAATCCTGATCGATACCTACCAAAAATTCCCAAAGGCATCCTACTACCTCTTCATCGACGGCGACAGCAGCTTGATCTCCAGCAACTGGTGGCCCTACCTCATCGATCTCTCCCAGAAACATGACCCCTACAAATCCCCCGTCTACTGGGGCTCAATGGCACTGCTTAATAATATGCCATTCGGCCACGGCGGATCGGGATACCTAATCAACCAGGCCGCCATCCGCAAACTCATCCCGGAAGACAAAGTCTACGACGAAACCTACCTCCTAGACCTCGAACGCAACTACACCAAACTCGCGTCCTCGTCCTGCTGCGGCGACTTGGTTCTCGGCCGGGCCATGACCGATCGCGCGGGAATCTCGGTGAAGCACAAATGGCCGTATTATCAGGGCGAAACCTGGTGGTCGATTCCATACCACGAATCCAATTTCTGCAGGGAGATGGGGACCATGCACCACGTTACTCCGGAGGATATGCAGGAGATCTGGGAGTTCGAGCAGGTTATGCTCCAGAGAACGGGGAATGACAGGTGGCGTCCCGCGGGCTGGAACGACGAGCACGAATTGGGGCTTCGAGAATGGAAGTTTTCCGATATGCCCCGCGAAGCTAAACGTATGGATGTGTCGAAATACAAGTACATCCGGTTCAGAGATATGTACGATTGGTTCGTCGCGCCCAAGTTGCCCACGGTGTTATTCAAGGAAGATGATGGAACAATGAGCCTCAGTGCCCGCCGTGTCGGTTGGGATAACCGAAGCTGGAAAGAGATGGAATTGAACAAAGATAAAGTCAAGGCAGCAAACACCGAACAGTGGAAAATAGACGCCATCGCTAGCGAGAAGAGCTGTAAGTTCTAAAATAGCCCATAGTCTTTTTATATATAAAAAAAGGCATGATGCTAATGATATATTTTAGGCCGAGTCGCCTGCGAAAAACACAAATCCGACTGTCTGCAGTGGTACTACAGAGAGGGTATCTGCGGCCTCGGCAACAAAGTCAACTACGGCCGTCGTCTTCGCAACGAAGGCACGTATGACGAATGGCAAAAACTCGGCGTGAGCGGATGGATCCCCTCGCGTATCGAGAATAAAGTCAAAGAATGGCGTTCTAAATGCCCGGATGGATTCGTATAATGATAGTATTTACATTTAAAATTTATTTCTCCTATTTACATTTTTTTGGATACGTTTTTGGCTGGTTGGTTACATTGTATAATGAACAATCGGGGTTGATGATATTATCAACCTTCAGCGAGGAGGTGGAAAAAGGTGCATTTCTTTCAATTTGGCATGCGTGGTTGTAATATCTCATTCCCAGCGGGCTTCTCTTCTCTTCTTCTTGTAATTCTCCCTTTTTTCTCTCTCACTTTCGACTTTATATATGTCCTGGGGCTTTCTTTTCTTATAGCGGCGTTTTTCTTCTTTTTCTATTTGACTTTAGGGCAATTATTAAAAAGACGGATTATTCGGAAGCAAAGTTAAAGGTATAACTAATAGTACAATAGATTGTTGCTTTTTCGTTAATAGATATTGGAGAGATCTTGAAATTAGCTATTTGATAGTACGAATACGAGGGTCATATATTCCATTTACGACATCTTAGCTTCGTTTTGGTGATCTATAGATCTAGGTAGCCTCGATTTTAGATTCAGGTGCATCGCGCATAGAATTGTAAGTGCCGAACGGACATGAATAGTGAGCCAATCTATAATAGTATAGTGAGGATGCCATGATATGAATATTATATTATTATACAGGATATCCCAATCTGCAAACCAATCTGAACACCGATAACCAAAAGCCACCCATATTATATAATACAAGCCACAAGGTCCATCACTGCTCCAGCTTGTCAACCACCATATACAAAATCTCCTCCGGTGTCTTCCCCGCATTCTGCGGTGCCTTCGCAACAGCTTGCCACACCTCTCCATGCCTAGGTTCCGTCACCATCAATTTCGACAGCACATCTTCTTTTTTCATCTACAAACAACCTCACTCATTAGCCATCATTCTGAATAAAAGTTTCAACATAAAATGAAAAGAAGTGATTAATCATACCTCCGTTCCGTGCTGTAACAGATACTTCCAATACCAAGCCCACGTATCCCCCTGATCTGCGTCCGCAACGATAGCCTTCTCGAACCATGCGGCAGCCTTATCCAGCTTCCTCTCCGCCCAGAAATTGCGCGCGATAGTAACGATAAGAATCGGATCACTCTCCGCCTTCCTGATCGCTTCCACCATTCTCGATTTCCGCTGCGACCGCCCTTCAAGGTGCATGATAAGCTCTGTCCACAATAATCCCGAAGTAGGACACTGCTGTAACGCGTTCGCCATCAATGTCTTCGCTTGCTGAATATTCCCTGCCCGGCGTTCCACGCGAACGGATTCGCACCATAACTGCGGGTGCTTGGGAACAGCTAAGCGCGCGCGGTCCATGATGGAGCGTGCTTTGATTACCACCCCTGCGGCTTCTTCCAGTCGTGATGCTAGTATCCATAGCGGTACGGATTGCGGACACGACTTTGTGCCGCTGGCGTATGCTTCCCTGGCTTGCGGTAGCTTGTTCTCGCCTTGGTATATTTGTCCTTTCATCATCCAGAGTTTGTCGGCTTTGGGGTATATCCCCAACGCCTCGTTCACGAGTTCTAACGCTGCATCGACCTCTCCGAGTTGTCTTTCGAAGGCAACGGATTTAATCCACACGCGGGCTGTGCCTGCTTCGTTCCGGGCAGTTTTCAGCAGCTCTCTCGCTGGTCCGAACTGTTTGTTCTCCGCTTCGAGTTTAACGGCTGCTAGCCAGATATCCTCGTTGTTAGGGTTCTGTTTGAACGCCATACCCAGGACCCTGCGTGCACCGTCGAGATCCTTCGCCTGCCATTTTTCCTTGGCGAGCATCATCCACAGAACTTCAGAGTTCGGGCAAGATTCTGTAGCCTTCTCGAGTAAACTCCACAATGCCTCCTTGGTACCGTGATTCTTCTCCAGATCGGCAGCAGCTCTCCAGATGGACTTTTTCGTGTAGAAAACTCTCAATGCGTAGGCGTATATCGCCCGGGCAGTCTCGTATCTTCCGCGTCCTATGGAGGTCTGCGCGTCTTCCATCCACGTTTTCTTTCGATCATCGTCTTCGTCGAGTTCCCAGCCCAGTGTTTCGCGGATGATAGCCTGGCAGGTGAGGATTGCGCCTTCCTCTTCGCATTTTTCGGCTTCCGCGATCCATTCTTCTCTTTTCAACATGGCGGATACTTCCGACAACTGCTTGATGGCACGCTTCATCACCTGCGAGACTATTCCATCGCCTTTACCTTCTTGTTCCTGTAGTCGTGCGGCTGCTAGCCAGATCTCGTGAGATGTGGGCACGGCTTTGCGAGCTTTGTTGAGAACGGCTTGTGCGTTTTGGTAGGATTCCAAACGAGCAAGGGCGAGCCAGAGCTCCACTGACATCGGGATTAATTCGACGGCACGCGCGAGAAGGACTTTGGCGTCGTTGGAGTCGTCTTCCAAGTTGACAGCTTCTTTCCAGAGCTGGACGGACTGTGGTATCACATCCAGGCCTTTCCTGATGACCTTCTTCCTGGCGCGGGGGTCTGTTTCTAGCCGTGCGGCTTCGATCCATAACCTGACCGACTTCGGAATGTTCCTGACCGCTTGTGCGGCGATGATTTTGGAGTTGTGGGTTTCGTTGATGCGGATGGCTTCGAGCCAGACGTCTTCGCTGGTAGGGCAGTGCTCGCATCCCTTGGCGATGACGGCCCTGGCTTGGACTATACGGTTGCCGTATTCCTCGATTCGTGCTGCTGCGATCCATCCGGGTGCGTGTTTAGGATTTGTCTTTACGACACTTTCGAGTAGTGAGCGGACACGTTTGATGTCGCCGACTTCCTGCTCTGTGATAGACTGTATGACGCTACTGTTGAGAGATGTGAGGTAGCCTTTCGGATCGACATTAGTAGAGCCACCAGCAGAATCACCGCTAGAAGCTACTTGATCTAGCCTGGAACCGAACACTTTTTTCTGGGCTTCACCGATGGAGGCAAAGTTGGTCATGGTACCGTCTGAATTGTCGTCGTGTACCGTCGTATCCATGGCGCCCTGGTCTCTCGCACCGGCCAGTACCGAGTCGGGAACAGCATAAAACCTCTTGATCTGATTCTGCTTGGCCCTTCTGTTCCTCCCTGTGAGATCACCGACTTCGGGTAGGTTCGCCCAGTCATCGTCCGTCACGGTCTCCAACCCACGCTTTAGATCCGCGAATTGCTGTTGTATCTTGGGGTTCTGGCGTTCGTATTCTTCTCTTTCGGCTTTCTCTCTCGCTTCCCTATGTAACAGATAATCACTCGTCGGCAAAACTGTATCTTTGAAAGGAATTATCACAGATGAATAGCGGTTTCCCTAAAGGTGTTTCTTGAAAATGCACGGAATGAATGGGAAATTAGGGTAAAAAGGGGAGTGGGGAAATTGCTAACCTTTGAATCCTCCGCCGTTTGTCCATCTTTTCGTCTACAGCGGCGTATATCCTATCCGCTTCATCGTCGTCTTCGTCGTACGTACCACCGGCGAACAAACCGACTTCGTTCTCGGGATCCTGGTAGCGATCGTCATCATTGCCGCCGTCATCTTCGCCTTCCTTCTTTTCCTTCGAGAACGGGCTGGTTGCCTCTTGTCCGAGTGCCTGGGCACGCTTTGCGAGAACGGCCTTGATTGCTTCTTCGGACGGACCTTCGCGTGCTGGACCGATGTCGCTGCGAGTGGTGAAACCTGTGGCACCGCGACCGAGACCTGCGACGTAGTTCGCCGGGGCCTCCATCTGGAGGAAGGACTTTTTGTTCATCATGTTTGCGGTTGTGGGTTGGCGAAACGGCTGGCGTCGCGATGATGTTGGTGAAAGGCAGGATGTTGAAGCAAGGAAGTCGCGAATTGTTTGATGAGTCTGCCGCAGAAAGCTCACTCGCCACAGTAATCCACACACTGTGGCGCCGAGCTCGATACTAAGAAATACTTGGTTTCCTGACAATATTATTGCTTAGGATTGGTATAAGCTATAATTATTATATTTAGTTATAGGTAGATACCTAGGTACATATAGTACTTTCGTTCCCATGCCTTCGACCAAGTGCTTACCAGGTATGTAAACCAGGTACTGTAGACAGGCTACTTTGCCGCGCACTTCGACGGTGTCGCTTAGTTAGCTGCCCCAGAAAAAAAAAATATTTTGCGAACATCTGCGCCAAACAGCAAACGGCAATAAATCCTCAAAGCTGAAGCTCTTTCAGCGCCAATGCATGACATTCGTCTCCACAGCCTCCGCATCACTGTTACGTACCACGACACAGGATAGAATCCTCACTTCTCTGCTCGCCAGCCGAATCAAACTATCCATCATGCCGAAAGACAAGACCAAGAAGCGGCCGTTCAGTACCACCGGGCAACCATACGGCCGCCCAGGCAAGCAATACTCCGGTACTCCAGCTTCGGCGGCAGCTGCAAAAGTCGCACACAACATCTTCAAAATGAACAAGGACATCGGTCAGCATATTCTTATCAACCCGGGAATCGTGGATAGGATTATCGACAAGGCGGCCTTAAAACAGAGCGATGTATGCGGTCCCATTTCAGTATTTTTCCACCATCAAAAATATAGCTAAATTGAATACTTTGTAGACAGTTCTCGAAGTCGGCCCCGGCACTGGAAATCTTACCATGAAGATCCTCGATAACGCCCGAAAAGTCGTAGCTGTCGAAATGGATCCTCGTATGGCTGCCGAACTCACGAAGCGAGTGCAGGGCAAACCTGTCGAGCAGAAACTCAATATAATGCTCGGAGACGTTATCAAGACCGAATTACCGTACTTTGACGTCTGCATCAGCAATACACCTTACCAGATCTCCTCGCCGCTGGTGTTCAAATTACTCGCCCTCCCCACACCGCCGAGGATGTGTGTTCTCATGTTTCAGAAGGAATTTGCGGACCGGTTAACAGCACAGCCCGGCGATGCGTTCTACTCTCGATTGTCTGCGAACGTGCAGATGTGGGCCAAAGTTACACATGTTATGAAAGTTGGAAAGGGGAACTTCAAGCCGCCGCCGCAGGTTGAGTCTGCTGTCGTGAAGATCGAGCCGAAGAATCCGAGACCGACGGTGTCGTATGAAGAATGGGATGGGATGTTGAGGATATTGTTCATCCGGAAAAATAAAACCATCTCGGCGGTGTTTGGGTTAACGACTGTCCAGCTGCTTATCGAGAGGAATTACCGGACGTGGTGCGCACAGAACGATGTCTCGTTAGAAACAGACGAAGCAGACAACGATGGTGATATTGCAATGGGTGGTGAAGATAAGCCAGAGGTCGAAGTAATGGAAGGACTGGAAGGTATCGACCCTGACGATTTACCAAAAGGTTATCACGAGATAATGAGTGAGACCGGATCGTCAAAGAAACAAGGCAAGAGGAAAAACAGAGGCAAAGTCGCAGAACTAGTCAGATCAAAGGTCAAGAAGGTTCTTGAAGAAACGGACCTTTCTAATCGCAGAGCTGCAAAATGTGATCAAGGAGACTTCCTCAAGTAAGTTCTTTCCAACAATATCAATATTTTCCATCATAAATCTGCTAACAGTATCACCTTTCATCCAGTTTACTCTATACCTTCAATAAGGAAGGTATCCACTTTACCTAAGCAATGTATGATACCATGGTACTTTCTGCAAGCTTCTTGTATATAGGCGCATATCTTTCCAGGGCGTTCCGGATTAATCAATAGATGTTTCGATATTCCGCCATACTACTAGCAACATCTGATCATCTCGCTAAATTGATAAGGTCCAGGAGTCACCCAGACATTCTCGATATTGCTCTAGGCACCCATAATATCAAGCCATGCTCTATAAAGTATGCAATGCAATGGATCGATAGGGCCTTGTAAAACTGCCCTCATAGTCTTCCTTGATAGTAGCTGTTGATTTGCTAGTATACTGTTAGCTAGTTTAGAATAATGTTATATTGTATTGGAGTGCCATACTTGTTTCATTTAATATACTTCTTAATGAAGTAGATGAATAATGAATGATAGTGATGATGCCGATTGATTGATTGTTCGTGATAAATACTGATGGTTATTCGATGATATCCTATGAATAAGTGTCATGTTGTATGTGGGTGCGCTGACTGACATGAGCAGCCTGTGTGCTCCTGATCTATTTTTAAAATTTCCCATTTATATACCGCGGATGGGCAGAAGTTTTTAACAAGTGTCAGATAGACTAGCGTGGTTCAGTGGTTAGAGCACTACAGTTACTCCAATCCCTGGGGACTGGCCAGCAAGACTACTTCGGGGGTCTTCACGCAGGGCGCACACGGACTTCGGTTCCTGTAATCCTAGCCAGGATACCAACCTGCCCATGGTATGGGATATCTGAGAGGCCTCTGTGAGCTAGCGGGTAGTAGAGACAGTGCCGGTGGTGGGGCCGGTCACTAAATGATCTCTAACTAAAACATAGAGATAACGAGTTCGATCCTCGGATCCTTTTTTATTGTTCTTTTTTTTGATATTTGTTTTCCCGGTATCCCCTCATCTCCTCTTCATGTCGTGGGTTCGATCCTCGAACCCCCTTAATATTCTTTTTTGTCGATATTGTTTGTCTACCCCCCTCCCCCTTCACTACGCTCCCCATCAGTCTCATCACCTGCCTCTTCATTATTATTATCATCAACAACATCATCAATCATCATCATCAACAGGATAACTTTATTCTGTTGCTTCTCTGTGATTCGGCCAATGGGACCCTTCTCTGACACTAAGCTATGAAAAGAGCAGACAGCATAGTAATATTATACAATTAGGACTCTAGATGCTTCACCTTTGTTCCAGACATCAGAATTACAGCTACAAGCTACCACGGAAAACTTTTAGAGCAATCACATGTAACCTGCTTCTCTAAAAAAAATAACTATATAAACTTAACTATCCTCTTATCCACACTCCTCTCTTTTCTTCTCTCCACCATCATCCTCAACTTCACTAATTTATCTTTCTGAAAATGCTTAAATTTACATTTGTAAAGAAGTTATGCTAGATCATATATATGCGACACTTCACTATTATCTCACGACTAAGGTCTTCAACATGACCCTAGCATCAAGTCTCATGGGTCCGGGAATCAGAAGTTCAACCAGATGACCCTGAAGGTTACAGCGATGCTTTAGTCCAATAGCTATGTCTGCAGACCTCAAACTTCGAAATTGGTCAATAATGCATGGCGTTCAAAATGTGGTTCAATGGCCAAGAACTTATATATACCACAGTCTATCTCCTCTAAGCATGAGAAAATGAGTGTTAAACGACAGATGATGAGTAGCGTTGTACTAACTGAACGGTGGGAATATGTTCTCAAAGGAACAAGCCTGCTATGAAAATGGGACATGAACAGTATAAGATACTAATTGATCTTTTCGTCCGCCCGATGCAACGAAACAAATGAAAGTTAGATACGAAGCAACAGGAAATAGATCATATTCATAGAGCTTACTTTATACCTACCTAGCGATACAGACATGCCAACCTGCGTAGCAACTCTCTAGCTCTAGAGATGAGATTTCCTCAACTATAATAACCCAAACGATGAAGCAAACCTAAAAATTAGGAATGGAATAGAAACCATGGAAACCTCGAACATGGAACTATATGCGGGCTATAGAAACTATTCCGCGCCACGATTCTACATCTGGATGGTTGTTTTGTGAACCTGACTACACAGCGGTTTGCGAAGCAGCTCTAATCATACGAAGCAGCTCTAATCATAGAGACTCAAGAAACGTATATGGGTTGGAATATACATATATACCTAATACACCAATATATAATTAATTACCGAGACAAGCGGTAGTGAAAATGATTGTCGGCCAATTTAATCTTTTGCGTCACAGCACATAAAAAATACTTTTCTTTACGGATATGAAACCTTCGGGTGGAGCGACCCTTAGAATTCTCACAAACGCAGCTAATTTGGTGCATGCTACAGTAATATTAGTCATCTCTACAGCCATATCTATGAACATCGATATACATTTATGAAGTCTATTCACGAAGGTTTCAAAAACGCTGCATGCAAGAGTTTCAGCAATTCTGAATTGTCTCCCTTGACTTCCAACTCGTGGGACTTTAATGTTGCATTAGCCAATAATACAGCAATACAGTAATTTTCCACCGGTCTAACCCTTCAAATTTATTTCGTTACCTCCCACTCTACATAGTTCCAAGTAGTCGGGCCAAAATTAAGATTTACGTGCAAATAAAATTGAAAAGCGCCTCACAATTTGTCATGAGATTACCAATTCTCGGAAGCAACAGATGCGGAAAGAGGTCCGCTACTGATTGCATTTAATCTTATTATATATCCCACCCACCCAGCATAGAAAAAACAGTATAGTTTTATGGCCCAGGTATTGATACATTATACATCTTCGGTGGTCGTCGATAATTTCCAAGTTTCAATCATTACAATGGGGATACAACGGTAGTTTATCCCGTTCGTATTTCTGGAGAAAAAATTACATCGAGTGTGACGCGCTTCGTATTGCGGCTGCTATAAGAAGCTCAATTAATCCATACTTTAATTTGAATTTGTGATCGGTTCGCTCATACTAAGTAGTTCTTTGTCAGAGCTACTTAACTCTCATACCGGAATTCGAACTCGAAGAGTCTGAATTGAATATGAGATCACATATATACTTTCTCTAGTCAACTTGGATACATATAATCATAACTTAATTGTAGTTGAACGACCGTACTTGCAATCACAAGCTTATATTAACTGATGTTGAGTCCTCTGAAATCCTACCAACTGCAACTCATGATCGATATATGAAAAGCTCATATCGTATAATTTATGAAGAATACTATACAATATCTAAACCCACCTCCTTGTTATAAACAAAAACTAGTCCAAGAGATGGCCAAGCACACATACGCAATATAAGATAGTCAGAATATTATAACAAACTCTTAAGAGGAGCTCGTATGTGTGTACGTGTCAACCCCTAAAGGCATCCCCGAATCGATCGAAGAGCCTGTTTCACAGATGATATCATAGCGAAGAATCTCCCAATTCGGATATGCACGTACATTGATAGCATCAGTTGGTGGTCTCGGAACCCTCCACGACACTATAATGGTATAAATACCTTCCTTCATCATCATCATCCACCTTTAGATCACCACCCTTTCCAAAATATCAACTCCCATCTATACATCACTATATTTAACTTGCTAATTAATTTTATATTACAGGTTGTACTTTATTCTTATTTTATTACTTTATTATGCCCTTAATAAACCCTTCTAAAACAAAAAATAATATTACAACTTCTCATCGTTGCATTTGTATTTGATCGATCATTCGAAAAGCCACAATATCACGAACATCTCAACCAAGCAAATCCCGCCACAACTTCTGAAAACAACCCCCTCACCCAGTCGGGTAAAATTATGCCGAGAACAGACTTTATATAAATATCTCCTGTCAGGGGCTCACGAACTCGCTAGAGCCATTTCAAATATTCATAAGACGCACACGTCTTCCACATAATGACCCTCTGGTCCGAAACGTTCCAGACTACTATGGCTGGTTCACGAGACAAGGATATTACATCTTTCCGTTCAAGTCGCTCAAGGGGATTGGAAATCGATTTCTGGCCTGTGTTGATATTATAGTACAAATAAAACCGAATACCTACCAAACACAAAACGAGCTCTTTTCTTGCTACCGCCAATCAACTACCGATAAAACAAGCATATGTGTAGTCTGTTATCAGCACGATTGAATATATCTGATATCATCAAGCTCGACATGTGCCGCGACCTACCCATATGTCCCTAGGGCTGGGTTCAGGTGGTGTAGGGATTGGTGTTACAGAGCTCTGTTAGTCAGCAGGATCAGTTGGTAGTTATCTTCAGTCAGCCGGCCGGTGCTGAAGGAACTTCTTATGGCATAAACGTGCTATCGTGTCGTCTTGCCTACGAAAAAAAAGTTAGTACAGTCGACTAGTCACACTAGAGCTTTCCATTTGATGAATTAGCAGATCGTAGGTGCAAAAATATAGCGTGTATTCAATCTGCTACTTTTATCTACGTGCAATATTGAGACCTTCATTAGGGCGGTGTTTCTTGCGCATAATCAATGGTATATATACCAACTCTCTGGTCCCATGAAGAGGGCCAGATGCAGGAGGCTGAAATTGAAGCTGCCACAAACGCTACGATCCACAACTAGCTCCGAGCAATATGTTCATACTATATACGAGCATTAAAAAGTAGTCGCCGTCTGACTGATACAATAGACGATATAAAAAGGACCGAAAATAAATGCAAGAGACAGAATCAACTGGTCTTGTTCCCAGCCTCGTCACCAAGCGCGAAAGA
Organism: Orbilia quercus; assembly: GCA_036971405.1. NCBI lineage: Eukaryota > Fungi > Ascomycota > Orbiliomycetes > Orbiliales > Orbiliaceae > Orbilia > Orbilia quercus. The sequence goes on from JAJTUE010000012.1 coordinate 735,785, forward strand.
ATCAACCCATATGTTGGCACGATAGCGTTTTTGTCTTACAGTGTTTCAGGAATTCATAGAAAATACCAGGTGTTATGCTGCCAGACTACGGTGATACACTTTAAAACGCGGCGGCGTTCGGCTGGCGGCGTTCTTTGTGAGCATGGCCATGGCGATCAACGAGAACAAGGACAGGTCGATCATGTCAGCGATCGAGCTTACAACAGAACCACGGATATCAAACTGCGCCCGAAAATAAATATGCGCACACCCATAATTCCCAAAATGATCCTTTGTAGAGCACCCGAGGGGTTTATAATCATAAACATAGCCAAAAATTCAACCCCAATAGAGTACATGATGTTGGCAATCATAATAACCAATATTTTGTCCAATTTTAATGATATTAAAAATCAAGTTACGAAGAAAGTATCTGTATAAATTAATGTAAAGGCACTGGACTAAGCCGTCCGAATCATCCATAATAAGTCTTATGTAAATGGTTATGATGCACAAGATTTTAAACAAATTAAGGTGATATGGGTGAATTTGTCAAAGCCATAGTCAGGTGGGTGCCCTCGATCGTGGACGATGGACGATACCGGATCCAGGAGAGCCTGGCATGCTTTAGAGAACCGAAAAAGAGTAATAGCATGATTTATCAATTTACTGATAGTACGAAGCCGTAAAGACAAAGGTTTCAAAGGATATCCGATGCAGCTTTTAAAGAGCAATAGAAAAGACAGAAAAGCTAGCATAGAGGTAAACTGTTATTTTTATCCCAAAGTATGTATGAATGCTGTTCCTAGGATATTTTTCCCCATGCCATGTAGACATGATTCTTACAGCTGATATCATCTGACAACTATGATTCAAGATTTGGGTCAAGAAATATATGAGAACTACAGGGCAAAATGTCCACGCGTGCTATATATATATGCGATATCGATAGCAGCGACCATGGGACCAAAGACACCTATCGGATTGTAAAGTATGACATGGACCCATTTCTTTCCCCGTAGTTCTTCTCATGTCGCAGTGTGGTATTTGATATCTGGGTCAAATGATATCACGGGGCTGCAATTTTAGGACCAGAGTTTCATGGATATATATACTAAGTAAATACGTATTATTGATGTAATCAACAATACAGTAACAGTGGTGGAGCTAAATAAGATGAGCTGCCTAATATATTAATATTCAGGATATGAAGATCAATCCATAAGTATACTTTTTGTAGTCGCTCATTCACACAAATGAAAGAATTAGCAAAGTCTGGGGTTTTCGAGAATTTGAAGCGACAGCGGCCTTGTATCGAGCGACTGGTTTACGAGACGACAGTGGTCTACAGACTCTTGGGTTGGCCAGTGGACTCTAGTCACAAAAGTTTTCCCAGTTAACCTTAAAAGAATAATATTCCCAAGATATACCCAAAACCAGTCTCAAATCCAAACTGCGGGTGCTATCTGGTTCCGAGATTGACCCAAAACTCCGTCTAAAATATGCAAAGATGCCACATCCATAGATTTCTCTCCAAAAAATGTATCAGGCGTCAAGCGTACTCCCACGCATAAGGTATATCTGCCACAGGCGTCATCTTCAACAATATCTCATTACATTCACTCTTCTTCCGTCTCGGCAAATAATTCTCATTCAAATCCTTCCCCCTCGGTTTAAAAAAGATCCTCCACGGGCCCTTACTCGCCTCAGACCCAGCCGGACATGCCATCCACTGTCCGTGATCATTCGTCAGCACCTGCTCCGGCGTATCATCCTTCCCACCACGACGACCCCCTCCGCGATGCTTCCTCCCCTTTTTCTTCCTATTATTCCTAATTATAAAATTCAACGATATAGCCGTTTTCGGTAGATCTGTCTCCCCGGAATTCGTCCACGTTGCCGCGAATGTAGTCGGATCGATGTAGAACTGCTGTCCCTTCGGTACGGCGGCGGACATGGATACCCCGCCCGACTGCCAGACGCGAATGGCCGTGATGTTTGTGGACGGACAGCTGGCTACTGTGGTGTTGCAGAATGTGACGGTCGATTTACCGATCCAGAGACCGTCGCTGTTGGCGTTGACCGACTTGTTTTCCCAGGGTTGTGTATCCTTTTTCCTGCCGTGTCGACCACCGTTGCTGTTGTTATCCGCTATGGCGGTTATTGTCATGGGTGTTTGGGCGATGCCATGGACGTATCTGTATTCTGGGGCCGCAAATACAGCTGTTGTGAGAAGGGAGAGAAGGAGGAAGGTAGGCTCGACGAATCTCATTGTTCAGTATGCGAGTGTCGGATATGTATTTGTGTTGTTTTTGTTGTATAAATGAACGAAGGCACCAGATGGCAGTCTCGACCAGATGGAGACCAATGAATATAATATATTTAGCTGTTGAAAATGATAAAAGGAGTGTGAATATATTTCTCTTTTTCAGCCTAAATAACGGCAGACCATAAAGTTAGAGAAAGATCATCTGAAGTCGGTACCCGATTCTCACTCCCTCCCTTCGGAAACATATGGTTTTAGAAACGGTTAAGAAAAGATTAAAGACTTCTATTCCAACAAGATATAACCGGGCCTATTGCTGTTATATACTAACCGGTTATTCTTTGTAACGACTCGTCAACATATTGAAAATACCAAGCTTTGTATTTCCCGGTTGGTAAAAACCAAGTACGGTAGAGTCGGTAATTTTCGCATAGAATACTGGATGGAGTGGTTGGCTTCCGAGAAAATGCTAGTCTACCCGAGCTTGTACCACGACGTCTACGAACTCGCAACGACCAAAAGAAGATATAAATATCCGACCTAGCTTTCTAGGTACTTGGTGCATGCTCGTCTAGCATCCTCTTCAGAAAATACAATTATTAGATTTGCTTCTGTAACTGTTCGAAATCACAACATTCGACGCAGGAACTTATATATAACTACCCTTTCCCAGCAGTTAGCGTCTCACAATTAAACAGTAAGCAAGTAAATCTACATAATAGCTTAGAATTTATCAATTAAGTTTTAAATACATCCAATGCATCCGTATTCCGCACATAAACCAACCGACAAACCCCATAGTCTTAAATAATAGCTCGAGACGCCAGTATAAACCCCAATATCCCCAGTTAACTTCCCGTGATATCGATCATACATTACGGCTTTTCACTCATCATCTCCATCATCATCTCCACCCTGTCCATCATCCCCATTCGCCTCTCCACAAACAGCAACCACCAAATTCCCAACATTAGCAAGCTCTTTTATCAGCTTCTCGGCAGCCTTCTGGTTCTTGCCCGTAGGTTTCAATTCAAAGTCCTTCTGCACCTTCTTCAATCCATTTTCGATCTTTAGCTGCATTTCTCTCGCTTGCGCGCATGTGATAGCTATAATTCGTGAAAAAAACAAACAAGTGGGTTAGAATATCTATTCCATTATTTGAAAACCGAGTAACTTTAAATGTGTATACGTACTTGGCACCGGTTCGGCCGGTAGGGCAAGAGCTAATGGGAGGACGGCGACGACGAGGACGGCGAACAACTTCATTTTTTGGTGGAGTTTGGTTTAAAATTTGTACAATCGTGATATAAGTTTTTGGGTACTGGGTAGGAAGTGACCAGCTGTGAATATGACATGCAACTAATCGAGTGTTCTTGTATGTAAGTGATGCTGAACTAAAAACCTTAATATACTAGTCATTCCACCAGATACTTATATTCCTCGTATACCCATGCATCTCCCACTTAAGCTCACAACCCTACAAAATAATAAAAGTTATGAAGCCTAGAAATCTTAATCCACTCACTCAGTTCGCCTCGTAGACCAGCCGCGACGTGACGTACAAAGCACTCATTACACTCTCACCCATTCATTCCTCGCCTTCGAAAGCTCTAAACTCCATGAATATCACAAAACCCTCTATAAACCCGCATGAGATCTACCACCCAGCGTAAAATTAAATGAGATCGGAAAAATTCCTCGTCTATTTCTATCAAATATAAATCGATCGAATGAGTCTCGGTCCGTCCCTTGCATATTGTTCCCCGTGTAGGTATTATACGCTGTGACGGCTCAGATTCAGGTTGAACATCATCTCCAGTCTTGTAACGAGTATATCATTTCTTGTTCTATTCACATGCATGGGGTATGCGGGAGCGGAAGGACTAGAGAAAATATTTTAGCCCCAAGCGGGCCGTAGCCTCGTTTTCTCTTTAACAGGAGCCTACCAACTAACCGGCTGGTATTCCAAAAAGTTTAAAAGTTCTACCAGAAAAAAAAGTTGTTAAATTGATGAAAATTATACAAAAAGTAAGGACCCCCGGAGAATATCTCACGTTATCCCCCAAAATCCACCCTCAGGATCTCCACATAACATTTCATGAATTCAGTATAATACTTGATATGCCCATATTATGTAACACCTTAGAAATAAATCACAAAGCCATGATTTCTCTGACGTCAGGTGGTCAATCTAAGAGATAAAATTTGGTCCACGGTTAATTGCTGCCTTACTTTACTTCTCGTCCGAAGTATGGTAAAGTTGCTGCCTTGCATATAAAGATCTTCAACACCTCTTAATTTATAAATTCCACTTAGATCCATCCCCTCACATTGGTCTCATTGTGTGACTCTCCGCGTGTCCCTCACATCACCTCAATATCCACCTCAAACGCCAGAATTGAATTTCGAGGCTACCATTATTTATTCCAGTCTGTTGAAGGAATTCGAACCGAGCGTTATCGATAATAGAATATTCTATCAACAAGCGCTGATATACTGAAACTCCAAATCTTAGAATTAAAATCACACAGAAAACTTTGGAGATAGTACTCGAACAAGTTCAATTCTTCTTCTTCTAATCTTCTTATCCACGATCTTTTCTTTTCTTATATAAAATCCTACAAAAAAGATAAATAATCAAACAAAAATAAAAGGAATGAAAAACTCCAATCTTCCAAAGACATGTCTGGTAATCTTTCGGTCTAAAGATGCAAGATGCAAGAAATGATACGGGGCATAGATGCAGTGCATGCGATGCGATGCAAGTGAAGTGAACTGATAAGAGATGAGAAAGGAAAAAGGTAGGTAGGTACCCCACCAACCAGTAGCTGCAAATCTCTTCCCCCGTCCTTCCCTCTATCTGTGTTTTGTTGTTTCCAATCTGACGAAATGAAATTCATAACTGCTTCTTCGTGAGCAACAAAAATGGTGAATGTATGATGATGATGATGATGATGATGGGGAAGGTATAGTATAAACAAATGAAAAGAGCAAAGCAGAAATCCAAAAAAAAAAAAAAAATTTTTAAGTCAAAATCATACCCGGTTCATACCCCGCTGTACCCCTTATAACGCCATAATTTTTTGTTTGATCCGTTGAGTTACAAAAAGAAAGAAAGAAAGAAGAAGAAGAAGTACAAGCGAGTCTCTCGTGAAAAAGACAAGCTGACTCAAAAGCAAAAAAGGAAAGCGACAAGAATCTTTCATTCCCGTCAATAGCACAGCATGCGCATAGCTAGTCTGTCATAAGACGCACGCTTACCGGACTCTGCAAGCACACGCCAAATTTCCAATAAAAGTATTGACCGAATCAGTCACAAACATCCAAGTCCACATCCCCATAACCGCAATCAAAAACGTCCAAAACCTCGCCCCGACAAACTCGTTCCGCCTGACGTCCATAATCACCTCGTTAAGATAATCTCCCAACAAGTAATCGAGACTCAACTCCTTCGGATCGAGATCACCGAAAGCGTCCTCACCAAGCTTGACACCGCCGTCATCGTCTTCATCATCGTCTTGCTGCACCAGTATTCCGGAAATAGCAAACGATTCGGGTTTCGGTGTTGCGCATTGCGGGCGAATAGTCTCGGCACTGGACGTCAACGACGAAACAGACAACTGATCGGGCGAGAGCGACGGGAGTAGATTATCTCTTTCCTTTTCCTCGTATGGCGGTGGTGTTGGCGGCGCGGTGGGCGGTTGCTGCAGTATCGGCCTTAGCGTCTCCGTGCTCTGCAGGGTTGGCAGAGAATATATCGGGCTACGCATAACATCCCTGTCGACGACAGGTGCCTCGTCGACGATAAGTGTTGCCGCGCTGGTGGATAACCGCGAGGAGCAACGTGTTGTGACCTCTCCGCGTTCGATGAAGGAGGATTGTTCTTTCTCCGTCTCCGCTTCCCGCTCTTCCTCCGGCTCCTCGCGGATGGTTTCGTAGTCCTTGATCGCATCGTTGGCCTCTTTCAGGACGCTGGATAGGAGTAGCGAGAGGCGCTCCAGGCGCTCGTCTTGGTCTCCCTGGGTTTCGTCATTCACGTCTTCGTCGTCGCCCTGGAGCGCTCTGGCGATTAAGAGTTCCTCGTCTTCGTCCAGGAGCCGCCGTCTGTGGTGGATATAGTCATCGTAGTCCGATATGAGTGTCGTGGGCGAGGATAGATGTGTGAGATGCGAATCGAGAGAGTTCTCCGAAGAAGAATTGGAGGCTTCGGTAGCGGTGGATAGAGGTCTGGTGACTGCTGGCGAGAAGAACTCGATTGATGAAGGGTTTGTGAATTTATCCGTGATGACGGCGGAGAGGCGGTCGATGGCCCGGCGAGTTCTTTAATATATTCGAAACACGTCAGCTGGGATGTTGACATAACCTTATTTCAAGGTTTTTCTAGAAACAGAAAGGATAAAGAAGTAAAGAACATACCCGTCAAGATGGTCCAGCAACTCAAAGGTACTCGTCATTCCTTCCTCGTGGTTTGCGAGCTCGGTAAGGAGGCTGGAAAGCTGGTCGAGCAACTCATCCCGTGGTGCTCCCCAAAGGTGTTCCATCTCCATTGTGGGTATAGTTGAAGTTTTCGGTGTATTCTCCAAATCAAAGAAAAAAGGCTAGCTAGTCGCAGCTCTCTCAAGTCAACCGATTGCGTAGATTGTCTACGTTTGTCGTTTCGAAGTTTCGTAGGTTTCGGTGATGGAAAGCAAGGTGAAGATATAAGAAAAAGATAAAAGAGAAGAGGAGGTCTAGAAGTAATTCAAAAAAGGGAAGAAAAGAGGAGAAGGGAAGGTGAGGAACAACGAAGAGGCCCTTAGCCACAACAGAACAGCTAATTGACCGAACCCCTCTTCTATAAAAGCAGGAAAATCCAGCTAAACCAAGAAAGAAAATCAAGTTGAGAATAACAATTAGAAAAAAGCGGACGGGGCCACGAGGGGTATGAGGTATAAAGTAGGGGGTGGAAGGGAAAGAGGAGAAGCCGGAATAAAATGCGTGAAGCAAAAGTGGAAAGTAAGTTAAGGAAGCAACCGCAGCAGGGTAAATGAATAGGCGAGCCGGGATGGGTTTGATCGAGCAAAAAATAAGTGGTTGCAGGACCTGCAATTGGAATGCAGGACTAAGGATGATTCGATTCGTTGGCTGGTTTTTCACTGCCGCATGGTTTTTTTCTCGGAATTCGAAATACGGAAGCGTCGTTTCGATCGGTCAGATCTTGCGAAAAGACCAAAAAGTATAGTACCGAATATCCGTTCTTGCGGCAGGCTGGATCCGCGAGAGAATGGAAATGAGTATAGTCGAGATACTTCTTCTATGCAGCGGTCTAAAGTGAGGAGTAGTCGTAGTACGGAGTATAGCAGCGGTAAGGTAATGCTCGGGCGGAGACTAGAAGCTAAAGAGCCAGGATACGTGGATGTGCCAACGCAGCGATGTGATACTGGGGTTCCCGAAGAGGATAGTGCGAGGATAAGAGTTTAAAATCGGACGAGGTTTGATTTCATGCAAGGCTGCGGCGGATGTGAAGGAGCCCTTCGCTCGAATTAACTGCTGCTGCTGTGCTGTGCTGGCTGCTGCAGGAATACTATCCGGATCGAGTCAGATGTAATGTTGATGTATGTACGATGGTTCGGTTCAGGGGGACGGCGCGATGGAAGTCTGCGATATCTTCATCTCTTCGGTGTCGCAGGTTATGATGATATTATAGGATATTTTATCAGTAGAGAAGGAGAGAGCGACGACGACGATGATGCTGAGAGTTTAATTATGAAGTTCGGAGATATCTTGTTTTTGGGAGGCAGGTGTTGGCCTGATCACCGTCCACCAAAAATTAATTTAAACAAGCTGCAAACGTCGGCTGTCGTCATTCTTCATCGACACAGCTATAGCTACTTCACTCTATTGTATCGTTCTACCCACCGATGACTCCGTTCAATACCACGATGATTCTTCAAACCTCGGCACCATCGAATACTAACACTCTCTAACAGCGCAGTCTAGAAAACACCCCGACAAAAAAGTAAGGCGAAAGAAAGAAAAGAAAGAAAGCCTCAAGACCCAGTGTATGCACCGCAGCAAGTGGCAATTAACCATCGACAAACGGGTCTCATGCACCAACTTGCATTTTTTCCTCTTCTCGCGCCGCATGATGGACTGCTGCTGCTGCTACTTATTCCTCCTGCATGAAAAAGGCACCAATCACCAGACCCTGTCCGTCCACCCGCCCAACTTCCTCCCTTCGAACGAAAATAAAATAAAATAAAATAAAATAAAATAACCGTGGAAAAACGTGATCGTGATCCACCACACCAAAGCTAGCTGGGAAGTTGGAGCTGTCAAAAAAAAAAAGTCTTTTTTCTTTCCAAGGGTGGCTGGGATGGGATCAGCTGGGTAGCTTGAGAAGAACTTCCGGGGTAGCTTCTCGTAGCTGTCGAGTGTACGGGTTTACTCGTCGGTACATACATTTACACTCACAACAGTAACATTCCAGACTGATCCTGAGCTCTGAGCTACAGAGAAGGGAAAAATCAAGTATGTTAGCCCGGTACTTAAGTACTTGTTCGTCTCATCTTTTTCTTTCTTTATCGAGCAGCTCGACTCGACGACACCACCTTCGGCTCGGAATCATCTCTCTCGTCGACAGACGGCGGTAAATATGAAAAAATTAACTGACCCCGCAGGAATTATATAAACTAGTTTAGAGATGCGTTAATATCTGAATACTTTCTATACCGTCCTGTTAATATTATACTACGGAAATCGTACACAGCCGTGGAAAAACATGGATAGAAGTAGTACCCATAGATTGACTTTTGATGGTAGCACAAAACTTTTTCATCACTTCCGCTTGAACCGAACGAAAAAACAACTTCAATACAAGAACACCTCTCATAATCGATGGCGAAAGAGTCCTCATTAACTTAACTTCCCCGCTACCTCAAACTAGTATTAATAACCTCATAATCAATAACCCAAATCAAGCTAAACAAAAGACATCAAGAAGTTTCTTCCTCATCAAACCCCGTCCAAGAAAGGTAAAAAAAAATGAACGTGAAAAAGTGACTTGTCACACATCAAGCTAATGCACAATCCGCCACGGACCGCACCCCATTCTCGAAAAAACTCAATCCATGCAGAGTACGAACACTAACATATGATCAAATTCAATCAATCCCGTTCCTTCATCGTGAAAATATCACAAGCCAAAAAATATCCCGATCAAAGAAACCAGCTTGGCTGGCCACCACCCGATCCGATACACGGAATGCAAGCCGTAGACTAAGTACTAGCTCTTACTAGAGTGTCAAAAAATTCCAGGTCAGAGTACAAATCAACTGGCATATACTCGCACCTACCGTTTACGCACACACGTGCACATAAAACTAGTAGTCTCCATGTTCCAGCATCCGAGTATACACGTATAGCTAACAACCGGAAGCTCTACAGCTGTACTATATACTCTTGAACCCCCCAGTTTATTCTTGGTACTATACTCGAATATGCCACCCCATAATATCAACCGACACCATTGGCAATGATGCTCCCCGATCCTCGTCAAGCTAAAAAATGCAATTACACATGCACATTTCAGAATGAGCCCGAAAAATTCAAAATTCCGCATCTATACCGAATTCCAATCCCACAGCAGGCACGTCTGTTAACCATACACACCAACTACTCAAGTAGCTCCGTTAGAAAAAATAGCACACAATCTATATGTATCCCAGCTAACAATTACTTAATCCACTAAGTAACAATTAACCACCAAGATCACTTTATAACATGTTAGTTTACCGCCCGCAAAGAACTCAGAGTTGCCTCCTACAAAGAAGCATATACACAAAACATAGTAGAAATATATATATATATATATATATAAATAAAAGAAGTATTCAGTACCACTAACATATCGTATCGTACATATATGCACCGTTTCCACTAAAAAACCTAGACTAGACTAGAGCAACAAGAGTGGCTCAATAAACAGGATATAGTTAAAAAAAAAAGGAACAAGAAAAATATAAAAAAGAAAAAAGATTAGTATCCGCCAACCTTTCAAAACCCTCTAATGTATACAAAAGAACCGGGCCGCCCGTCAGCTTCCACCAAAGATATGAAAAAAGGAGTCCCATTATTAAAGCTTCTCGATAGTATTCAATAACAAGTCTATAAAAATTAAAATCAAAAAAAGACACATGCAATATTCGCTTCAATACCATCCGTACTTTCTTGTCTTATTCCTCAAATCGTTAATCATTTGTAATCGTGTTTATTCGAATCCATCGGCCTTGCGCGACGGACCGAGCGCGGCTCAAACCGGCGTGGAGATCTACTCCACGCTGCTAGTCGATGCGGCGGGCGTCAACGTCTTCGCAGTCGGCTCGGTGGGGGTTTCCGTGACCGGTGTCTTGTTGAACCAATTACCCATCCTATCAAAATATTAGCATCCAACTCTTCTATTGTACATGTATTTTCGTTGACAAGATAACTTACCAGCTGGTTCTGTTCCCGGAGACGTTCCGCGGGGTCTGCGGACTACCCTTCGTCGCCGGTGTTCCATCAACAAGTCTCAGAGGTCGCAACGTCTTGCCCTTCATCTGCCCGCTGAGAGTGTGATGGTGAGGATCGTGCTCTCGGGATGCATTTTCCCCGTTATCGGACGAATTCTCTGACGAAGCTCCCTTGCTGGGCGACAACGGACCGGCTCCGAATCTCGGACCAGTGTAGAATGTGGTTTGCTTTGACGGCGGGCTGCCGGGTTGGTACATGTAGTTAGCGTTCGGTGACGAAGGGCTGGCTGCGTCGGACCGTGTTCTCCTATGGCCCGGCGAGACCATGGCGCCAACGTGCATCGTCTGGCTTCTCTGGATGGGACTGATGATTTCATCTTCCTCTTCATATTTCCTAGGTGGTGGTGGCATGCTAGCACGGATTGGGGGACGTTTGCCTAGCATGGACCTCGATCGGCCGAGTCCGGCTGACGGTGGCGGTGCTGTTGCTGGTGGGCTGCCGCTCGCTTCCTGGGGCACGGCGGGGAGGGCTTTCTCTTGAGCTGGGGTTCTGTCGAGAATACCTTCCTGGTTGGATTCCAGCAGGCGTTCAATCATCTTATTAATGTATAACGTCATCGCCTTATTCTGGTCCTTCAGGCTCTTATTCTCCTGTTCTAGCTTCTTGTACTCGTCCTCGATCTCTTCGGCGAGAGTGGATCCGAGGCTGGGAGCTGTCTCCTTGGATGGCGATGAGCTGGTGGAATCATCGGCGTATTGGCCGATGAATCCGTTTCTGATCTCGCCGTTCATCGTCGCCTGTCCGAGGAGGAGCTGGAAGCTCTCGTTTTCGTCCTGAAGTCTCGCGTTGGTCTTACGCAACTCGGAGAGCTGGTCGGAAGCATCTTGAAGCTTGCGTTCCTCGAGTTTGAGGGCCTCGGCGAATCGGTTCTGGGCCTCTGCGAGTTCGGCACGCAGGGATTCGATAGCCTTGTCCTTCTGCGCGGTTGCTCGCGGAGAAACGACGGGAGCGTCTTCCTCTGATTTTTCTGTAAAAAAAGGGAGGAGGTCAGACACGTGATGTCGGGTCCGGATACGGTCAGTCTTACCATCAGCGGTATCAGGGACGTCGGAAGCAGGTTTTTCCTTCAATGCTTGTTTCAATCGTTGGATGATCTGAGTTTGGGCCTCTTCCTTTTCCATCATCTCCTCTTTTTCGGTCATGAGGGAAGCTCGCTGGGGAGACTCCATTAGCACGGAAATTGGCAGCGAGAATTGGGGGGACAGGGGTAGACAAAAAACACCACAGAACCAATAATAATGAAAATGACAAAAATAATAAAATAAAAGAGGAAAACGTGCATACCTCAGCTTCAAATAGCTTCTCCTGGTCCCTCTTGGCTCGCTGCAGCTCCTTGAGATCGTTTTCGATGGTCTCGACGGCATCGGTTTTGCCGGCTAGCAGCTCCTCCAATTTGGACTGCTCGCTTAAAGCTTCGTCGACTCTCGCTTGCAAAGACTTCTTTTGCTGGGTGATATCTTCCTCGAGGGTCAAAGCCTTCGCTTCGGCCTCCGCAAGCTTCTTCTTGAGGTCACCCATTTCAGCAGCGGTTTCCAGCTGGGATTCGGTCATGTCGGATGAAGGGGAGGCGGTGAGGGTGGAGCGACGGGCGACCGCCTTTGCGCTGAAGGGGCTGCTGGTGCCGGATTGGGTAGTTTTAGTGGTGTCTCTGTCCTTTGAAGGAGTGTTGGATCTGGCGGAAGGAGCAGGACGTGTGGACGGAGGTTTATAAGAAGGTCGGGCAGGGCTAGACGTAGTCGTGGGTGGAAGTTTTTTGACATTCGCGGTAGCCATAATTGAAGAGAAGAAGGGGGAAAGAAGAGAGAGAGAGAGAGAAGGGACAGGAGATGGTTCTTTAATGAGCGTGGTGGTGGTGTCTAGCGTTATTATAAAAGGGGTGCTGCTGTGCAGTGCTGTGTTCCGGGGTAGGCGAAGTAGCGAACGGGTTTTTACTTTACTTGGGTGTGTGGCAGAAGGAGAAGAAGAAGGAGAAGAAGAAGAGGAAAGAGAAAGAAAGAGAATGCTACCTCGTACGGTAAAGTATAGTCTCCAAGTATGGTAATTAGTGAATTATGCGCACTTTTAATTATTCGGTTTGTTGCTATGCAGCTTTGATGTACGCTAAATTGCCAATCTGTGATGAATACTTAAATAATAATAATAATTCGAGTCCCGTGATGACGGCTTCGTTTTTGGTAGATTAAAAAGGGATGCGCCCTGATGCTGAGCTGGCCAGGGAATGAGAATACCATATACCATATACCATACTATACTCAGGAGACCCTTCAACAATAAAGTACCAAAGCTTGAAACTGTTTCCACGTCTGTTTCAAACTTATTCGCATTGGACAGAAATCATGGCTGAAATAGCTGAAATAATGAATGTCGCAACATCCGAGGCTGCTGCTATTCTGAGCAGTGAGCCCTCCGCTGTTGCGTCACCGGCACCTGCTGTCTGCCTCGAATAACGTGTTCCGGGGCTGTTCACCACCACCATCACTACCGCCTACACACACATATGCGCCCGTGTGTAGAGGTGGCAAGATGATCAGGCACTTCACGTTCAGGGGTTCTCTATCCAACTCTGTTGGCCTTCTTCCCGGTGCCTGACATGAACCTAAAAAATAAAAAATAAAAAATAAAAAATAAAAATACTCGTTCTAAGCTTGTCGCAGAAAAGTTGGCCGAACAGCGACGGAAACAGCAACACCCCGACACCTGCCCGTTCTGCCCTCTCCTTAATCTCAATAATCCAGGGTCTCCCTCTTTTAGCCAGCCCGGAACAGTTAATACGGCAGGTTTGATCTAGAATAATCCGTACTCAACAAAATCCAGCATCCAACTATATCTAAAACACAAGGAAACACCATGCAAACCACTCCCTCATCACCAAGAAGTGCACTTCATTCCTCTTCTTCACACTCACCAGCGTCCGTATAGTACATTTTCCCATCTCCTTCCATGACAAGTCGCTGTGGCCGAGTGGTTAAGGCGATTGACTAGAATTTCCCATTCAAGTTATCAATTCTCTCCGGAGGCACAGGTTCGAGTCCTGTCGGCGACGCCATTCTTTTTTTCATTTCACATTCAGTTTTTTTTTTTTGGATTTTTTGCTCGCTAGATTGTGGTTCAAAATGGAGTGTGTCATTTTGGCTTCAACACATATATAGAGAAGCTCCACTGGTGAGTCGGATAGAATAGTGTTGAGAGAGGTTTTCTTTAGGATTAAACTTGGACCACATCAATTACTAGATCCAGGGATTTATATCTAAGTGATACTTTTGATTATAGTGGCCACTTAATCTGTATATATTCGTTCAAGTAGTCCCAGAGACGTTGAACCTCTGAATGTTTCTCCGCATTGAATATTACCTACACATTACGCATTGCCCAGCTTGGTAAAGTGTTATAAGGCTAGATGGAAAGGCCCTGATAGAATAGGTTCGCACCCAATACCTTGGGATTATAATATTAACTACTGCCATAGGGAGGGCTTCCCTATCTTACGTGCAGTGCAGCCTGTATAAAGGAACAATAGTAAATATTAATAGTGATAAGTAGCACGTCTGGTTCACGAGACAAGTAATAAGTAGTAATAGTAATAAGCAGTAATAGTAATAATAATAAGAAAGCAAGAAAAGAACAAATCCTGTCCCCCTCATCTCCCTCCCTCGATCTTTCGACGAGACAGTGGCGGCGGGCTGGCCTCTTTTGATGCCAGCCAAGGTACTTCGACGACGTACGTCGTAATACCTTGGCTTTGGAGGCTATAACCAAAGTCTTTCCAGAACTTTTTATCAAAGGTGACGAATGCTAGGCCATTGACATGACCCTCGCAGGCCAGAGCAACATCTGCCCGGCTGCGGTCTAGCATCTCGTTCCAACCGAACCCTGCACGGATATCCTCCATTAGCTTTCAGGCTTACAGCGTTTTGATATTTATAGTGCTTACCTTGTCTCTCCTAGACCTGGTTGTGCTGTTCCAGCCGCTCCTGGAGCCCAGAAACTGGGTCCACGCCTCGGTGCTCTCTTCTGAGAAGTACGACCCACCAATAACGACAAGACCTTTTGCGGTCAAGTCCCTGGCGACACCTCGATATGAGGTACGCCCAATGAGCACCAGGCTCGACAGGTACTCGGCAATGCTCAATTGGCATACCGCCACCCTTTCCGAATGCTTCAGGACTTTTTTAAGCCACATGTCCAGGGCTTTCGTCTGCAGGACTTTCGAGAGAAGACTCTTGTCCAACATGACATTCTCACCAAGCTTTCCAGCTTTAAAAGCTCGTCAGTCGACAGCCGGGCCAGTCGTGGTAAACGCTCGGGGCCGGGCAATCCCATAACCATATCAGTGGTTTATGAGGTTACCCGAGCACCACGAGCGATATCCTGGCGGAGCATTTTTGCTTCTCGTCGCCTATATAATCATATAACCGCGTTAGTTTGGAAACCAATAACAACAACTCACCTTTTGCGGTGCTCACCGGAACGTGAATTAGGAGCTGGACTTACTTATTTGGGTATTTGAAATCGCTTGAGCCAGGCCTGTAAAGGCCGCTGACAGAAGGTCCATGATATCCATTGGTGAATGGATATATGGGTAGGTGGGTTGTATTGAGGGGATGATGATGGGAGAAGAAGAGAAGAGAAGGAGGAGGAGGAGGAGGTTCTCCGCTTCTCTGGTGTTTAAATAGTCGAATTATGGTGGTCTTGTGAGTTATGACTGAATTTCTTGCTGTTGCCGTCACTACTTACTCATTTACGATTTGCCCAACATTGTTTACACGCACATCCGCACATCCACAAACAGGAGGAGACATAGGCCATTGTTTCCAGCAAGCAAATCTACATCTATGACTTATTATTTACATCTTCCATCTAGCCATCTTTCTCATCTTTCTCATCTTTCTCATCTTCCCCGTCTTCCCCGTCTTCCCCGTCTTCCTCAGAACCAACAACGATATCACGAAACATGACTTCCGGTACCGCATCAACATCATCCCTCCCAACAATCCCGATCTCAACCATAAGTTGCATCCAATACCACAGCTCGTTAGAAATTAAACAGCAGCGGTTAAAGTAACTATAATCCTCCTCTGCTTCATCTATCGGCTCTCTAAAGACCGGAGAATGCCTATAAAGAGCCACCGAAAGCTTATACGCCTTAGATTTGAGCCAGTAATTATACTCGTGTTAAGACCTCCATTTTCGACATCCGGAGGTATTTAAATTATACTTCGAGAGAGATCCGGAGCGGCAATACTCATACGCTTCCTGTGAATAGGCTAGTGTCGCGTGCAGATACGAAAAAATAGCTTCTAAGCGCGATGGCTAATAATTTCAAGGACATTTCGAATTCGTGAATCTAGTAGTCGTAGGGCCGGAGGATAGTCGAGAGAGAGGTGTTTGTTCCGCCATCTATCATTTCGATATACGGTTGAGCTATTCTAGGTTCCAGCGTTAAAGTTTGGACCGGGAAAGCAATGATCAGCCACAAGATTTCGAATTCAAATCCGAACACATGTTGGATAGCATCTGTCAAGATATTACTCTTGAATTCGCATTAATGCACCGAGTTTAGACAATTATCACTCTTATAGCTCTCGGAATTTGGGTTACGACTTGGTCAAGCCTAATTTCCCGGTGCACTCTGGTTAAGCAGGTACCATATACCTATCGGCACATATATTAAGAGTATAACCAGACCAGTGACTATCGTTCCTTATTTGTCCCGTAAAACCAGAATCGCTGTTCCTTATGAACAAACGTTTCAACGAGTCTCGTAAACCAGCTGCGACCCATGAAGTTTCCACATTGCAATTATACATTATAACAATTATAAATTTTCGTTGAAGAACTCTTACAGATCTGCTACCCTAGTCTCACTGTGTGACCCTCCGCATGTCTGCTACCCAATACCTGGGTAGTACGTAGTCTCGAGTCCAGGCGTGCCATCAGTAAATTGGTTATATGAATTCCCAAACCATTCTCAAATATACTTCCAGAGCTCGAAGAGCACCTACCATATATATACGAAATTACGTGTAATCAAACTCCCACCAGTCATCAGTACAAGTAGAATCCCTAACCCTAACCAGCCTCCTCCCATCCACAACCCGCAAAACCGCAAAGGGCTCATCCATCCCAAACGTCACCCTCCACTCCGTATTCTCCACCCCACAAACATTCTCCCAAACCCGATCAACCTGCACTGGTCCCCCAAACATCCTCGTTCCATCCTCTTCCTCCCTCGCCTCCTCCTCAATAATCATCTGATCCATCTTCGAGTACATCCTCTCCCGCTTCCGCCACTGTTTCCCAATAACGTGCACCACAAGCGTAAAATCCACAGCATCCCTGTTAAGCTCCACTTCCACATTTTTACGTGTTGCCGCACCCCACGAAGTATACGCACGCACGTACACCGGAGATTCCGTCGGAAGCGATACTTCCAACCATCCAGCTGCAGTTTTCTGCTCCAACAGCTGGAGTAGCAATTTCGCCAGAGTATCAAAGGAGTACCCTTTGTCGCTCTCCGGGGAAACAGTGGCGTACGGATCCGCTGCACCGGGTGGAGTGGAGGGATACCCCGTTGTTTCGTCGTAGAATTCGACGTATTCACCCTGGAGACCTTGCGGGAATATGTAGATTACGTGCGGGAGATTACCCGGTCTGAATGTTTTCCACGCGTGCACAATCGGGAGAGACTGGAGTTCGGGAGTTTGCTGTAATTGGTGTAGAGATTGGGTGAATTGCAGCGCTTGGAGCATACGGGATACTTGCTGCGTTTTGCGGGTTAGGTATTCGCGTGGGGTGAGTGCGAGTGCTGGATCTTTTGCTGCGTGTCGCATTGCGTATTTCCAGGTTTGTCCGAGGAGATGGAGGGTTATGGGGTTTAATTCGGAGAGATCGGTGTATGTGTGATCTTGACATGTGAGGCTGCTGTCTTCTATGACGGCGGGGTCTAGGTGGATCGATGACTTGGCTTTCGGACGACCGGTACATTTTTCATGGCAGTTATGGTTTTGATATTGTTCTAGGATACTGCGTAGTGGTGGTCTGGAATTGGACTCTGTCCATGTGATCCATCGTAGCTCCAGGGAGGTCTCGACGAATGTTTTCCATTGTTTGCAGACGGCGCGGACTGTGGTGAGCAAGGATATGGGTGGGAGGTAAGAGAGGATTGGGATAATCAGTTCTGGGATTTCAGCCAGGTTTTGCGACATGGTTAGTGCATAATATATACTTAAGAGATAGCTACTAGTCCTTGAAGATATCTATTATGCTACGAGACCGTTTTATATTGGCGGGGTAGCTGGTAGCCCGTTACTTTATAGATCCCATGAGGCTGCAGAAATAATGCGTTGCTGACGTTGTATATCTTGGCTGGTTACACGTAAATACAGACTGGCCTCAGGTTATGATTAGTCACCAGATCCTTTTTTCGATGCAATGCAAAGAGCCTCACACGACCCGCCATCGTATCATGATAATTTCGCCCTGCCATTTCCCCGAGAAACTGACATCATCTTCAATTTCGTTTAGAAAGGCGGCTTGTCTCAGGCGCAGAAATGCTTGCGCGATCCCTTGGTTGTTTTGGCGACGCGACGGATATGGATCCGTTTCGACGAGGCCGGCACTCCACGTGCGAATAAACCTTCATTTACAATTCACATAATATTCAATATTCTGTTCAATATATGGATCGATCTAGATCAAGACGATTCTATGATTTCTCTCGAAGACTTGCAAGAAGGTATCTCGAAAGACGTTGCGCCATGTTCCGGGTAATATATGTCCTGTCAAACACTCCGTAGGGTATTGCGCAGGACTGCAAGGGACAACCGCGGCGGGCTGCTGTCCCACTCTCCCACAGCCTTCAAAATGCATCGACGTATCACCCGAAATTTCGACAAATTTCCGTCCCTTGTTCGCTACAGAATTTGCCAGCCTCAAATGGACAGAAAGACACGAGCAAGGGGAAAGGTTTTCCGCTAAGATGATTGGAGGATATTAAGGGGTCTCCTTTATTTCCCAAATGGTTAAAAGGGTGCATGCGACCAAATCAGCCAATAGTGCGAGGAGAAAGAACAGAAGGATCGAAATAGCTCGAAATACCTGCGAGCTGGCGTCGGTGGTATGTATTCGCTCCATTTTTTTCAATTCGAAAGCGGGTCGGAACGCCCAGGTATTTAGTATTGAGATGATACGGCTGTCTGTCCTACCTGCTGTCGAGTCAGCGAGCTGAAGTTTGACAGTGGAGCTGTGCGGTTAATATTTCTGGTGACATTTCATCGAGGAATACCGGAATGGTGCATTTTTTTAAACTCTTTGATCCATGCTGTAGATCGGTTCGGCAATATGTACTTCTAGCTCTTCGATTTTGGTGCTGATGAGCTGGATAGATTCCCATGCTGTATAGTTCTAGGGATTGTCCTGTTTGAATTCTTTGATATGGCATTCGGAAATCGAGATAGTGGTATTACTTGAATACAAAGTTGATACTTTCTCCTATTCGTAAGACATATCGTCTTTCACACTTAAAACGACTTTACTATTGCGACGCAGAGTATAATTTATCTTCTGATTGCCTTAAAACGTCGTCTTAATATCCTTCCGTCGTCGACAGTACTCTGGGTGCGGTCCAGGGGTGCCAAGCAGGGCTTACCGGTTAGCGCGGCGCGGGCGAAGACTGGTGGATTGACTGTCCTGTTAACTTGTCTTGTCGACACGCTAAAAGTCCATTTCTATTCTCGAGCCCCTTATTCGTACAGTCTCGTGGCATAGAAATACGCTGCTGCCATCTGGCATCGAAACCCTACCTAGGTGGTATTTACCTCGTATCTTCTCACCCCTCGATCGCTCGAGACTATCAGTTTAAATTTATATACGAGTATTCGTCCTTATATTAAGATCATCTTATCCTGCCCGTCTTTTTACCCTCGGTGTCCACCACGTCTAATTCTCGTCGCTCATTAAATTATCGCGGGTTTCGGAGACACTCAGTACTCCCAGCTGCCGTTATTGTCAGGAGATAATTACGTATCTTGCGTGTCCGTTTAAATTTATAATTTTTATTCTGTTTGTCAACGACTGAGTCGAGTCTCCTATATACGGCCTCCCCTTGCCAGCATATTTTCCCCAAAACAAGAAGCCGCCAACAAGCACTCCGCCAAAACACACACTTCTCTGCACACTCCTTCTTTCCCCTTCACACGACCACGAGAGAAAAACAAACCACGCAAACTCCGACTTGGTTATTAATACCAGAAACATCTCGTCGGAAATCATCTTGCCCGGAACAATTGAGCTGACCTCGTTTTTCCTGCGAGAAATCGCCCCCTTTTCACCATGGCACGCCGTGTCAGCATTCTTTCAGTCTTCTTAGTCGCATCCCTTTTCCTCGCCGGCACCTTCATCTACAGAGCCCCCAGCCGGCCCGTCTACTCGGACACCTTGATCCACGGATCCTCAGGCGAGCGAATACTAGCCGAGAAGCGACCGTTACGCATAACCGTCACCGAAACCGGCGGTTCCCACGATGAGGTGATCGCAGCCCTGGTGAACTCCTGGGGCAAGCTGCCAGGAGCCGAGCTTTCCTTCTTCCAACGCCTGTCGCGCTACGGCTCTCACGATATCATGCGGAGCTTCGATCTGTCGAATCCCATCCCGGACCCCCGTGGCATGGACGATTTCCGACGCTGGGACAGTGGCGATCCGGATCCGGATATCGTCATCGCCGCGACCTGCGAGTTCGATATGCGTAAATACAAGTACAACATGACCCAGCTGCTGAACAAGTCCAAGACTTACGTCTTTTGCGTTATCCACCACGCTGACCGATGGGGGTTCGAGGAACACCATCTGGAGGAGGCTCTGAGCCCCTGGGTCCGAGCCGGCCGTGCCGAGTTTTTGGCGTTGAGCCCGCATACCGCCGAGTACCTGCTCGAGAAGAGCTTGAAGAGGTGGAAAGTCGTCGCGGAGGAAGGTCATCAGCCGCTCATCCGCCATTTCGTCCCGGTCTTCCCCGTCCAGCTCCCACCGATCCCATCTGACGAGTCCAGCCTCAGTTTCGGCCTGCAAGGTGACTTTGGTCAGGAACGGAGAGATTACAAGATGGTCTTCAACAGGCTCAGCGAGTTCCTCAAGCCGGCATCTGCTAAGAACAATGCTAAGCGTGAAGAGAGCGGTGCTAAGCGCGAGGACGGCGACGAGGACGAGGATTCCCAGACTAAGGCTGAAACCGCACCTCGGAACATCACCCTCCACCTCGTCGGACACGGAAGACACCCACCCGTTCCCCAGGACGTCATTAACAACGTCGTCTTTGACGAAGGGTTGAACTACATCGATTTTTACACCATCTTGTCCCGATGCTTCGCTTTGCTACCCGCTTTCGCCACCCCGGAATACCTCGACCGAAAGGCTTCTTCGACCGTACCTGCCAGCTTGATCGCTGGAGCTCCGCTCGTTGCTACTAAGGCTATAGTTGACGCCTACGCGTATCTTGAAGAGGATGCCGTCTGGATGCAGTCGGACGACGAGACGGATTTCGATGTTATCGGACGTGTTCTCAAGCTGCCAAACGAGGAGAGGAAGGCCAAGTCCGCGAAGGTCCGAGCTCTTCGAGAGAAGATTATCGTCAAGAATATCGAGCTCGCGAGGAAGTGGACTCTCGAGGCGTTCAACAAGATTGGTGTTAGGACTTATTCTTAACTTTTTGAAAAATCTATCAGTAATTCGATATCCTTCCGGGAACTAGTTCTTTTTTTCTACTTCCGATTTACGATACCTTTTTCGAAACAACCGAATCCCAATATGCTTTTAACGGGGCTAACTGGAGGACTGGAGTGATACAGATTTGTGGCTTTCCTACATTCTCTTTCTGGTTTCTTTTTATTCTCTTTCGAATATTTTTATTCTTATTTCCTTTATTTTATTTTATTGTGTGGTCTAGGTATATATAGATTTTTTGTCACGGCACTATTTTGACCAGACAAAAAAAACAGAAAAGCGAATGTCTTTATTGCGTTTTTCAGCGGGAAAGAGGGAGAAATCAGATGGTTTATTCTACGTGTTTGTATTCTCACAAGGCTGGGATCTTAGCTGAGCACAAGACTCGAACGTCTTTGTGGTTCCTTTTCTGTCTCTCGTTTTTTTTTTTTTGAACTAATCGTTCCTTTTAGTTTTTATTCTCTGTTGCTTTCTAAATCATAACATAACCTGAGATTGATAATGTCTATGAAAAACAAACCCCTTCTTGTCATGTACTTTACCCTTCGAATGTATATACTTTTTCTTTCCTGTTTTTTGGCTAGCTTTGAATCAAATCAAATTCATATTACCATAGTCCTACTCAACCACGGAACCAGACAGTCCTACTTGTACTCAGATTTCTAAACAACCGGTCTATTCTATTCTATTCAGATCAGTAGACTTGTCCCATCACCTTCTCACCAGTAATCACCAGCTCAACCCCCCCTTCATCCCCCTTCACAGCCTTCACGCAGCTCAAATCCTCAACCACCCAATCCGCACCAGCCCGTAAGACCTCCTCTCTGCTATGCGTCGTCACCAGCGCGATAACGGTACACCCAGCCGCCTTACCAGCCTGTATCCCCGCCGGCGCATCCTCCAGCACAACAACCTTCTCCCTCTCGATCCTCCCAAACTCATCAGACCCAACTTTAACCCCAAAAACCCGCTCCAAACCGAGATTATAGCACTCCGGATCCGGTTTCCCGTTCACAACATTATCAGCGGTGACTATCCCGTTCTCTGGCAATGGTAACTTCATAACCTCCATCCAGGAACTGACGAGCACGTTCGTCCCGCTGGTGACTATACTCCACGGTGTTTTCCATCGGGTGAGGGAAGCGATCAGATCAGATGAACCGGGGAGGATTTTGGCGTCCGAGGCGTAGAGTTTTGGGATTAGTCCTTCGACGTGGCGGACGTATTCCGGGGTTGCGAGGTGGGGGGCGTGAAGGGCTAGGACGTCGATTGAGCGGCGGCCGTGGGAGGTGGAGAGGATTGCTGACGGGGGGATGTTGAGTTCGTTGGCTATGCGGGTCCAGTGGAGGACTACGGCTGCTGTTGAGTCGAAGATTGTACTGTGAGGATTGTTAGTGGGTGATTGGGTGATTGAGAAGGGGTATGGTGAGATGAGGTACGTACCCGTCCATGTCCGAGAGGACGGCGGTAAAATGTTCTGTGGAGGTAGTTTGTGCCATGATGATGGTTTATGGTTCAGAAGATGGAGCTTGAAGCTTGAAACTTAATATTAAGCTTGGTGAGTTTGATATACTAGTGTACGAAGATGGACTCAGGGAATGCAAAGGTGGAAAGCCAGAGCGTTATAAGAATAAAACATCATGAGAAGAGCAGGTATCGTGAAGTCGAACAGCATGCACGTAACGGAGCTCAGAACAGCTGGTTTCGGTCGTTGGCCGCGAAGGAGCTGGTTCGGGAGCTGTCTCGGTCGAGCTACTGCGCCAGCTGCGGAAGTACTTCGGAGTCCGGAGAAACCTTCGCGTCCTACATTCCAAACAAACACCTGTCGACCACCACACCAATAATATATTCGTGATAATTCGATATCCGTCGCAATGGCTTCCGCGACGAAGGACGGCGATACGGCGAAAGTCACAATGGCGTCCCCGCAGCAGCCGCAGAAGTCTCTTCTCAACGCCTCTGCCGCCGGTGCTGCGTTCCTGGTGCTCGTCCAGGTGCTCTCCCGTCTGCTCACCTTCGTTATGAACCAGACGTTGATCCGGTACCTCTCGCCCGCCATCCTCGGGGAGGCAGCGCAATTGGAGCTCTACATGATGACTATCCTCTTCTTCTCCCGCGAGAGCCTGCGAATGGCATTACAACGCCAAGCCGAATCCATTACCGATATAAAACATGACGAGGGCGCGTCGACACAAGATGCCGGCGAGAAGATTATAGAAGGTACACCGGCAGGACAAGCGCAGACAGTGGTCAATTCCAGTTACCTCGCTGTACCGATGGGTTTTGCATTCGTCGCCGGCGGATGGGTATTACAATCCGCTTATTCGCGATTTTCGGATCCCATGTCCTCGTCGTCCGGGAGTAAAAGTGGTGAGGGCGGTACAGGCTACTTCCAGCTCTCGCTGGGTATATACGCCATCGCCTCACTACTAGAACTCCTCTCCGAACCGGGCTTCGCGCTCGCTCAACAACGAATGCTCTATTCCCTCCGCGCGGCCTGCGAGTCCACGGCCGTCATATCAAACTGTGCGGTCACCCTCGCCGTCACGATATTCGCTTCCCGCTATCTCGGTACTACTTCTACAGATGGACTAGGAAGCAGCGGCTTAGAAACCCTCCCGTTCGCGATCGGACAGGTTGTGTTCGCGCTCTGTTTGGTGGGAGGGTACCCGTTGCGATTGTGGGGTATAGCGAAAACGGAAGGGTTCAGTCTCGGATTGAAGAGGATATGGTCGAGGTATGCACGTACATCACCTTATATCACGCATCAGAATCGGGAGGAAAAAAGATGAGAGAACGGGGTGGTAACAATCAAAACGATCAGAACAGGACAGAGCTACTATTTCCACCGTCCTACCGTTTGGATCGCTAGCACGATGTGGTTCCAGTCTGTTATCAAGCATGTGCTCACGCAGGGTGATTCGATGCTGGTGATCTGGTTCGCTTCCACCAGCGATCAGGGTAATTACGCTCTAGCGGCGAACTACGGGTCGCTTATCGCACGGTTGCTGTTCAAACCCGTCGAGGAGACTAGTCGGAATTTACTTTCAAAGTTGTTGAATACCGATGCGGACGGAACAGATAAACCCTCAGAGAAGAATAACGAAAGCAAATCAGAAGATATTCCGCAACAGAATATCGACGAAGCACTTACGATCCTCCATCTCATCCTGCGCTTCTACACCATCCTCTCAACACTAATAGCGACTCTCGGTCCGACACTCGCCCCTCTTGCTCTCCGCAAGGTAGCAGGTGCGCACTGGGCCGATTCCCCCGCCGCGCAGACATTATCCACATACTGCTACTACATCCCCTTCCTAGCGATCAACGGG
Source organism: Orbilia quercus (assembly GCA_036971405.1). Taxonomy (NCBI): domain Eukaryota; kingdom Fungi; phylum Ascomycota; class Orbiliomycetes; order Orbiliales; family Orbiliaceae; genus Orbilia; species Orbilia quercus. The sequence goes on from JAJTUE010000012.1 coordinate 760,625, forward strand.
ATAACCGAGGCCTTCGTGCAGAGCGTCGCCACGACCGGGGAACTGGGCCGGCAGAGCGCGTGGATGTTGTGGTTTTCTGTGGTGTTCGGGGTTGCCAGCTGGGGGTTTGTGAAGAAGGCCGGGATGGGCGCCGACGGGCTGGTTTGGGCGAATTGTGTGAATATGGGGATGAGGATTCTTTGGAGCGGCGTGTTTATTAGGGGGTATTTTGCGAGGGTTACGCGGGGGGAGAAAGGGGTGGAGGCAAGAAGGGTTATGCCGGGATCGTTGTTGATGGGTGTTGCTGTTGGTGCTGGGGCGGTGGCTAGACGGGTGGTTAGTAGTAGGGGGTTGTTGGTGGATTATGTGAAGGGTGCGGGGTTGGCGGTGATTGTTGTTGTGGTTTGGTGAGTTCTCTGAGATGGAGTGGTGATGCTGGTTACTGATTATTTTGGTTTAGTTTATATTCGGAACGACGGTTCTTTATGGAGTGCTACAGACTGTTTAAGCTAGCACGGAGAAAGTGAGTTCTGCACTAGCATTTTGAGCTTTAGTTTGATATCACGAATTACGGTTGAAATCATCATTCGGTAAAGTAGATATTGTTATTTTGTATTATTAGTTACAAGAAAAGCAAGCTTGAACTCCAAAGCTATGTGGTTATAAAACAGTATAAGCAAAAGAGAGTAAAGAGCGACTCAATTTCAAAACTCAAGAAATTCAGATATTCAAAAGAGTTTGAGATCATTCTGTCAACTGCTCCTCAAATCCATGGTAGCTTTTTTCGTATTTTCAATGTAGTCGAGTAAGCAAGTAATTACTCAACATTAATCCTTCGGACCCCATCGGGCCCGTTCTTCTTCGGCACGACAACGCTCAAAATCCCATTCTTAAGCGACGCCTTGACAGCATCATGATCCACCGATTGCGGGAAACTGAACGCCCGCTGGAACTCGCCTACATATCGTTCGCGAACCCAGTATTTATCCGATTGTGGCCCGGATTTCTGAACCTCGCCCGACTCGCCGGTCTTGACAACAGCTGATTCGGAAGCTTCACCTTCTTCCGGTTCAACCGATGGGGCGTGGTAATTTGTCGTTTCAGCGGTTTCAGCAGCGTCAGTTGTGGGAGTAGTAGTAGAGGGTTCAGGTCTACCCGTTTCGGAGTTCCGCTCCAAGCGTCCCTTGATGATTAGAGTGTTGGCATCGACGAAGGAGAGGTCCAGTGCTGATTTATCCGTGATGCCTGGAAGTTCGCCGTCGAGGACGTAGGAATCCTTGGTTTCTTTGACGTCGAAGGATGGGGTGAAGGGTGTTAGGGAGAGATTTTGGGAACGGAGGAACGGGTGGCCGTTGGGAATACCAGCTTCGAGTTCTTCGAAGAGACGGGTGAAGGGGCGGAGTTCGCGGGAGAGAAGTCTTGGAAAGGAGAGCATTTTGTTTGTTTTGTAGAGGGTTCTTTGTGAGCTTTGTTGGATTATTATTATATAGGTTTTTGAGGCTTTGGTTTGAGCTTCTTGAAGGTAGTGATGATTGTGTTATTGTGGATGAAGATGGGAGAGGTAGAAGGACTCGAGAGGGGGTTTATATAGACGTCTGAGTCTAAGATTCAGTGATGCCATGAATACGTAAGTTGTAGACATCGTGATGGTTGTGGAATGGTGGAATGATTTCGAGATGTTGCTGGAAGGGACGAATTGTGTTGTCTGGATGTCGCTGGAGCGTGCTGGAACGTTCTAGTGAGGATTGCCGTTTTGGGCGGTGGAGGTGTCCGGGTTGGGAAACGGCGATCACACAAACGAACTGCTGTGTTGACATCGGGTTCAACGCGGCGATGGAGATCACAACGCAGCAGGCTTGGATGGTTTACCTACAAGACTGTGGTTTACCATGCAGGGAAGTCAGATAGAGATGTATTCACATGACCTGTACTTTATGTCTACGAAATATGTTCGGTCTCGAATCTAGAATTTGTTCGTTTTTTGCACCAGCAGGCTTACTATGACTCTTTGGGTGGCGAGATGCTTTGTATTGAAGCTCTTTGTACCCACATGCTTGCACGCCTGCGATGCTCTGCTATGACGAACTTGTCAAGAAATAGTTGACAGAATTTTCTCAGTCGCCACATATGCACATTTACAACTGTGGCTTCCGTAAAGAATAACTCTCCGAGACGGTTGTGCGCCGTCGACGGTGATTAAAAGAGCGGTAACGAGACTGGCTGCACTTTCCAGTTAAAGTGTTTTGCTTTGTTTTGGTTTTTCTTGTTTTGATTATTTTTATTTTTATTTTTATTTCTGTTTCTATTTCTACTTAAATATTTATTTTATTCTTTTGGCGACAACACCACCACGCCGACTGGGCCATCTTTATTGGCTGTCGACAACCTTCCAGGCTGCCTGCCATTCTGTCGATTTTTTCTTCTTTTCTTTTCCTGCCGGCCAATCGCCACCGTCTCCGCTCTTCTGCTCTCTTCTGCGATATCACAACCTTTTTCTCGTTTTCTGTCGAGCGGCCACACGCGAGTTTCTCCAAATCTTTGTTTACGTCAACGGTCGAGAACCCCAAAACAAAAGAAAACCCCGTTGCCAGGGCCCTCGCTCTCGCTTTCCTTCCCGCGATAACATCTCTCGACGGGTCACCGCCCCTCATCTTATCGTTCCCCTTACTTATAACCTGCATTGTAGACCTATCCTCTAGCTCATCCCATCTCATTAAAAAAAAACCGACACAATGGAGGACGAAGAGTACTACCTCCAACCGGGCTTCGACCCAAACACCCTCACCATCCCCCAAATCCGCAGCCTCCTACTCAAGCACGAAATCGACTACCCTAGCAACGTGAAGAAAGCGAAGCTGGTTGACATATTCGAGACCGAGCTTACTCCCCACGCTCCTGCCATCCTAGCCAAGCTCGGCAAAGTCAAGGCTTCAGCGCGGGGCATTGTCAACGCCGAGGACTATGGCACCATTGGGGAGCTCGAAGTGGGCCCTACCCCCAAGAAGCGGGCCTCACGCCGAAAGGCGAGTTCTGTGGCAACAACCGAAGACGACGGGACCACCGGTGACGAGGAATTCGTGGCAGCATCCGCCAGGCGTGCCAGTCGAAGGGCCGTCACGCCAAAGAAGAGAGCTGCCTCTCCGGTCAAGCGGGGTAGGAGGCCCTCGGTGAAGCCTGTTGAACCCACCACCACCGACGATGACGACGAGCCGGCAGTGCTCGTGGAGGAAACACCAAAGCCTAGGAGAGGACGTCGAAGTCTTGCCGCCACCAAGACACCAGAACCGCAGCATTTCAAGGAACCCACGCCTGAACCCGAAGTTCAAACGGAATCTGAGTCCGAGCCTGTCTTCTCCAACGAAAATCCGTTCCAGATGGGCTCTTCGCCTAGATACGAACCCCCAACTGAGAACAGACGCCGAAGCATGCCCGCAAAGGATACTCCTAAAAAGGTAGATAGCTCTCGTCGAAGAACTGAGGGTGTAGTCGTTCGGAAATCTCCAGAAGCGCCGGCCTTCGATTTTGGCAGAGGATCGCCAACACCCACGAAGTTTATCCCAATGTCCAAGTTTCAGTCGCTCACGCCAGATCGTAAGCTTCGTGCTTTGCAAGACGAAATCGATAGGGCGGACGCTGAAGCCGAGAGAAACGATGTTTATATCAAAGAAGAGGAAGACAGCGGGTTCTCACTCGACCCGGGAGAGGAATTTGTTCCAGATGAAGCATTGGAGGTTGAACTCGAGGATGAAAACGCAAATGCCGTCACCACTTTGGCCCGTCGAAGAGCTGGATCTTCGTCGATCTCTACAACCATCACCAGCCTTCTTTACACGATCATTGCAATCGGATTCGTCGCTTACGGTGTCTGGTGGAGGGAGGAGAAGATCAAGGTTGGGTACTGCGGGATTGGGAAACCGGCCATCAAGAACCCGGATTTTCCAGATTGGTTTAATAAACTGACCCCCAGCTGCGAACCTTGTCCTCCCCACGCTATCTGCCGTGAACGCTTGGACACGGAATGTTATACCGACTACGTTATCGTCCCACATCCGTTCTCCCTGAAAGGTATCGTTCCTCTCGCTCCTACCTGCCAACCTGATTCTGAAAAGATTCGACGGGTCTCGGTTCTCTCGGACGCTGTGATCAAGCGACTCCGAGATAGAGCTGCCGCCATTGAGTGCGGATATATCAAAGCCGGAAAGGAGGGTGAGGAAGGGCTTTTGGAGAAAGACATCAAGGATGCCTTGTACGCCATGAAGTCACCGACCCTATCCGACGGCCAATTCACCGAGCTTTGGGATAATGCCGTCCAAGATTTGGAAAAGAAGGATGAAGTCATCACCTCTATGACCAGGTATTTAAAAGCTATATCAGACCCCTTTGGTCTCAAAATATGACTAACGATTCTTATAGCGGCGGCGATCGATTTTTCCAATCCACCAACCTCTCAAACGTCCCCCTCAGCTGCTCGCTCCGCAAAAACACCATATCCCTCCTCTTCCGTTGGAAATTGGAAATTTTCGGTGTGATTTCCCTCATCCTCGCGGGTCTCAAATTCCGATCTACAATGGTCAAGCGCCAGATCTACTCCCGCCAAGTCCAGCGCCTCGTCGGTATCGCGCTGAAGCGTCTCGCGCAGCAACAACGCGCTTACTATAATGAGAAGACCGCGGATATTGCGTACATTCCCGTGAACCAGCTGCGAGACCAGATCCTATCGCGAGAATTCGATCCAGAAAAGCGACAGCAGCTGTGGAGCGGGGTTAGCAAAGTCGTCGAGTTGAACAGCAATGTTCGGTCGTCGAACGTTGAGCATATGGGTGAAATTATGCGGTGCTGGACGTGGATCGGTAGTAGTGCGCTGTTGGATGTGGATCCTGCCACGCCTGAGGAGAACGAGGAGGACAGTCAGCGGGACGAGAAGGAGTTGAGGAGTATTATGGGTGAAGAGGCGGGGAGGAAAGAGTTGTTGAAGAAGAGGGATGAGTTGGCGCCGAGGATTCTTTATTAGTGTTTAGTCCCTCCCGTTTCTTTTTCTTGCATGTGCATGCTGTTTTCGTGTCTGATCGTCTGGTGAATGGTTGTTCTTTTTGCGATTAGTGATTGTGATTTTTTCTTTCCTTTGCCTTTGTATTGCGATTGTGTTCTGTTGATTTCGTTATTCTTCTTCTTTGTTATATATTACCTTTGGCCTTTTAGGTGTCTTTTTATGCAAAGATTTTTGAAAGTGTTCTTGCTAGATATTATTTTATGCTATATGTTGGCGCTTGGACTGTTCATGCTGTGTTTAGATCTTTGATCTGATTGTTTTCTCAAGCGTTTTGCTATGAGGTTTTGTTGAAGCTGGAATAAATGTTCGTCCTAAGCACTGCCCACTTTTCTGCTGGGGTTGAGATTGCATGGATTATATTGTGGTATTTTGATCATGTAACTTGACAGAATATGTACTGGACTCGAGACTGAGAATATGTAGTTGCCATTGAAAGTTGGCCTGATTCTTGTTTTTACTATCGATCCTGTATCTAAAAGCAAATATATACACTCCGAAGACCTTTTTACAAACATAGGAATATGTATATACATGGGAATCATGACTGAATCCGAACTCTAGGTCCACCCGACTTTATGAATATGCTTATCGTCAGTTTAATTAGCTTACGGCCGCTAACTGTATACTCGAGACCACTGGCTTGACTTCCTTTTCCTCTCTCTCTCCCGTGCTACTTTCTTCGACTAAAGTTGGGATTGAATCCGAAATCTCTTCCACCAGGTTTTCGTCACCTTTTGTCATCGCCTCTTTCTGCTTCTCCTCCCTATAGGCTTTCCTTTTCCTCGCCATTTTCTCCCGCTTTTTTTCCTTCGCGGCCTTCTGTTCCGCCTTTACTAGCTCCACACCCTTCTCATACTTCTCCCTCTTCTCCTTCTTCTCCCTTTCCTTCTCCTCCTCCGCTATCTCCTTCTGCCTCTCTTCCTTCACAGCCTGCATCATCCGCGCTACATCCTTCCCCATATTCCCAACCTCCTTCTCATCCTCCTCGGGTGCCCGCCAGCTCTCCCCCGTCGATTCCCGCACACCACCCGTAACCCGCTTCGAAATATTCTCTAACGACCGTTCGATAAGACGACTCATATCCCCCCCATCCCTCTCCCGCATATAACAACTCTCATCGGTCTGTATGCAATCCAAAGCCACATTCTGCGCGTACCCGAGTAATTTCTTCAAATCCTGTCCCTCGTAGAACCGCCACGGCGCGTTCGCGACCTCCGATTTCGTCCCCGTGAACTCCTCGCTAACCAGAGCACGAATGAACCCGCCGAGCATGGTATCCCCCGCCCCGTTCGACGAAACGATCCCAGCGTCCAACGGGAGTTTAGCGGCGGACGCCCAGGTGATATGGATCCCCAGTACTGCGTCGGCGGGATCGTATGTTTTGTATTTTATCGGGAAGAAGATGTTTGCTTCGATTTCTTCGTCTGTGCCTTCGACGCGGCTGTAGAAGATAGGATGTTTGTCGAGGGTTTGTTGGGTCCGGTTTGGGTTTTTGACGAGGCGGATGGCGAGGACGCCCTTGTTGCCGAGTTTTACGATGACGGTGGGGATTAAGGGGAGGAGAAAGATGGCAAAGGGGATGATGTTGGTTAGGTGGGATGTTCGCGGGACGCGGAGGCTGTGGGTGGATTGTAGCTCGGTGGGGAGGTGTTGGCGTCTGCTCGCGACTGCGATGCGGTAGTGGTCGATGTTGAAGAAGAAGCGTTTGAGGGCTGTTTTTTATGTAGGCGTTAGAGTATGGTGTTTTTTGGTGTATGCTTTGGATATTTAGGTTGGTTTATAGAGGGCCAGTGAAGAACTTACCGTGTGTGAATTTTTTATCGATGAGGTCTTTGTAGTCCCGGCCTTTCTCGTGTAGTTTTTCTACGAATTTCGCCTGCTCGGTATCCTTTCCGACGTGCGTGGAATGTCCTTTCGATTTGAGCCAGCATAGATGTAGTGCTCTCAGTTCTTCTTCGTTGGGGGTTATAATGTCGACCTGGTGGTTCGGAGACTCGGGGAATCCGCGGAATAGGTATCCCAAGTTGTACATTTTGACCACAGAAGTAGGTTCGCAAGCAACTATCAATTGTCTTATTAGTTTTCAATCTTTTTAAATTATGAAAGATAGCGGGAATATAGTATAGTACTTACCTAGCGCACCGTGCTCCTTCGCGGACCGACATAATTCTTTAATCGTGGCGTGGGAAAGATTTCCGTCGAAACAGACGAGGCGAGGTTTATACTTCTCAATCGCATCCGTTACTCTTTTACCCGTGATACCCCGGATGACATTCATATCCGCGACGGCGATCGCTAGCCCGCCGCTGACTTGCTCGTGGCTACCGTGTACGGCCAGATAAGACGCCGTATGTTGACCATCTACGACTTCTATCTCCGATACGTCCATGCCTAATTGCGACAATTCTTCGATGATTCGCACGCCGTTGCTATCCTTGCCGACTGCTGAGAGCAGTTTTACTTCCTTGCCAAAGGAGAGCTGTTGGATTGTTACCGCGACGTTTCGGGCGACCCCGCCGATGGAAGACTGGGTTGAACCTATATTTGATGCTTTGCTTTTCATGGGGATATTCGGGTTCAGAGTGGCGACGTGGTCGATGCCGACACCGCCGACGACGAGAACGTCGACTTGAGATGGTTTTGATGGTTCTTCCTCTGGGATTGAGCTAACTTCATCGTCTTTAATAATATTCCAGGAATCTTCGTCTGGCGACTGGGTACTTGTTGTGGAGTAAGATCTTCGAGATCCTGGAACTTCGGTTATGATTCGATTTCCCTCCAAGTTTGAGAATGGCTTGTACCGCGTGGCTTCACTGAATTTCTCGAGTCTGGGTTTATAGTTGTGAGTGGGATAGTTTAAAACTTCATCCGGCTTCTTGGTGGAGGGTCTAAGTCTGCCGCTGGAACACAGAAAATCATGTTTAGAACACGGTCCGTTCACGGAGGTAGAAATATGTGGTTATATATATCGTACATGCAGGTATGTCTGGGAGTAATAATACAGTTTTGGGGGTGAAATAACCGGAGGATAGTTCAAGGAGGGTGCGTACCTACCTTGTCTCCGGTTCTAATGGGAACAGGGCAGGCTTATAGGATCTCGTTCCAGCTGCAATCCGCTCTTGTTTGAGCTTCTGGAAATATTCTGCTTTTTGGGCTTTCTTTTTTTGATACGCTTCTTTTCTCTTATCGGATAACTGTGCACGGAGATCGTTCAAGTGAACGGCTAGTTGTGCTCCAACCTTGGCGTTATTCAAAACCAGTCTGTTCATGATGGAGAATGGTGAGTATTTAGTTAAAGAGGTATAATTCGGGCGTGGTGTGTTTAGAACTCACTTCCTATTCGCTATGATGGAGCGGCCCGCCGTTTGTTTAACAATCTCGTTGAGAACGGCGGGGGTATTCGCTTGACCTGTTATCGAACTCGCTTTCTCCGCTATTTTGATTGTAAGAGGACGATCAAAGGTTAAACGAGATAGGAAAACTACTCACTCGCCGACTCGATGATTGGATCCATCTCTGCCTTGGGGATTTCGTATTCTTTGGGTATAGGATTGAAGAACAAGCAACCGGAATTGATGCCAAGGAGAAGGTTGGAAACTACGTTCATTATGCGGTCAATAGGCAGGCCAAGACCAAATGATCAGTTGAGGCTGGAAATCAACTTACAGTATATGTTGGCCGCTTCTTCGGGGCTCTGGACGACGTACGGAGACGGGTACCCTGATTCGCGGCTAAAGAAACCAGGAATGTCTGCTTTCTCTCCCTCTTTGCCAAAGGTCGATACGAAGACTCCCTGGGTCTCTAGAAACTCCATAGTCCGCTGCGTATCGAGGAAACTCTTCATTCCCGAGGTCACCACCGCTATTGTCGTCCTGCCCAGTTCCGTGAGGTCGGCGGATATATCCATCGAGTTCTCACCACCTTTGTGGACACCACCTAACCCTCCTGTGGCGACCACTTTGAGCCCGATAGCATGTGCAATGTTTATGGTACCGGATATCGTTGTGCCTCCGTTTAATTGGGGCCCCAGCTTGCCGACGTGATATCCGATATCCCTTCGGGAGATTTTATGGGTCTTCTCGGACCCCGCCGAGGATGTCAACTCCTCCAATTGATCACCGGTCATACCGACCAAGATCTTGCCGTTCAAGATACCGATTGTTGCAGGAACAGCTCCGTGGTCGCGCACCGTGTGTTCCATTTCCAACGCCAGACTGTGGTTCTCCGGTTTGGGGAAGCCGTGCGTGTAGATTGCTGTTTCCAGAGCGACAATGGGCTTTTTATCCCGGAGAGCTGCCTGGATCTCTTTGGACACCGATATAATGTTCGAAAATCCCAAAGCACCCTTGGCTGCCACTTGCGTGAAGACGTAGTCGATGGGGTTCCTGTCGGGCAACGGCGGGAACCACATCTTTTTGTACACGTCTTCCTCGGTTTCCTCGGCATCGTCGGTGAAGTGCCTTCTCAGAGCCGCATAGCTATTGGCCGTTACCAATGCCGGTATTCGCGACTGTCGGATGGCGCATCCCAGACCCGATGCTCTGAGGAGCGACATTGTAGATACTCGTCGACTATAAAGCACCCTGAGCTGATAAAGAGGTGAGAATTGGGGTCCGAAAAATGGCGGGGTGGTCGGCCTACCTCGCAGAATCCTCCCGATGCCGAAACAATCGGCGCTTTAGAAAGAATGACACTCGATCCTACGATTGCTCTGCGAATCTGCAAATTCGATGAAAAGGTTTTCCGGGGTCGAGAAATTTCAAAAGAAGGTTCGCTAAAAAAAGGACCTGCTGGGATGGCTTCTGCAACAGAGTTTTGGGTTGGACACCGCGTGTTGCAGGTCGTCGTCATTCAAAGCACCAATCCGAATTCCGTGTCCTTTTGGCCGTGTCCTCTCCAAAGCTCAAGCCTCTCGACATCAATATCCAACCATCTCCTTTCCCACCCGACGATGAGGCATTGAGCCCCATCTTGACACCCAGAGCCTCCAATTGACGCCGTACACTATTCGGTTCCACCTTCTGCATCGATCGAGCCATGCGGTCCTCCCAGTCTCGTGTGTCCCTTTTCGCGACCCTGCTGCTGGCGGCATCCCACCTCGGGTCTGCGCTCACCGTTCCCCAAGTCTACAAGAACACCAATTTATTACGGACGATTGATGGGTCCAAGGCGTATATAAAAGAGACAATTGCTGTCATCATCGAGAATATCTCCGACAAACCGCAGACCGAATACTATCTACCGTTATCGGTGCCCGGGTCTTCCGCGGTCAGCTATGTGGAGTGCAAGGATAAGAAGGAGGGCACACCGTGTCAAGCTGAGGTCGTCGACGATTCGACGGATTAGTATGTTATCTACTGCGAGAGACTCCGTCAGATCAGTTGATTCTAATCAATCGCACACCTGTAGTCCCCTGCAGTACTATAAGATCACATTACCCAAGACTCTGCAACCGAAAGAACAGATCACCTTATCCGTCACAGCAGGAATCACGGGAGCTTTAACACCGATCCCCGCCATCATCGGCCAGAGCGACAAGCAGTTTCTCTCTTACACCGGCGATAGATACGTTCCTACCCCGTACCTCACCGAGAAACAGAAAACCAAGTTCCGAGCTGCCAACGGCGAAATCCCGGAGTACACCGAATTCGGAGGCAAGGATGTCGAAAAGAGCGGGTATACCATCACCTACGGACCCTACGATAACACCGAACCGTACGGGACCGACGAGGAGCGCATAACATTCACCGTCCGGTTCGAATTCACAAACCCCATCATCTATATGGAGAGGCTCGAGAGGGATATTGAGGTCTCGCACTGGGGAAACAACCTGGCCATCGAAGAGAGATACTGGATGACAAACAACGGTGCCAAGTAAGAATTATATATTTGTTATATATTATATTGCAGTTAACTAATACCGACCGCCATCTAGGTTGAAGGATCAATTCTCCCGTCTTTCCTGGGCGACAACCTCGTACTACAACCCGCCAACCGCCGCCATCAAAACCGTCGCTTTCCCTCTCCGGGTTGGAAGCAAGGATGCCTACTTTACAGACGAAGTCGGCAATGTCTCGACCTCCAAGTTCAAAAGCGACTCTCGCGAAGCCATTCTTGATATCAAGCCGCGATTCCCCATCTTTGGAGGATGGAACTACAGCTTTGTCATCGGCTGGAATAACGATCTTCCAGCGTACCTCCGAAAGAGCAAGGGTGACGGGTACGTCTTGAAGGTGCCATTGCTGCAAGGTCCTTCGCAGAGTACGTCCTACGGAAAAGTTGAGATTCGGATCATCCTGCCAGAGGGAGCCACGTAAGACATACCCGATGATGCCGACTTGAAAACATTGCTGACTGTTTGATAGTGACGTCAAATACGACAGCCCGGTCGCCATCCACAAGGAGGAGCGATTCTTGCACAAGACGTTCATGGATACAGTCGGCAGGACTACGGTTAAGCTTTATATCGATAATGTGGTCGATGATCTGAAGAACAGAGATATTATCGTACGTTTCCGTCTCTGTGAACGACCTAACGATGGCACTTACTAACATGTTTTACTGTAACAGGTGACTTATAATTATAGTACGTTGGCGGCATTCAGGAAACCATTGACTGTTTTGTTTTCTGTATTTTCTGTGTATGTTGTGACCGCTATATTGGGAAGGATAGATCTCTCCATTGGAAAATAGACAGGCAAAAAATGGTGAGGTAGATTTTGGAGAGGTAGTAATAGTTCTCGTATTTATCTATTTATTTTGGCATTTTGTGTAACGAAGAAAAGTACTCTCTTAGCTTAGCTGTAATCGCTTGAATTGAAGCGTATTGCATAATATATCCGATAATTGATGCCCTTTCCGCCCGTGGAGTGTGGTGTGTACCCCAGAGCAGAGCCGCAGTGGCAAAAACCCGAGTCTGAGCGCCTGTAATGCCGCAAATCTCAAAGCGTAAATTCGTAAGCGACATCGAACATCGCGTGGGCCGAAATTCCTCTTCTCACAAACCACATCCCAGACAAACCTTCGTCGAATCTCTTCTTCGCGCCGACCACCTCGAACCTCGCGCAGCGAAGCTCAGACAAGATGAACAGATCACAGAATAAACTCGCGCCAGAAGTCAACAGGATTCTATTCGTCAAGAATCTCAGGTTTGTCCATCCACCACCACCTAATACCCGTATCCAGTACAGCAACGATGACTAACACCTGCGCACGCGCACGCGATTCACAGCTACCAGGTATCCTCCGAAGAACTATTCGATTTATTTGGCAAATTCGGGCCGATACGGTATATCATCTCCGCTCAATCGTACACACAAAGTAAGAAGACTAAACGGTACGAAAAACAGGCAAATCCGTCAAGGTGTAGCGAATAACACCAAGGGTACCGCGTTCGTAGTATACGAAGAAGTCGGGGACGCGAAAACCGCGTGCGATAAACTGAATGGGTTTAATTTCCAAAATCGATACTTAGTCGGTGGGTAGTTTTCCTCCCCCATTCTGACCGGTTTAAATTGCGAAAGGCGGAGAAATAAGGGTGGTTTATACGTATATACGGACGGTGAATAGAGTGGCTAATAGGTATATTTGTGGGGATTAGTATTATACCACCAGCCGGAAAAGATGGCACGGTCAGAAAAGGATCTGGCGCAACGACAGGAAGAGCTGGAGAAGTTGAAGAAACAGCATGGGATCGAGTAGATTTTCGCGAATATCCGCCTTCCGGAATACGATTTCGCCGTTCTGGAAGGGGTTTTTTTTTTCACGATATATTCCGCAACTTTTTTTTTTACCGCCGGAACACTCATCCATCCTTGCGACGATAAAAAAAAAAACAGATTATATAAACATCATGGTAACAGACTTGCTGCTGCATCATCTTTTCTTATTGGGGGATTTCTACATTTCTGGTCGTGTGAAATACTGCTATTACAGGAAGCTCTCGCCAGACCCTGGGGGTACGGAGTTCTGCTGCATTTGGATATATTAGATTGTTTGTTCTTGGCCCGTGGGGTGAGGTATGATTACCAGCTGTATTACTTTTTTTTTTTACTTTCACGTGGTATTCACGGATCTCCCTATACGTCTGCTTCGCTTCCAGACCCCCGGATGGAAGGAATAAAGCTAAAGGGTCCTTCTTTGTCAGGGAAATAAGCACAGGAGAAGCCAGGGAAGCGAAAAGAGGCAGCTCGATATGTTGAAATTTTTTCCACCATGTTTTTTTTTTTTTTTTCGATTTCATAATATTGTACAATAATGACGAGGAATGGAGAGACAGGGGAATATGATGGGTAAACCAATCACCAAATATTCTGTCAGCTAGCTTAGCTGATGTTCGGAATCGCACAAGGAATATACCGAGGAGGTTACATCGGTATCAATCGATCGAATCGAAAGTGATTAATCACAAAAAATACAGCGGAGAGCCGCCGATTAAGATGGTATGGTACGTACCTATATCTCCTAGTCGGGCTGACAGAGCACCCAGGCGTTATTTTCTTACATCTTTGGATGTACATACAGCTGTACAGCCAATACCTTCTTCGCATGTCTAAGACACCGTGTACGTCTGTCTCGAGGAACCAGAAAAAGCGAGGTTACAAAGACTAAGCATCGAGCTAGAGGGATTTAATCCTTTTTTAAGCCCCAACAAAAACAAAAACCGGCTAGTGAGAAGGAAAAAATAAAATATCGACGTATCATCCCGCTTAGAAGAGGAGACAAAACAAAAGTCTGGGGAAACAGATCGACCGAATCGAAATCGCAGGAAAAAAAGAGAGAGGGAATTTCTGATATTAAACGAATTGGAAAGGCTTGTGAGCTCGAGCTCGAGCCTCCCTCGTTTAAATTTCCCCTTCGAAAAACTGGAGCTGCATGCATATTCGGATTCCGGTAACTCTGGGATCAGATTGGTATTCACGGTCTATGCATCTACGCGCCACTGAGGGACGGACACATAAATGGAATACGTCGTAATTGGTATTTACAGGTTTTTTATTATAAGATGGGTATTACAATCAGATATCACATCTATCGCGTCTATCGCATCTATCGCATCTATCGCATCGTATCATATACATATCGTAAGACCGTTTGGTTTTATTTTTAAACTGGACGAAGCGAGCTCGGGGTGTTCTTGCAGTTCGATATATGTATGCGCCTCTTTTGCTATTTGCTATTTTTTCTCGCTCCATTGGCGTCGGGTTTTCCGTCGATCATCGAGGTATCTAACATGCAGGAAGATTAAAACAAGACTAGCTAGCTAAGCGTTTCGTTCGCGTTCGTTCGTTAAAAAGGTGTTCGATAAAATGAGCTTCGAGCAAGGGGGTGACGTCTGCATCTATCGTTTTCTGTTTGATATGAGTAAATTAAAAACTTGGAAAACGTAAACCCGAGTCGATGAAAACAAAACAAAACAAAAAAAGAGATATTACACAAAATCGACCGTGCATTCATGCAATGCACATGCGAATTCCGATCATAAATTTTGTGGAGAAAGAGGAGGGGGGAGCAAAAAGAACCGACAAGGCGAGCAGGGCAGTTGCAAGGAGATAAGTGAGTAAGCCGGTCGAGCAAGCAAGTCAAGCAAGCAGGTAAGCAGGCCAGCCAGGTTCCTGTCAAAACGGGTGCACTGCGGAGCTAAGCTTGGTTCCTTGCCGGGTTTCGGGTCACATCACATTTTACAAGTCGGCGGGCATGATGAAACGTATGCGTACGGAACGGGTCCCAAAAAAATGAAACTATCTCGGAACGATCGAATCACAAGAAAGAGATGTAATATAATATATTAAAATGATATCATTTTTGTGATATTCCTGCATAAAGGTTTGGCGGCAGTCAAGACGCGGATATCATATTGTGGGGAGCCAAACAAAAAGAATATATTAAAAAAGGATTTTGTGGGAAACCCGGTTTGTTGGTGGTGGTGTGCGTTCTAGATTTGTGGAATGTGGAGAACTGAACAGGGCAGTAGCAGCAGCAGCAGCAGGCAGCGCGCGGGCCAGATGCGATGTGTGTGTGCGGGTCCGGTGTGGGAGGTGTGCAAGTAAGCCCTTGACCTTTGGGGGTTCTAGATCTCATTGATTGATTTATTGGGGGTGGCCAGAAGGGAGGATGGGAGGGCAGGGTGATGGGCTTCAAGGCGCTTAAGCGGTTGACGGGCTCTGGACGATACCGGTGAGATAACACGGTTATATTTGGTGATAACACGTCAGCCTGCGATGGATGAAAGAATGATGATGCAATGGAAATATCGAAAGGACACGGTCGAATCATATTACGCGGTTTCATTACAACATTGGAATACTGATCAATCAGAGCAACGGCAGACGCAAAGTAGCAGCTTGGAAACGGTGAAATTGGGAATAGCACAAACCCTCCAGCCCACGAGAATGAAGGCCAAGGTATCAGAATAAATAAATAAAAAAGGGAAGCCTAAAGACAACTGGACAAAACGAGCAGTTCTTGCTGCGAATAAGTCATAAAAGCGAGAAACAAGTAAATTTTCGCTAAGATGTTCAATTGCATCCGAATAGAAAGAGAAAGCAGAAAGGAAAAAAAGAAAAAGGAGTATATAATGGATATAGTTGTTCAAAACCCGCTTGCTTTCGCCAAAACAGATATGCGAACTGAAAAACACAAATACGATATCCCCCAAGTCTATATATATGCTTTTAGGAAATATAACAGATGAAAACGAAATAGACCAAATAGCCGACGCTTGCAAATGGAAGTAATGGAAATAATGGGAATGATAATAATAAAATAATTGCGCGTGTGAAAAAAGCATTAGACGTCGTAGTTATTAAAGCCGGATCCAGCGGATTGTTTTAGGAGTGTTGATCCGCGTAAATTGTGGGTATATAAAAGAACAGCCGTGGTTGAAGGAACGCAATCGGGGATATCATATTTCGGAAATAATAAAAAGGAAAGCCGTTAAAGTAGTGGAGTGGAAGGATGTCATAGTGTGTGCAGTTCAGAGTGTGTTTGCAGCTGATTCAGAATGTTAGCATTAGACCGAAGTATTGTATTTGGGAAATTGTATGCGAACGTACTGCGACAAATATTTTGCCCGTGGAATTTAGTTTCCGCGTGGTTTGCGGTCAGGCTGGAATGGAGAAGAGGCTCGCGATCCAGCAGGGGATGGTGGTGGCGCCTTCGGGACCGACGATCGTGGCTTGGTGAGGCGGTATTCGGAATCCTTGAGGACGAGGTCCGATGGGATGAGAAAGTTGGACTGGACTTGAGGCATTGTGATTTGATTTATGGTGCTAAGACCGAGATATCGATGGAGCAAGATGTATTTATTTGCGTATTATATTATCGCAGCCGTGCGAACTGTAATATATCGGAATTGTCCAGAGATATATATAATATAGCAGCGAATAAGAGGGTATGTGTGTAGTATTATTTAATCTTTTGGCGCAGCCAATGCAAGTAAAAAAGAGGTAGATGAGCAAAAGCTTAAAGCTTTGTTTGTTCGGATAGAAAAGGCTACGAACGTCTGTACGTATATGGCGGCTTGGATAATAGTATATGCAGCTAGGATGCAAGTCTGAGTCAACGAGCGACTGTTGAAAGAGATATGTTATGTTATTTAGGTTGGAGAAGGGAAGAAATAAAGAAGGCCGTGAGTGAAACTGCCGCGAGTCGACCACTGGGTTCTTATATATCCTTAATTATGTGGGGGATGGAAGCACACTTGCAAGCAAGCAAAAAAAGTTAAAGAGAAGAAGCAATGAGAAGGCAGAGAGCGAGACAGAGCGAGAGAGTGTATCGAGAACAACCGGAGACATGACATGCACCTCCTTTGTTCAGAGTCCAACGATACCCGGCGATTTCGAGGTTAGGCTGGTTGGCGTATTCCTTTTTCTTCTCACAACCCTACAGCTTTCTTTTTTTATTTTTTTTTTTATAAAAATATATTCCTTTTTCTGAATTAATTCGAGTTCGTAACAGAGAAAGCCCGAATTTCTCCCTGTGGTCCGTCGCCCTTGCATCACACACTTTTCTTCTCTCTCTCACGCTTTCTCACTCGCTCGCTCTTGGGCATCCGAATGGAGCAACTTGAGAACGGAGTTGGGGGAAACCGGGGGCTACTAACCGTCCGTGCTAGGAAACCATAGCTCGACCGGACACACTACCGTACTAAGTTCCAGCAGGCCCATGCTTGCATCTAACGCACCAGCTTTAGAGCTTTCGACCAAATAATTTCCTCGTTGACAAGAAAAATAAAATAAAATGAAAAAATGAAAAAAAGGTATTGCTGTACAGCTGTGCGAGGTACATGTACATCTCCACCCGCAAATCCAAGCTGATAGCTTAGATGGGTTCATGAAAAAGATACAGGAAAGACCATTGTCAGAAAAAGGAAACAAAGATGCACCTTCTCCAACATTCGCATCGCTCTCGATTCGAGTATGTAACAGGTTTCTCGTTGATATGATAGCTGCAGCTCATTATTAATAATTAAGAGGCACACTGAACTCCCAAAAAAATAAAATAAAAAAATCACTAAAAGCTAGACACGGCAATCTGTTGCCCACTCGATTGCAGCACACACTGGGAAGCACCTCATACGAGAAATCAATTGCATTTCCGTCGCTTAAGAACCCAAGAGGGCCGTGGGGAAGTTCAGTGTTTGAAAGTGAGTCGTCGCACACCACCGAGATCGTAAAAAAAAGGCAGAAGAAAAGCGCATGGGGGTCATTTCCAGCTCCAGCCTGTTCAACGCGTGGCCCAGTTAAAGACGACGACGACAACAGTTGAAAAAGAAGGAAGTTGGAGAGAATTAGAAAGAAAGAAAAAACGGTGAGTGGATATCTCCGTCGTTGATGCCTTTTTTCTTTCTGGGCCAAAGAAGGATCAACCTTGTAGACGACAGCTTGCCCGTCGACAGGCTACCCCGAATGAGGCCTCCACTGCATTTTTTTTCTTGCGAATATTACGTTTCAGGTCTCTCATGTTTGAATGCTTCCTTTTGAGGTTCAAACTAATCGATTCGCACGAAAAGAGACCTTATGCACGACTGGGGACCACTCTCTCCACAGTTCACCGCCAGAGCCAACCACAGTTCTTACCTCTCATATCATCCTTGACCCGAAGGCTCATTAACTTGCCCCCAAAATTTTTCCTCAACTTTTCCTTTTTAGTCTGTGCATTTTAGTGCCCTCGCATTCATCACTGTTCTTCGCTATCATTGGTGAACGACCTGCCAACCTTTGTCGTCGGCATGCATTCCCCGGTGGTCCTAGCTAGCCTTGAGCAGCCCGAAACCGCAATCCGATTTTAGGCTGGGACACTTTTCGGACATCGTTCTCAATTCTTCTTCTGCTTCTTCATCTTTTTGCTGACACGATGTCATGCCATGTCACCCCCATATTTTCTTTGTGTCATCGTATATTATTCTTCACTGAACATACATAATTCATGTTCAAGAATGAGTACGAACGAAATGCGAGATGCCTCCCGTTCCAGATTAATTAAGCACCAAGCAACACAACGGTGTTACGAAGAGAGGGCCGAGCGAGATATAATTGGTGATATCTTCGGTGATATCTCTACGAGACATCCGGACGCATCGGGACCCGCCAGAAAATAACACAGATCTTTGCCTCTTTCTTGCGCGCGCGCCCGTTTACGCCCGGCCGGCGTGGGACCTCTCCCCGCTAGCTGTTCCTAGCCGTGGAGTACGATGAGCGGTGGTTTTTTTATCTTTCACTTTTCCAACTTGCCAGTACCTTATATTTCATTATTTTATTTATTTTATTATTTTTTCCAGTTAGATGCTTTTTCTTCCTTTCTTGCTCCCCCAGCTTCTGCTCTGCTAAACCCCCTGCCCACCCATTTGATTTTCGCAAACGGTTCCCTAATTCACTCAGGAACAGCCGGACGGATGAATGCGAGCTTTCTGAAACACAGGAACATCGTTACGCCCGGGCTGGGCTGGGCTGGGAAGGGAAGTGTTCTGGAAATGTTCCATCCCATCTTTTTTATCTGTTCTTTTTTTTTTTTTTTTTTTCTCGTTCTTGCCGTCCGGGGTATGAAAATTGAGTGAGCGAAAAGAGCTTTGAGAGTGGGAAGAAAAAAGACGACCGCGAGAGCGACCTCAACACTTTTTATTTCTTTTTCTCCGTCTGATTCCCGCGGTCTAACCTTCCACCAGGTGTTCCTGCCTTTGTGCTCCTGCTCACTCTGTTTGTCTATCTTGAATCACGAATCGCAGGGGGTTGAGAGAGAAATGTTTTTTCTTCAGACGAAAAAAATAAATAAAGCCGGGGTGGAAGCTGTATGTGCGAAGTATGTACGGAAGATACAAACGCATTCGCTGTGCCTCTTCAACTTCCTTTTGTGGCCTGTTCAACTCTTGAGCTTGAATTCCTTCTATTTAGCTTCGTCCTGACGATCTTTCTCCAATTCTCGTTCTTACTTTTTTAGTTTTACTTTTTAGTTTTTTCTATCCCCTGTGATATGCCCCCGCTTTGCTGCAACCGTGCTCTGACGCTCAGTTACATCAGGCCAAGAGTCGCAAATTGTGGTTCGCTCAACCCTTCTGTCGAGGCTTCCAGAAGAACTCGCGTATGCAAGAGTGGGGTCCTCGTCTTCTTTTTCTCCTTCAATTTCCGGGTTTTAGCAGGGATTGTTGAAAAGAAGGTTTTTTTTCCTTTCTGTGCTGTCCGACATCTCTGATATCGATCTAAACTTCAAACGTAACTGAACCCTCGACGTACATACAGTGTCTCGAGACTAATACAGAGTAATACAAGAAAAGAAGAAAGCAAGGAAAGGAAACAGAAAGAAAAAACCTTGTGGTCGTGACCATGCGAACATATCCGAGAGACGGAAAAAATGTATATGTAAACTTACAAAGCTGGCGGCTAATCATCACTCCGGTTCAGCCTCGGATTTTAACTTTTTTTTTTTCATATTTCAATATTCACGATGTGATACTATATTATCTGTGTTCAATAGATGGGGAAAAAATGAATGAATCACTTATATTAGTAACAGGACAGAAGTAAGGGCGCGTGCCGCGTTCCAGGAAACACTTAATTGCGGCTTTTCGTCTATTTTGACACACTCGCATTCACACACACACTCTCTTCTCTGCCTTGATCTTAGCTCTGCTTTTTCGACCGTACCTCGCCTTTGCGTAAGGCAAGATGAACTGTACAATGTTTCACACATCGAGAAAAGAGGACAAGCGTACATGACAGTTCTACACAGACTACTGCGCGAGCTCGAGCTAACCCTCCACACGCCCGTCGGCTCGGAAAACTGGCGAGAAGAGGGTACAGGTATAAAATGTGTTTTTATAATGAACTCCCCGGAACAAACATGATAAGAAAGAAAACAAAAAACTTGAAAAGAAGAAAAATTCCCCGGGAGGTACAGAATTATGTACATGTATATCAAGCCGTTGCAAAATACCCCACCCGTGTGCAGCGGATCTACTGTGAAATATTCCGATTTTAGAATTCTTCGGACGATTTGTAAAAGGGATTGGGGTTCGGATTACCATATTTAGATGGGATGGGGGGTTGTATGCATCTGATGGTTCACCTTAATATTCTTGTGAACTCCGACGTATAAATCGAGCGATATGATTACACTTACATTCGCATATATTTGCATATAATAATATATCTTTCCGTTTTTTATTTTTTTTATTTTTCTTCTAGATTGAGTTGCAGGTTCTACTAGGTTTGTTGATTGATAGTGGTAAAAATGCATGTACTGCGCGCTGCAGTTGGTGATTCAGATCCCAGCCGGGGTGTGCACCTCGCTCGCTCTGACTTTTTTTTTCCCTGCAAGATTTCTTTCTAGAACATAAGCAACCGCATCCATTCATTTCAGAAAAAATAAAATAAAATAAAATATGTTTGTGACTTTCGACACGTGTCAACGGTGTGCGGATAGCACATGCGGACGGGGAGGAATAGTTATCCGGGCGCCCGCGCAGACAGTTTAACGGTTGAAGCCGATACGGCGCCATTTTCCGCAATAACAGCAGCAGCAGCCCAACTTAACTTCATAAAGGCTAGCGCTTTCACATACCGGAATATTTTTCTCGTCACTGTGCGTGATTGTGTGCGTGCTTGTGTGTCGATATAAACTGTCAATATCAACCACCCACCATGCTGTATAATAATAATCTGGTTGATATTTGATATCATGCATGTTGCTTGTAGCCGAGGGAGGGGATAATTCCGGGACACGACACACTTGCGCCATATGCTTAGGCTTAGGTTGTGCGGTCTACGAAAAGAATGATTATATTTACGGAGAGAAGGAATATCTGAAATACGTCCTGCCGACGAGATATGGTTGAGACAAGATCTGGCATTTTTGTAAGATGTCTGACTTTAATTATCGCGACGCAATCAACTTGTAACATGTGTTTGAATTGTGGATTGTGATGTGATCGGAGATGCTCGACGAGCTAGCCGATTTCATCATCGAGCTCATGGTGTACGCTTTTTCGAATCGGAGCACAGGTAACGCTTTAACTGGGTGTATGTTAAAGTTGAAATTTTATATTTGGATACAGAAACCGAGGAGCTATGCAAATCAGACATACGTACGAAGATGCTTGATCTTGTTGCCTTAAGCTCTTCCTTTGGGGTCATATAGGCATCCTTTGAGCCATGTAGCCCTGCCAGATGAATCACTCGCATTAAAAATGGTACTTCAGATACGCTGCAATTGATACTTACGGTACTCTGGTATCTTTTACAAAGTATTATGTGCTTGCATTTTCTAGCAATATAATGCGTAAACAACGGGGTCAAAAAAAAACTCTGTTGTGCAACAATTCCAGCTCCTTCGAAAGTGAAAAAAAAGTTGGCGTTTCTGGTTTAATTTTATACACACCCGCAAGGGGGGTTTAACCTTTAATCACGCAAAGGAGACAATAGCAAGACTCACCATCGGAGTGGGTAACTTCGAAGAAAAGGGAGAGATTTAATTTAATTTAATTTCTTATCATCCGGTCCTTGCATGCATATATGGCTTCCCTTTTCGCTTCTGCCGCTGACGTTATCGTGTGGATGTGGTTATCGTCCGCCCACTGCAGGTACGCCACGACAACAAATAAGCCTGCTGGGGGGTTAAACTACCATGTTAGATTTGATATAAGGGCAGGATCCAGACTAAACTGATTCAGACTTAGGCTCCTAATCCAAGGGGGTGGTGTGTTCGATTCAGTGCAGAAGAATGAGCATAATGAGCGAGGCACCAATGGATATAATATCTTTCTGCGCGGGATCCAATTTGCAGTTCGATGTTGCATGTTGTGTTGTCTCTGCATCGCTGGGGCTGGAGCGTGCAGAATCCCGCAAAGTAATCGATAATATTTAATATACGTTTTTTGTTAAGCTTGTCTTAAGCTTTAGTGTGGAAATAAAAGAGGGGGTTCCACAGTGCGCAGTGCAGTGCTTTTCGACTAGTGGAAAGTATTGTACCCTCTACTTGTTGGCATGTTGTAGACCCGCAGCACGCTATGGTCTAGGTTGAACTTAATGGTAAGTAACGTTGTTGGCCCCCAGGCGAAAAAGTCGAGGCCTTGTCCGGAGGGACTCGGAGCGGTATCTCGGCTGCGAGAAAAAAAGAGGGATTGGGTCTGTGTGTTTGCAGCTTTCGGAGCCTGCATATGCACGCTGGGAGGGAGCCCGGGAGTTCCTGAGGCCATGATGATATTCTTTCTATTCCATTCTATTATTTTTTGCTTGAAATAATAATTTTTTATTCAACTTCGGAAGGGTCTTTTGGGTATATAATAACGGCATGGAGTCTTGCCTCGAAAGGATCGATTTCAGGCATTTGTTTGCTTCGTTTATAATATATCGATGTCTATAGCAGTCGAGTCATCTTTTTTTTGTTTTGTTCCTAAAATAAGAGCTCTGGTCCACGCTCTCAGTGAGCCTTTACAGCGGGGAGTCGGGATTTCGCAATTTCTTTGCAGCTTATGTTTGCAAAATTGCATGTTTATCTCGAGTTGCACGGCAGATTAATTTCACGTCTGAAGGTACGTTCAGAAATACAATGTCCGCACCGCAATTAATACAGATAACCCGGTTCGGATTAGAGGAGGGTAAGATTTGTGTACCCGGAGAAACAAAAGCTTTCCGTAAGACAATCCGGGTGAGTAAATATTAGGCATATTATAATATTGGCCCATAGCTGCAATTGCAGCCTGCGGTGCCCAGGGCCCCGGGGGTAGCGTGCGAATACGCGGCGGTATCTATAAGAGATAGAAACTTAAGCTATAAGATGTATTTGATATAGCTCTTTGCGGATTAAATTTATGTCTCTATATATGGATTTTATAGGTTCGCCCCCCCGCATTAATATCGTACTTGATTAACCGCCATTACCTTGCTGGGACGTCGAGCTCCGATGAGATGTGCCGTACGTTTGCATATTATATGGTGTACCTATGGCAAACAAGTTTCATTATAAGATCGCCTTTGCAGTGAACGTCGCAGTGGAACTATCTCACAGCTCGCTACGGTATTGGTTGAGTCGATGTTCGATTTGTTCTAGACCTCAGCAGCGGGGATGAGGTGCTTGTTTGTATTCTATCTGGAACCCGATTTGGCTTGAAATACAGCAGTTTCGGAATATAGATTGCAAAGCTGCATCATTTCTGAAATCTTGAATTTCGGATGGGCTTGCTCGAAAAGACAGATTACTTGATAAAGTTAGTTCAGGTTTGCTCGATATGAATGGATAGTGTACCCCCACGCTGTGCTTAAGCTACTATTAAAAGTTCAAGCCTTGTCTCGTAATCTCAGCTGGAGAGTAGACTAATACTCGAGTCACTCCAGTGATAAACGCTATTCGCACAAATCGGGCATCCAACATCTATATCTTATCGATAACGATAAGCTTATGAGCAGGATTTGAATCGTGGTCATTGGACGTCACATGATAAAACACCGGAACGTTCCAAAACGAGAAGCAGAGCTGGGAATGCAGGTACTTTGCCTTACTTGCACTCCAGAATCTTACCTGGCCGAGGAATGCTTCTATTTCTTCGGTGGGAGCATGGGGATTGTGTTGTCGAGTGTGTTATATTTGACGGACAGGAATCCGCCGAAGCAGTCGTCTGATGATCATCACCATATCTTGTCGGTCTAGAACATGCTGGATTCCGATTTCCTGGAAGGTTAACTGAGTTCTGTAGCTCTACCGCCAAATACCATTATATTCGGAATGAATCTGAGTCAATTGAAGACTTTTAATGTGAATATAATACTGTTATGGGTGAATTGGTGAAAATTCAGTCGCGGATGGTAACTCGGAGTGCTGCGAGTTCAAGCCCCGAGAATTAAAACTTATAAAATTCGAGTCGGAGAATATGCCCGCTCGTATAGCTTATTGATAGGACATAGTTTCTAGCGAGCTGGAGCCATTGTCGGGGCAAAAAGGTTCAGTAGTTTAAAATGCATGGATGTTGTATGCAGGTCTACACTCTACACTACTAGCAGGCCCAGCCCCTCATCTGAACCGAACGTCATAGCTTGCCTGCCCTGAGCTTCTGCCGAGACTGGCTCCGAACTCCAAGGAATTTTCCAATTTCCACTTTTCGAGCTCTCTGCTTGTCGATATTATTTATTTCCAGAGAAACAAGTCCGAAGACAGTTTTCAATCGGTGTAATAAATACCAGTGTCCACATCCGCCGGGTTACCGCTACCTCTCGATACTTCCTCCAGCTTTTTTCTCAGTGTTTTCGCACCATCCTGCGTCTCTTAATATTGACTGGCCGGCTTCATCCGTGCAACGTTATTCTAATTAACGTCGGACGACATCATACCACATCCAACCAGTACGTAATCCAAGCTCATCCAAACTACCGGTTCACCAACCAACCCACTCTCGATCGATCAGACGTGCACGGCGGTACTGAGCTTACACCCGTACGGATAATCAACTCGCAAAGAACTAGCAAATCTGCCTTATCGAATTGACTCTTGGTGTTCTCGCTTGGCCCCGTCGTCGCACACCGCCTCGTTCTCGACTGCAAACGATACCTACCTACGATCTGACCACAAGAAAAGCAGCGTCAATCGTTCCGGTCTTTGGCCTTTTTTGCCCGGCCACACCCCACACGGGATTGATTTTCGTATACCCCAGATTCGAAAAGCTGCAAGAGCCGCGATCCCCGATCGAATCCTTTTGTATCTATTATCGCGTAGCGCATCGTCATACCTACCTACATCCCTATTATCCTGAGCTATTAGCGTTACCTTCCACACCCGCTCGATTTTTTCTTCTCTTTTTCTATTCTTATAAAATCGCAGGTGGGTGGTCGACCATTTCCCCTCTTTGTTATTTCTCTCTCTGTCTTTTCCTGCTTTCCACGTGTATATGCTCGCTTGTCCAAAAAAGAACCGCAAATATGCTTGACCTCAGATTATTTTCAGAAGATAAGGCGGGGAAGATGCTAACTCCCAGCGTGGTATTCGAAAAGATCGTCACAATGGTCGGGTTGGGACCTAAAGATCCTCCGAGCCGGAAAGGTACGTCTTTAACTCCCCATCTTTCCTTCTTCTCCCAAATCTTCAGTTCTCCGAAGAACTTTAATTGGGATATTTTGATTCCGATGGGTCAAGAAGCGGGAAGTGCTGATATGGGGTCCTCTGGTGGCGGGTGTGATG
Organism: Orbilia quercus; assembly: GCA_036971405.1. NCBI lineage: Eukaryota > Fungi > Ascomycota > Orbiliomycetes > Orbiliales > Orbiliaceae > Orbilia > Orbilia quercus. The sequence goes on from JAJTUE010000012.1 coordinate 786,315, forward strand.
TAGGCTCTATGCACGATGTGCCGAAAGATCTGATGGACCAGATCAAAATGCTCGAAGATCTGTTTTCCGTCGACACGCAAAAGTTGAAGTTTATTACCGAAAGATTCCGATCCGAGCTTGCGAAGGGGTTATCGAAAGAAGGCGGGAGTATCGTATGTCCAAAACTTACACGAAATAAGTATCTGGCTCGACATTGCTGATTAGTTATTTTACAGCCAATGAACCCAACATGGGTACTCAGCAACCCCACCGGCGCGGAAACAGGAACCTACCTCGCACTCGATATGGGCGGTACCAACCTGCGCGTGTGCGAGATCGAGCTTCCCGAGGAACACGGTAAATTCGACATCATGCAGAGTAAATACCGTATGCCGACAGCGATCAAGACCAGTTCGGCAGAAGAGCTGTTCGACTATGTTGCCGATTGCGTGAAGCAGTTTTTAATCTCCAACCACGAGGATCAGAATATGAAGGAGATGAATTTAGGGTTTACGTTTTCTTATCCTTGTACGCAGGATTATATCGATCATGGGGTTCTGCAGAGGTGGACGAAGGGGTTTGATGTTGCTGGTGTGGAAGGGAAGGATGTTGTGCCTTTGTTTGAGGAGGCTTTGAAGAGGAAGGTGGGATTTGCAATTATTTTGCTCTTTGTGGATGTAGATGAGGTTGAGCTAACGAAGGATTATAGAATGTTCCGATCAAAGTTACTGCTCTGCTGAACGATACTACGGGAACGCTGGTTGCCAGTAACTACACTGATCAAACGACAAAGATTGGATGTATATTTGGTACTGGCTGTAACGGTAAGCTACCTATCATAAGGCTATAGATTCTCAGGGAGTTTGCTAAACGAAGTTGAAATTGATAGCTGCATACTTTGAACATGCCGGTGAAATCCCCAAACTAGAGCACATGAACCTCCCGCCGGACATGCCAATCGCGATAAACTGCGAATGGGGCGCTTTTGATAACGAACATTATGTTCTCCCACGTACAGTTTATGACGCACAGATTGACGAACAGTCACCACGTCCGGGTCAGCAAGCGTTCGAGAAAATGATCGCGGGGTATTATCTGGGAGAAATTTTGCGACTAGTAATACTCGATCTCGCGCAGAGAACGGACGTTGAAATGTTTGCCGCCCAGGATTTGTCGAACTTGAAGAAAGCCTATTCTCTCGATGCGTCGTTTTTGGCAGAGATCGAATCGTAAGTTCCATTTCCCTCCATCTGATTTCATCACTTCGGGAGCTTTTGGTACTAATATAAGTGCGAATATAGCGATCCATGGGAGAACCTCTCGGAAACCGAAATCCTCTTCGAAAAGAAACTTGGAATAGAAACTACAGTCCAAGAACGAAAACTCGTCCGCCGTCTGTCCGAATTAATCGGAACCCGCGCCGCCCGTCTCTCGGCTTGCGGAATCGCTGCTATCGTGTTGAAGAAAGGGTTGGCGCCGTGTAGTGTCGGTGCTGACGGGAGCGTGTTTAACAAGTACCCGCATTTCAAGGAGAGGAATGCGGCTGGGTTGAGGGAGATTTTGGGACACGATGATGTGGTTGTTAAGCCTGCTGAGGACGGGAGCGGTGTGGGTGCGGCTTTGATCGCTGCGTTGACGAATAAGAGGATAAAGGATGGGATTTTGGCTGGTGTGAGGAATGCTTAAATTGTTACTTTGGTTTACTTGATATAATTTTTTTTTATGATGGCGAAGGATTGTTTAACTTTGATTTTTTTGTATTCAGAGGTGGTTGCAGTGGAGTTTGTTTTGTATTGAGGGTTTGGGGATACATAAAATTTCATATGATTGCGAATCATTACTTTGGTTCATGAAGGCTATTTTATTGGCTTCTGGAAGTATGATGAATGGCTAGATAGATAGATCGAAACAATGGGTATTATTAAGGCGTAAAACTCAAAACTCAAAACAAGAATGAATAGGAAGGATCAAGTCTCATGTCGAATCAGCCATTCCAGCATCTGTATATTCGCCTCCTTCTGCGCCTTTTGTATCTTCTCATCCTCATAGCTACCCATAACCGCGAACCCTACAAATCGTTAGCCCTTATCATTTCCCCAAAAATATAAAAACTAAAAAACCTGATAATTGATAAGATGGAATGTTCTGCTCACCATGCGGCACATTATCATAAATCCTCATCTCATGCTCCATATTCCCATCCTCCAAAAATTTAATCCCCTCATCTCTGACCTCATCAGGGAACAACCCATCCCCCTCGACGCATACAAAAGTAACAGGCTTAACCACTGCCTTAATATCCTCGACCGTGATCGCTGTCCCGTGCGCCACAGCGGCAGCAGTGATCTCTGCCGTCGCGGCGAGTTTTAAAGCGTATTTCCCGCCGAAACAGTACCCCACGGCGAAAACCTGGCTTGCCGCGTCGGCGAATTCTTCTTTGGCCTTGCTGAGCACGGAGAGGACCAGCGGGTAGGTTTTCTCTGGGGTATGGCGGGCGAGCCAGAGGTCTATCATTAGGAGTTTGATGCCTTCAGCTGCTTTGGTTTTTACTTGTTCGATTACGGATTCTGAGCCGGTTATTTCGTCTGTTTTGGTGTTCCCGGCGGTGGGAGCTGGGTCGCCGTTGAAGCTGTCCGCATACAAGTATCATATTGGTCAGATTTATGTATATGAGAAGCAAGAATATATATTGGAGAAGAGGATGTACAGATCAGGCATGACGACTAGGAAACCGCCTTCTTTGGAGAAAAAGTCAGCTTGTAGCTGGTTGTTTATCGAGTAGATGCCGACGCCGTTTGTGAGGAATAGTAAGAGCTTGGAGTTGACGTGCGGGTAGTCGGCTGGTTTGGTAACGTAGGCCTGTCTTCCTGTTAGTCGAGATATATGTGTTGAGGATGTGGTGATATTTAGCATACGTCTATATCTCCTAGCTTGATGATTTCCTGAATTCCAGCAAATTAGCTTCCGCGATATGATATATATTAAGATCATGAGCTTGGATATAAAGTACATACACCGTACGGTGTTCCGGCGTCTGCGGGCAGCGGGGTATCGGTTGTGCAGTGCTCGCCCATGGTATTTGGTCCCTGAGCTACCGCACCGCCCTCGGCTGCGAGGCTTTCTCTCTCTTCGGATGCCATTATAATCGAGAGGTTTTGGTGAATTTTAAGTAAGATGGTGATAGCTTTGTTGGAGATGGGATGGTGTTTTGGAGAAGACAAACATGAAACAACGTCATCCGGCATGCGGCTCCTACTTGGCTTCCTTCCGCCCCACGTTGTAACTCAGCTCGTTAGCCCCGCCAAACCCGCATGAATCCTTCTTCCACCACTTCCTCTTCTTCTTCTTCGCGTCGGCCACCTCGAAGAATTAACAAACACCACTTTGCAGACACCACCGTATTATTTAGCATACGCTTGTGCTTGAGAATATAATCTGCTTTCAAAATACCGAACGATGTCGTCCTGCACCCATATTTCGTCGCTTTGTAAGCTCTCCAAGCTTCCTCTCAGACTAACGACTCCACAAAAGGCAAACTAACAGCAGTTTATAGCTCTGCGACCACCAGCCGTTTCGCAACCCGTCTACCGCGAAGACTGTACTATCTGCTTCGATTCTATCGTACGTTATTTTCACTCGATACCATAATGCTCATTCTTAACTATGAATAACAACAGGACGACCCGGAAGGTCTCGATGTCTGCCTTAGCTGCTTCAACGGCGGTTGTGCTGGTGACCGTATGCACGGCCGTCTTCACTCCGCGCAGAAAGACCACCCCCTCGCGTTAAACATTCGAAGAACGAAGAAACCAAAGGTCGAGGTACGAAAAAACGAAGGGAGTCCGCGTAACTTGGACGTTTATACTCACGGAACTGGTTAACAGCGAGACGAACCACCTCTCAAAGTCACCAAGATTGCTATCGCCGCGGAAACTGAAGCCGATATTTACGATACTACGACTTTTGTGAGATGTTATACCTGCGAGGCGGAAGGTCTTGAGAAGGAGGGAAATGTGAGGCGACATCAAATACACATTCTGTTTAGTTATGGTGGAGCTAACCACTCTTTTGGGGTGCAGCTTGCAGAAGTTGTCGATGGTGTCATGAAAGCTATGACTGCCAACCGCCAGAATGAAGTCGCCGCCTGGAATCTGGAAATCGAGCACTGCGAGCACGTTTCATTCCTCGTTCAAGATCAAAAGGGCGACAAGAATATCGGTATACCTACTATATCACTACTTCTATATTTATACTGCTAACACCGATATAGACTTCTCGAAATGCGGCGACTGCGATCTCAAAGAAAACCTCTGGATGTGTCTTCAATGCGGTAACATTGGCTGCGGTCGTGCGCAATACGGCGGCGTCGGCGGCAACACCCACGGTCTCGGTCACTACGACAAGACGAAGCATCCCGCATCCGTCAAGCTCGGTTCCATCTCCCCGGAAGGCACGGCGGACATCTACTGCTATATTTGTAACGACGAGCGCATCGATCCGGACCTTACCAAGCATTTACACCACTGGGATATCAATATCGCCGAACGTCAAAAGACCGAGAAGAGCTTGACGGAGTTGACGATCGAGCAGAATTTATACTACCAGTTCAGGATGACGGGCGAGGATGGCAAGGAGTTGAATCCGTTGTTCGGACCGGGGTTGACGGGGTTGAAAAATCTAGGGAACTCGTGTTACCTCGCTTCGATCTTGCAGTGCTTGTTCTCGCTGGATGGGTTTAAGAGCAGATACGGCCATCTGGACGACGTCCCCACCTCGGACCGTCCGGCGGAAGATTTGGAAACGCAGCTGAAGAAAGTCGGTGACGGGTTGCTTTCGGGACGGTATTCGAAGCCGGATGGAGATGTCGTGCAACCCGCGGGTGAGGAAACTACGTATGTGCAACATCAGAAGGGTCTGCAACCTACGATCTTGAAGGCGCTTATCGGGAAGGGCCACGAGGAGTTCTCTACGATGAGACAACAGGATGCGTTTGAGCTTTTGCTGCATCTGTTCAAGTTGATCAGTCGGTCGTCGCATCCGGAGCCCGCGAAAGATCCAGTTTTGGACTTCAAGTTTGCTGTCGAGCAGAGATTGGAGTGTTTGGGGTGTAAGAGGGTGAGGTATAGCACTGATGAGCAAGATAATATTACGATTCCGGTCCCCGCTAGGAGACTCAATGACGTCGAGATGGGAGACGATGATAAGAAGAAGGAAGAATACGAAGCCGTGACGTTGAAAGAGTGTTTGGATATTTTTACGGGAGTGGAGACGGTTGAGTATACCTGTAAAGCATGCGGAAGCAAAGATGGTGCAAACAAGTGGGTTTTATCCCGGGTATTCTGGTGATTATACTGGCTAACCACTGCGACAGGAAAATCGGCTTCAAGACCTTCCCGAAGGTTTTGGCAGTTAACGCGAGGAGGTTTGCACTGATCAATTGGGTGCCTACGAAGCTTGGTATGCACATACCACCAACACCGATATAAATTTTTGACGAAACGAACTAACATGTGAAAGATATTCCTGTCGTGGTTGACACCGCTCCATTCGCGCTTGATCCGTACATTTCACAGGGTCTACAAGACAGCGAGGAACTTCTCCCCGAAGACAACAAAGGCAGCGCCGCACCCGCTTTCGAGCCGAACGCCGTAGCGATGACACAGCTCGAAGGGATGGGATTCCCCGCCGTCCGATGCGAGAAAGCTCTCTACCATACCGGCAATTCTGACGCGGATACCGCGATGAACTGGTTATTCCAGCACATGGAGGACGCGGATATCGATGTACCGCTGGAAATTCCTAGCGGGAGCGCAGCCGGAGGAGGAGGAAGCGCATCGGCTGATCCGGAGAGTATTTTCATGCTGACATCGATGGGGTTCACGGAAGCACAGGCGAAGAAGGCGTTAAAGGAGACGGGTGGAGATGTGGAGAGGGCTGTTGAGTGGGTATTCAGTCATCCTGACGATACGGGCGAGGAGACGTCTGCTCCTGTTACTTCCGGGGCGGCGAAGGAGAAGACTTTGCCGGGGAGTGCGGAGACGCCGGCGAATTTCCAATTGCATAGTATTGTTTGTCATAAGGGGGGTAGTATTCACGCTGGGTTAGTTATTTATCTTCTCGTTATAGGGTGTGGATGAAGCTAATGATGGGTGTTCAGGCATTATGTGGCGTTTATTAGAAAGTTGGTGGATTTTGGGGAGGGAGGGTTGAAGGAGACTTGGGTACTTTTTAACGATGAGAAGGTGGTTGAAGGCGCTGATGCGGAGGAGATGAAGAAGCTTGCTTATGTTTATTTTTTCGAGAGGGTTTGATAGGCTTTGCATTGCATTAAGTGCATACTAGCATCTAGCCTCGGAACTAACATCGCGAACAAACTGCATATGCATACATGCATTTGATGAGAGGGGAATAGATATGAATGGAATGCTTCACCGGAGCTCGTTTGCCGATACGATATTATGCTCAAGTATGCTGTACTTGAACTGGCGACGTGAATACTAGGTGGTGCAAACTATACCTGCATAGTGAATTCCAGAAGGTTGTAGGACAAATTTAGATAAAACTACAACCGCGATAGGTTGTATACCTACGGTAATCTTGTTGCAGATATATACCATGTTAAGACACTTGCCAGTCTCGAGTCGACATTTGCATACAAGAAGAGGCTAGACGAAGGGCAACAAATCATAACGAAGTATCACGTCCACATGGGAAATGGTCGGTAAAGTTAACCCCACGGGGATGAATGGTATGACATCAGATCTGCGAATGAAGTAATCGGTGGTAACTTCAATTGAACGAATGAGATGAGTATTGGTTTTTATCTTGCGCGATGATGTCTGAATTGGTGCGACGATGCGGCATTGTTCTGGCGGGATGGTGTTTTGGGTGGTAGGATGATATTAGTCAGACAATTCTCTATAATATTTTCGAGATTCTTTGAACACAGTTTTATACCACAGACGGGATCATAAAAGTCTAAGTACTTAGGCGCTAAAGTAGGTGGACTTTCGTGATACTCGAGATTCACCTTGACAAGCTTCAAAGGGTCCTCTGTTGGAATTTAACAACGCAAAATTTCACGAGATAATACTAACTTTGTAAGGAGCCTCAAAGACCGTATAGTCCAGAGTGTACATTATCCAATTAATTACAAATAGCATACAATAGCTACCAAGTACTAAATATACAATGGAAGACCTCAATACCATTCCCAGAATGTAATCCCCATACGCCATTAAACAAGCGCAAAGAATGCCGCAAACATCCCCATTCCCAAAACCGCACCGCTCGCAGAATTCGCATGTCCAGCATTCGGACTCTTCGTCGTTCCCGCCGTCCCAGCAGACGTCGTCGACGGTTCATCCTCTTCCGTCATAGACGCCTCAACCGAGAAATTAGCCCCAACGCACCTCGCGGTAATAATATCCGGAATCTTCTCCTTCTCCGGCACCTCAGGTCCCAAATACGAAGCGTTCTGCCCAGCGACATGAATAACCACCCCCGTTTGTCCCGTCGGACAGCATCCGTATTCTCGGACGTTATAATCGACGAATAATCCCGACGTACCGGTCGGACAGGAGGTTTCGTAGAAGGCTTCGGTGCCGGATGTGAGGTCGAAGGATTCTAGCGCTGTTGTGAAATTTTGGCAGATGCTCTGGGGTTCTGAGTAGCAGCAGGTGTTTTGGAGGTTGGCGTAGGTGCCGCAGGAGTTGAGGCGGTGGCAGTGGCCCGTGCCGCAGACTTCGAAGCCTGTGCAGAGGCGTTCGCCTGCGCAGCCGGTGATCGGGGCTTGGAGGTTTACGATTTGCGCGGTGGTCGTGAGGGCGAGGGAGAGGAGGGTTAGGGTTTGAGTGTACATTTTGAATTCTTTGATTGATACGAATTGGTATAGGTATTATATGTGATATGTGATATTGCGGATGGGTGGATTGGGTTATGTAAAAGCTGAGAAGCTGAGAAGGCGCGATAGGCCTATTTATACAAACCTATTTTTCGGAACTAGTTCGAATCTGATACGGCTGTTAGTTAATTTCCATTTTCCGTGGATGGAATACTGGTTAGATCGATCGCGATCTCGAATCCCTCCTCCTCGAACAGTCAGCCAGATCGAGCGCGAAGGCCCAGAAAACGCCTTGAGCCGCCAATTGTTATTTAATCCCGTGGGATTTCAGCCCGCCAAGTGAATAAGCATGGAATTTCATTCAAAAACCCACTAGCGGGGTGGAATCTTGATCGGATCCCTTACAGAACCCCAGACTAATACAGACGGTTGGCTGGGAACGAAAGAAGAGGTTAAGCGAATTACCCGCTAAGGAGAACGGCAGACGCTGGGCATCAAGCGCCAAGATGGATATATGATCCTTTCGATGAGAATAAGCGATTTTTTGTTGGTTGTTTGGTTGGCGATCGAGGGAGGAGTGAGCTTTGATTTAATTTGCTAGTGGAAAGATTTAATATCTTAGCTGTTGGTGTTTCATGGCTGTGTTCTTATTTACGGCTATCTCATCTGCGATGGACTGCATGTTGAGATTATGAGAGATTGCTATCGCATTGGTCAAGCGAGCGGGAGTTTTGCCTTGTAAGAGTGCTTGTGTATCTATACGTTCTGGGCGCTTTAACGTCGGTGTAACCGTAGGTGGTATCACGAGATAAGGAGATATGAGATTGTTTATTCGTCGTAGCCATCAAGTTAATATATTCTAATTCGGAGGGCGTGCGGCCTTCAATTTCAAGAATCAGCCATATTTTTCCTGCAGACGAGTCCATATCCGAATTTTATGAACGTCGATAGCGAAGTAATATAACCATAAATTCTCAAAATTACTGTCCTCTTCAGTCAAAGTCAACGTTAGACTCCGATATGACTCACAACTTATATTTACCGGTAGTATTCTAATGGATGGGAAATCGGGGAGATAAGCAAAAGAGGTTCAGTTGTTAGGAGAATCGTCTGGTTTAGTCCTGTGTAACCGGTCGTGTACGCGTGTGTAACCAGTCGCATGGTCGAGCACGGGAAATCTTTTCATGTCTGGTCCGAGACTGTATATTTGGAACTGGTTGACTCTGTATACATACCCATATCTATATAAATACTCAAGTATCTATATATCTATAGAGAAGTACTATGAAGTCGAATTGCTGGCTGGTTACATTAAATTACGTCGCACAAGAGTCGGCACGGGCCATAACTCTGCTGCCAAATTGAGAGGAATTAATTGATACGGGATTATATCAATGCCACTTTCATATTTTAAATCCCAATAGTAAAGTATATTAAGACTACATGATTAATCTCCCAATGCAGAAGCATTCAGATACACAATATACACAGCAGTGTAGTAGTCAGCGGGGAAGACACAAGTCACGTGAACACTGCCGGTTTATAAAGCCAACTGCGCGATTATTCTAAATCCGAACAATTCGTCCCGACAATTACCAGAAAAGAGTACCTGCGCCGGCCCCTGCCGCTTCCTCAAAAATGCCGCTGAATATGACGTCTGCCGCTGAACAAACAAATATGATCATATGTATGCATAGCCTCCCCGGGTGGAGCTGCCCAAACGAGCTCTGGAACGAACCTGCATAATTTTTTTTTTTTTTTTTCCATCGAGCTCGCAAGTAACGCAATTACTTAATTCCTTGCCCGCCCCGCCGTCCGATGAAGAAAATCGAGCTAGCCAGCTAGGCAGGTCGCTGTTGCGCATGCAGGGAAAGCTCCAAGACGATCAGACGAGAGGAGGAGCGGAGTATATAAACCGTCGGGCTCCTCCGCCAAGTAACAAGTGACGACGACCAACCGGCGACATGCCGTATTTCAATTTCAATTTACTCCGCACGAATAACGACGAATAATCTATATACACCATGGCAACGTTATTATCTTCGGCGTCGTATACGGCCGACTGCACTGCGCCGGAATATCTTCACGCCATCGTCGACATTGGCAGGTAGTCACCCCACATACTTCCTCTAAATATATTTAAAGTTAATATAATATAATTTATAGCAACGGCGTCCGCTTCTCGATCACAACCCTCCACCCGCTCACCGCCCGCATCCTGCCCACCGTCTACACCGACCGCGCCGCCATCTCCCTCTACGACGCCCAATTCCAATACTCCACCCTCTCCGCCTCCCACATCAAATCTCCCATCCCGCAATCCACCATCTCCCTCATCACCACCGCCTTACTCCGCTTCCGCGCCATCTGCGAATCCTACGCCATCCCCGCACAACAAATAAAACTAATCGCAACCGAAGCGACCCGCACGGCGCCCAACTCCGCCGAATTCAGACAACAGATCGAATCCGCGCTCGGAGGATGGACCGTTTCCCTCCTCCCGAAACAAGAAGAAGGCCTCGTCGGCGCTCTCGGCATCGCCTCCTCCTTCGCCGCAGTGGAAGGTCTAGTGATGGATCTCGGCGGCGGTAGCACCCAACTCTCCTGGATGCTCTCCAAACACGGCCGCATAACCACAGCCGAAGAAGCGACCTCTCTCCCCTTCGGCGCCGCCGCATTAACAAAGAAACTCCAAACGGCAATCACCACCGCAGCAGTCGACGCCACGGCAGCCCATATCCGTGAGGAATTCGCAAAGGCCGTCGAGGGACTAAACCTCCCCGCTGAACTCGTCGATAAATCCGCACGGGAAGGCGGGTACACGCTCTACCTTTCCGGCGGCGGGTTCCGCGGCTTCGGATACCTCCTGCTCGCCGAACACGACGTACAACCCTACCCGATCCCCATCATCAATGGGTTTTCCGTCCCGCGGGCTAAATTCGACGCATTAGCATCAAAAATCCACGTCGAACTATCCGCCGAGCAACGGGATGAACTCGGCTCGCGGTTCCGAATATCCGACAGACGAGCCGGACAGGTTCCCGCCGTCGCCTTCCTGATACGAAATCTGCTGCAAACCCTACCAGTGATCAAAGAAGTCGTGTTCTGCCAAGGCGGGGTGAGGGAGGGGTATCTCTATCGCAGTTTACCGGATACAGTGAAGGCGGCTAATCCGCTCGTGGTGGCGACGGAGGTGTATAAAGGCCGCTTCGGGGCGAGTAAGATCGCACGAGTGATAAACGATGCGTTGCCGAAGAGTACGCCCGAGGTATTCTGGTTGGAGGTGGTCCCTGCTATTGCGAATTTGATGTATTTCCACCAGGGGGTGCCGAAGGAAGGGAGGGCGAGTTGCGGGTTACATTTTACCACGACGGGGTTGTTGGGTGGTGTGCACGGGTTGACGCATCGGGAGAGGGCGTTGGTCGGACTTGTGCTTTGCGCTAGGTGGGGCGGAGAGGTCGCTGAGACGAGTTTTATGGAACGGTTGGAGTTGGTCGTTGGGGAGGAGATGGCGTGGTGGGCGAGGTATGTCGGGGCGGTGTGTCAGGCTGTCGGTGCGGTGTTTCCCGTTGGGATAAGGGATGGTGAAGGCGAGGGTGCTAGTGAGATACGGAGTCGGGATAGCGGGAGCGTTAGTAGCGGTAGTGAGGAGGGGAGCAGTGGGAGCGAGAGGAGGAGGAGAAGGTCGAGTCAGGTTGATGGGACTATCACTTTCTTCGCGAGAGATGTGGAGAGGAAACAGCATTTGGATATCGTGCTGAGGGTTCGGATTAACAAGGACGATCCGAATACCGGGGCGATTATGGTGCAGAAGGCGATAGAGGATATCGAAAAGGTGGGCAAGAAGAAGAATTGTAAGGGGTTCAGGAGGAAGGTTTCCGTTATTTGGGAGACGGCCGGGTAGATTTATATTTATTGACGGTCTTATTATCATTCATGCTTTTAGCGAGTATTCAAGCAATTTATATTCTCACGATCAAATAATGTATTTATAAGAAGTTAGTGTAGTCGTATCATCGTCGATTATCTATATCTATTCCCACCAGATGTCCAAATCTCCAAAGGAAAAGCCAGCCGGGTTACTATATGTAAAAATACATCATCGGGTTCTCTGACCGTCCTCCATACATATACATACATACTCGAGTAAGCAGTTGTACAGAAGTATAGAGGAAATGCAAGGATATCTGATATCCAATCCGTGAGGCCGTTAGCTTCCCGAATATATGACCACTTCGTCATATGCTGTTGTGAACCGGCATATAAAAATATATATAACGAATCAAAAAGATAGAAATGAAACCCCAATTGCAAAAAAAGCCAACCGATATTCTAAAGATGCAGGAAAAACAAATGATAAATCAGAAGGACAACCCATTCGATACAATCGGAGAAAAGCCTGCGAGTGAGTGCTCCTAAAGGAAAGTATGAACGGTATTGATGGTAATAACAGAAACCAAAAGGATATACAACCCGAACAGATAACGAACACCAGAAGAAAAACAGACGGAAATAGAAAAAAATATATGATTACAATAATAGATAGAATGAGTTTTTCGTTAGGTCAGAGCGTGTATACGTGCTCCTATATATACCTTTGATAAAGAAAGCTATAAGCATAAAACAAAGGAAATATAGGAAAATTATTTTATAAGTCGGACTTTTCGGGATCCAGCGCCATCAGGAAGTCTTTGACCAACTCGTAGCTGAACCACGAACTGGCCATCGATGGAGCAACCTTTAGCAGATTGGGGAGTATACCCTTATACATCCCCCGCAGGCCCTCCTGTCTGACGATGGACGTGATGGCGTGCCATATCGAGTTGTATTTGAAACCGAGACCGGACATGGTATTCACCTGGAACCGACGACGAAGTAGATCTGTAACACTATTAGCAAGGAATCTCAAGTCTCATCGCCACAGTTGAAGGAATAGCATACCAAAAGGATAGGTGAACGTCTGAGCGATCGCTCCGCTCATAGCACCGCACGCCAGTTTCCCTAACGGCCCCGGCGCCTTCTCGCCCTCCGGAGTCATCCACTCTCGTATCTGTTCGTAGCAGGCAAAGTTCAGACCGACGTACGGCGCCACGCCTGCCAGCGTGGGTACTAACCCGCGGTATAACGCCAGGACGCCGCCTTCGTGCTTGTACATGTGCACCATGGTCTCCCACATCCCGGGGACTTTGAGATGTTGGCCCGTCTTGCCGAGGGCTTCGAGGGAGGCGGTGTGTATCGATAATCGGGTCCGGCAGATATCGAGGGGGTATGTGGCGACTATATATACGATATTAGATGAAACCTTTTATTTAGAAGAGGTAGGGAAGCTGACGCACCGACTGATGTGATACCGGCCATTCCACCTGCTAGTAATCTTCGTTGCGTGTTTAGTTGTGTGTGGCCGGGTTGCATCAGGAACTATTGCAAAAATCGGATTAGAAATTCGTCAATTGATACTTTTTGGGAGGAATATGGGTCCGTACGTCTTTATATATTGTGTAGGAGGAGAACTGGACGGCCGAATACGGGACGATACGAACACAGTTTGTGCCGTTACCGCTGTGGAAACAAACCATCGTGAGTTAGCGTGCGTGAGTTCTCCACAATTTCGCCGAGACACACCTCATCGACCTCCATCTCGAAGGACTAATTTGGATGTGAAGAAAAGAGCGTACCGTAAGAAACCTCTCCAGCCTTCTTCCCTCCACATCTTGGCGAGGGAAGCTCCGATGCCCGTGTAGGACGCACCTCCGGTCCCCTGCACCTGGTAGAGGATTTTTAACCGCTCGAGAGGCGAGACGACGGTTCTGGAGACGGCACCGGCGATACCACCGGCGATGAAGGCGGCAGCGGTCTGGGTTGCGACATATTGGCGGCCTCGGTACAGGATGCCCCCGTCGGTGGTGGCGCTGGTGGTCATTGAGGAGGCGAGGTTGGCCGACGCCGAGATTGGAGGTTGGAGGGAGGATTGCGGGATCTATATATTATTTTGTCGAATGGGATTTTTTTTGGTTAATAATGAAATTTTCATTCGGGATTTTAAAACAAAGCTCGGTGCTGGGGTGCAAGCTGGGAGAGCTGGATGGGCGTTGCGGCAGGGATTTTGAGCCTTGTTTGGAAGGGGAAGGTTTTTCTTCCAAAACAATGCGGCTCAAAGATTCAAGATCTGAAGATGCAGATGATACAGATGATGATGATGGAAGAGAAAAGGGGAGACGTACGGGTTTGACGTCTTTCGACAGTATAGGCGATTCCTCTTTGGATATGGCCATCTATGCGGGTTCGGGAACCGATGATGGTGAGGAGGAGGAGAGTTGATGCGACCGACCGATGGTTTGTTTGATGTTTGAGTCAGTCGGCCGGGACGAAATCGAAAGACCAGATCGGAAGCGGAACGTTCAAGATGAGCGATTTGATTCGGGCAGGGATAGCGATAGGCGATGAGATAGAAAACGAATTCCGTCGACAAGATATAAATATATGCTCGAGTAGTATATAACGTATAGGATATTGTGAAAGGGAGAGTGTTTGTCGCAGAAGCTCGAATTGAGGGAGGTAGCGTGACCCTTTTTCCTTCTCTGACAAATTTCAGCTGACCCAATTAATCAGTATTAATTAATTCGTTAAGGAGACTCGCCGAAGCGCGAGATGGCATCGAGCCTATTAATAAGTATTATATTTCTTGTGCGCTGAGGGAATCTGTATGCGAGCTGAGTATTGCAGCCGAGCGGCAAATGTGGCTTTAATAAATTGAATGGCGGATGGCTGGTGAGCGATAATAATACTTTCTAACGAGTATTTATTCTGTCCTTCGGTCTCTGTTATATATTCGAATTGAATAGAAAGCTAAATCAGGAACGGGAGATTGATCTCGATGAATGATGTCAGCCTGCTTCCTGAAACAGTACCCCTTTCCACTAACCACTTAACCACTATCACACTATAACCACTATTACGTACTTAAATAGATACTTTATTCTACACTGTCAGCGATTAATATTAATAGAATATAAATAATCCCAGCTCAGAATGCATGCCATCACGGCTGGATCATTTAATTCTCCGGCGGCGACAGGCCTCGGGAAGATCCATGCGCACACCCTCTTTCTCTCCCGGTCTCGGATCGTGCCGAGAAATAAAATAGAAAGTACTTAGCTTAACCGACAAAATTGCCGGAATTCTAAATTCTAATTTTTAAGATCGACTCATTCTTTATATATTACAGATCGAATTTACATATGACTAAGAACCAAGATTCCCTCTGGTTGCTGACTAAGCTGTTCGAGTAATGTCACATGACTTTGTTGCATTATGTCACAACATATTCTGAACGTGTTGAGAGCTGATTGTGTCGATTGTTGCACGCTTGCGATCCCCTACCGTCAACTATAAATACCATGTCCTCCTCAATTTCTATTCTTCCCTTCTCTCCCTCTGTTCACATCATCACAACATTTACCAACCCGGTCCCTGCTGATGTTTCATCTACCACAACACAGTCATCCATCCCAATGAGTGACGACAACCGCGTTAACCGTACTCCCTTTGTTCCCTCAGTCGGATTGCGGTGTGAGAACATTGTCGGTGAGGAACTCATGCCTCCTGTGCGGTCTAAGTGATGTGAGTAAATAATCTCATCCAATTATACCTGTCTGATTTTTTACTTATACCACAAAATTATACAGACAGGCTTCGGGACAAGTACACTAGTGCTGGAATACCTGCTGATTATGCTTTACGTTGCAAAAAACGTGGCATAATATTCCCGCGACTTCAAAACTTTCCCGGGAAAGAGAAAACGTTACGGATGGTGTTCATTACCACAACCAACATCACCGTTGAACCTATAAATCAATCGGAGTGATGCAGTTGTCATTGTTTCAACTTTCTTCGGTCCGACTGGTCTTGATCATCTGTCTGTCTAGCAGACGATGACGCAGAACCCTTTGATTATGGACACTTCACTCGCAACAACGGTTCAAGTCACGAGGGAGCAACCCGGGTACGGCCCAGTCTAGTGAAAGAGGAGGGAGGTGTTACAAACGGTCTCGGTTACGAATAGACCGTTTGTGTTTGGCGTCGAATATTATGTATTAAAGGAAGTGGAGAGAAGGAAAACGGCCCCTACTCATGTATGATAATCAAAAGAGCTGGGATTTCAATCACTGGCCTCATTTCATTTCCCAAACGATACCAGATGTCGTGGGATGCCATAGCAGGGAATGGTCGTTGCGCAATTACAAGCACGACAGCGGCAAAGCTACTACATCATGTTTTGTATAATTCGAGACCATGCTAGAAGATGAAGTATACTTCAGTCAACCATCGCTGACACCAAAGTTTACCTAATATTCTACCTGTGACAAGATGATTAATTATATACATATGTATAAAGTCAAGTTATCCCCGGATTTTAATACTAAACGCCTGATATAAATTATATAAACCGATTCAGATAAACAACAATTCAATCCAGAGCATCCTACTAGTCAAAATATCGTACACGACGGGTCATACTCGGATACACGCACGTCTCAAAATTCCCGTCTGAACTCATCACACACCCGCCCATAGTTTCAACGTTAAAGTTAATAGCTGTAGTCGTGGATTTGATCGTAGCTGTAGGATCTGTCACGTTTGTTGACTGGGGCTCTGTTGGAAAAGTCAATAATATATCGATATGTGAGATCTTGAGCTTTCGGTTTCGGTATTATCGAATCAAAGGAGCACTCGTTTATTCAATATATTATATTTCGTCAATTCAGATTTCACTCCATAGAATCGTATAATAGAGTGGTCAAGGACCTGTCTCCGGTTCAGTTCATCGGGCTTGTTTCATTTGTCATAATCTGCTTTAAGTTGCATTACTCGCTGTTGGTTTCGGTAGTATATTCAAACCCTCCTTTTCCACCTTCTATTATGTAAGTATTTACAAACTAAGCACCAATTAATGTACCTTGGTAAAAACAAAACGTTAAATATTTAGAGAATCGCCTTGAAATTTGCTAACTTGAGACCTTGAATACTAATAATGAATACTTACACCCTTCGCTGCCTTCAATCCTTTTCTTCTGGACTGCTCGTATCTCTTACACCCTCTAATACATCTGTCGCAGCAGGCCAGTAAACGTCTGCTAACCAGATCTTCAATCGCCGCAAGGTATTTGCCAATTTGGCTGCTTCTGGCCACGAAGATGTGCTACCTGCTTTCACAGGCCCGACGACGAGCTGCAGATGGGGTTAAAGGAGCTTGCGTCAGCATGAAAATTCTTGTATTCAGTATCGTCTGCATTTTTTCCCTCTTTTTTTTGCCTTGAGTGGTGAGGTCACAAATACATACAGATTGACTAATAGCATCTTGATAGACCCAATGTAAGTTCCAGTCATGGCCAACGACTGTCAAGAAAGGCACCGGTAAGTTGAGCCTTATACCCACTTTTGAAACCGTATGAGAAAACCACTTGAGATGGTTTATTGTTGCGATCGCAGCGAGGGCACTTTGGTATCGAGCTTCGAAAGCGTCACCGCCAGGGTATTTGACTTCAACCACGAGACTGGTAACAATGGAATATGACGACGGATCTCGAAACGCGGAAAGAGGCTTCCTTGGGAACCGCTCCTGGCAGCGCCGATAGAAAGGACTGAATGACGGGTTCTGAGGATTGAACTTTAAGACATAGTCTACTTGCTTTGTAACCGTCCTGCCAGCGAGTGGAGGGAAAAAGTCGCGATCTATCCTCTTGGTTTGACTTTTTTTCATCCCAACTGATGTTAGTAGAAATCCAATACGCATTTCTAGAGGAGCAGTCTGACAAATATTGGATATGTAGACCATGTCGATCGCCCTACCTTGAAGCTAATAAAAATCTCTCGCCAGATTCAAATGGGATCGATACGGGATCATCTGTATCAGGATCTATTTCTATTTCAAAGTTCAAGAATTCGCTGACAACCCGGTACCACAAATTTTCGTCATTGTTCCCGTTATGAGCAGCGTGTGCTATTGGCAAAACTCGACGGATAAACTTGCTCAGCCATGTAACTTGGTCAGGCGTGAGAACTGAATCAGGTATTATATTCTCTGGGAAGAATTCAAGAATTCGATGATCTCTATTGGTCTAGGCTTGGTATTTACCGCAAGCTGGTCTCGTACCGCAAGCTCGAAAACGAAGAGGAGTTTTCTAAACAAAGGGTAACAAAATCTATAGCCAAGCTTCCCTGCAGAGTTTTATTGGTTCCAGCTTTAATTTCAATGCTATTATATCCATCTATCCCTATAGGTTTGCCACAGAATGCAAGTTTATTAATCACGATCTGAGATCCGTTTTATGACATACTGCCGACGTCACATAGAACTGAAAATACTCTAAATCCAAGACCAGTAAAATTTGTCGGTGTGATCGATACTATCCAAGCTTCAGGAAGAGCCGGCCTCTACGACATTGAACAAATGCCTAATGTTACGCACGTTCGCCACGCTTTAGCTATCCTGGAGTCATGAATCTCACTCTCCCCTCAAAGATACAAAAACTTAGGAGCGGCGGGGTCATTGGCAGATACTCAAACATTATTTGAAGCCTGGTTTCTTGGTTCTCATGCTGAGCTTGGAGGTGATCTCGCTGAAGATGGGTTTTCTTTATGGCCATTACAGTTTCTGCTCTCCGAAGGAGAAAAGAGTGGTCTATTATTGGGGTTTCAACCTATAGAAGCCATTGAGATTCAAAATCCCCTCGAATATGCTATGCCCTCGCCAAACGAAGAGAACTCTAGCACCGAATTAGCACAGTCCATAGGCTACAAAAATGGAGTTACACTCCAGGTGTAGGATCTGGGCGATATATTCCGTCGTCCTCATATTCGGGCTCAAGGCCGATATTGTAGGTGGGAGCCCAATATCCTGCGAGTATTTACGGAATCCGAGCGAGATCCTCATCGGCATGATGATTACGATCTCCTGCACTGACTTTGGAATCATGCAACTTTTTAATTTCTTCAGCTGAACCCTGTGCAACCAGCCCGTCCGGGCCCCCAAGGTATACTTTTCATCTTTCCATTCAACTTCTCTATTGACCCACCCATTAAGAGCCCCTTTTAGCGACTCTTTGAACAGATAAGGCATCAGGGGAAGCCCGGCGGTTCAGAGTGCTTTACAAGCTCTGTGAGGGACTTTATTTTTGCATCTCGTCTCTGTTCAAGAGTTGGAGGAGGAGGATTTGGGATGATTCGATTATTGGTTGGTCCTCGTGTCGCTGCTGTCGCTATCTTTACCGGCTCTTCTGCATCCCAGTCACTCTCTTAACCTTCTTGTGGCTCCGTTTCTTCAACTGTATATGCTGCGTCAGACATCTTGGTGACGGCCACATATCCTGGTGTCGATTTAAGTTTGATTGGTTTAGGAATTTGGATTGTCAAGCTAAGACAAAAAACCGGTTAAGTGCTAAATAGCGGTATTGGCTATATGTGGATGTTTTTATATTTTAACATGTAGAATTTAAAATGTGGAGATGAGGCGGTGTTCGATGGCGATTGGCGTACTATGAGGTAGAAGGAGATGGTGGGTTAGGTAGAGTTCTTAGTAATAATTAAGAACCCGCATTAAATACGGAAATACTTTGTGTCACGTGACGGTCGCAGTCCCAATCTTCTACAGCGGTGCTCAATAAACCCCGCAGTAAAATAAAATAGAAGCACAGTTACCCTAGGGGAAATAAGAAGAAACTTGTGGACGGTTTAATAAAACAGCACACTAGTATCCAGATAGATACAAACTCGGATTTAAGAAGGGCTGGAGTTTGAACTGGAAGATTACAGATAAGCAGAGTTTATACCAAATACTTAAACATCCTCAAGATGGTTAGTTCAGTTACAACCTATTAGCACATTAGTAAAGTGAACTGCCGTTCCGATGCGAAATAGTTAAAAGTATTTCCGCGGGCTCCGACAAGATCGCGAGATTCTCCAAAATGCCACAGATAAGCGCGTTGCGAAACCGGTGCAGTCGGCGATAAGCATGCGTTGCCGGATGTGTTGCGGTAATCGCCGACCTCGGCAGCAAACAGGGCCATCGTGCCCGGCCCAGAAGCGTCGAGACCTCAGAATTTTGTTCGGCATTGACGTCTTTTTTACGAGCCGGTTATTAAGCAACTTTCCCGATCTTCCACCTCCCCCCAATCAGCAGGCAAAAAGCATATCTCCATCATCATCAACATCACCACTTCCTTCCCGCATATAATTCCTTTCGCTCGAATCTACCGACAAAACAGCGTGCATACGTTTCCAGAATGTTTTCGAGAACCCTCCAAAGATCCAGCAGAGCCCTCGCGCGAGGCGCCTCCTCCAACCTCCAATCCAATCTCATCGCCTCTACCCCTCGTCTCTATCTCGCACCTCGGCCGGCCGTCAGCATCGTTTCCAAGAGGTCGTACCACGAAAAAGATATGTACCCGGAAGTCCCTTCTTGATACTGCCGAACCATATCATATCCAGACATGGCAGGCAAAAAAATGAATCCAGTCTAACAGTATATTCACTGCTAGATCATTACTCCCGGCCGCGAAATGTCGGTTCCATGAACAAAGCCGACCACGATGTCGGTACCGGATTGGTCGGAGCTCCAGCCTGTACGTATTCCCATTCGCACCCCACCGTCTCGCCACCGTGAACTGATAGCTAACCATCACCTCTCCCAGGCGGCGACGTCATGAAACTGCAAATCCGAGTTGACGAAACCACCGGCGTGATCAGCGAAGTCAAATTCAAGACCTTCGGCTGCGGTTCTGCTATCGCATCCTCCTCGTACCTCACCGAGCTTGTCCGCGGCATGTCCATCGACGACGCGGGAAAGATCAAGAACACAGAGATCGCAAAGGAATTGTGTCTTCCGCCCGTCAAACTTCACTGCAGCATGCTCGCCGAGGATGCGATAAAGTCCGCGATCAAGGACTACAAGTCGAAGAGGGTGGGTAAACCGACGTTAGGTGTTACCGCGTAAAAAAAAATTACTTTGACGTAATGTGTGCTTTTCTTTGTTTTGTGTGTGCACTTGTGTGGGGTACGGTACGCGGTACCAAGATAAAAATGACTATCAAAAAGCGGGATTGAGTATTATATTCCAAAAAAATTATAACAAAGGAAAATATCCGGGGAAAGGGGTGGATACGGGGTATGCTTAGCTGCTGAAAGGATACTACCTTTCATCCGATCTAGTTTATCGACGGGGTTTCCGCACGGGATTCGCGGTCGCCTACCCCAGGGTAAAGAGATGCAGATTGGGGGACAAGAGTTTAAGAAAACAGATTGAACCCGTCCTTCTCTTTTTGTACATTTTTGTGTAGACGAAAACCGTTATTATTGCGCTACGGGGTCGTCTGCTCACTTTTTTTCACTTCTTATTGTTTAAATTATTTTAAAGTTAGCGTTGTATTACTGATCAATCGCATCTTTTTTTTCCCCCTTTGTGTAGTGATGTCTGTCTGGACCTGATAGTGGCGTGATATTTCAAAACCGTGCATACATGCACAACAATCAGTTTTGAACGAAACCGCATATCTTAAAAATGGGAAATAAGGCTCCGTGGACAACGGATATGCATGTCTTTGCTCGGTTCCTATATAGATCTGATAAGATTAATCTTTAGATCAGATAAAGCAGATATATGTGCATCAAGTTGGTCTAAAACGCAGAGTTGTTCTGGTGCTGATAGCTGGAGGTTCAAACAAAAGTAGCCTCGTCACCAAACACTTTTTTGTTCAAAAGCGCATAGGAGAATACTAAGTATCTCTGAAATTACAATACACATCAAACTGTCAAGTGATATAGATCGTTCAAGTAGACTCGGGCCTCAATATATTGACCACTTGAGTGCTCATCTCTGCGAATTTAGCCATTCATGTTCTGAACCAAATTGACTTCAGATATTACCTACATCTACAATCGAAGCTACAGATCTTACATTCAATCTTTTGATCGAGGCCATATTCACTTGATCGTCTGAGATATACCATAGATGCCCCTTAATATTTTTGAGCCATCCATTCTCTATGTAAATTATTAGTTCCCAAAACCGTAAAGGTATATTAGGTACCTGCATATCGAAGTGGTAAAAGTAACGTCAGACTGAATAAGGGTGGTGGGTAGCAAAATTCTTCTTTCAAGTGTTCTCGAAATGTAAGGTATATATATCGAGCGGGAGCGTTCCATTTCCCTCTCTTGCCATTCCGGGCCATGAACCTGTCGACATCATGTCTGCAGTCCATCCGCTCCCTATTCTTAATTCTTAACAACCAGTTTGTTTTAGGTGCCCAGAGACTATTTAGGTGTATAGCATAAATCGTGGCATAGTCAAAATGCACAGGATTTCTACTCGAACTCTCCTACAACCTTAGAAATTAATTAATTAATTCTGGCAATGTCCACGAATTTAATCCGCCATATATATAGAACCAAAGACCACCGGAAACTAATACCCAATCCGACCACACCTACTCGTGTTGCCCGTGTTATTTTTACCCAAGGTTGTCACGGTGGTATTAATTCCACGTCGTGCCAATATTCGATACCAAAGTTAGAAACCATACTTAGCCTGCACACGTGCACGAATCAAAGCTTCGAGTTGTGCTTCACACAGA
Source organism: Orbilia quercus (assembly GCA_036971405.1). Lineage (NCBI taxonomy): Eukaryota > Fungi > Ascomycota > Orbiliomycetes > Orbiliales > Orbiliaceae > Orbilia > Orbilia quercus. The sequence goes on from JAJTUE010000012.1 coordinate 808,764, forward strand.
CCTTGCAACTGTTCAATATCTCGTTCAGTGATATATGATACTCGGTACCTCCAAAGTAGGAACCTCCAAAGAAAGCGTAAAAAATCTTCCTAGCTGCCCGTGGCCCAGCAGATTGACCCAAAATCCCCAAGGGGTTGCACAGTTTCGATAACCGAAAGAAATTACCCAGCTGCCTATGTTATCCGTGCATGGAACAGTCGTGAGGATATCTATGTGCTGGGTATCAGCAACGTCAGTTGTTCCGGATGGAAGCGCGATAGGAAGGAGGTTGTCTGGCGCATAAATTTGAATTGTATTCTACGATTCCAGTGAACCAGAACAGTCTAACTTATCGCCGTAAACTGCTATGCCTTGCAGTACGGAACTCTCCGACTCTTTGTCAGCACTCACTCGCTGCTGCTATGTAAATACTAAATATTGTTCTTGTTGCGGTCGCACTCGCCGGCCAAGCTGAACTGCGGCTGGGCCTGGGAAGGTCCAAGCAGGCGGTGCAGAAGCACCTGGTAGGGCGCCAGTGCTCGCATTTGCGGGGCCGCCTTGGAAGCTTAGCTGAATAATATTGTCCACGTACATGCGAGTTTCGTTCGTTCATTCGAGTTCATGCAAGGAACTTGGTCTCAGAGTCGGTAAGGAACTCGAGCTGGTCTGCTGGTGATAGTGATAGACGCCACTCGAATGTCCTCTCCGCAGTCATTTTATTTCACGTCACACAGGCTGGCGAGCAGGATCGAGTATTTCGTTCCGCGATCCGAAGCTTAATAAAATGTTTTCCAAGACTGGGATCCTTCTTATTCTATAATTATATTAATTACCAGCGCAGGTGTCGACGCAGGGTATATACCTTACGTAACCGTGGATAAAAGTATACTTCCACCAGAAATATTCAAAGTACTACCCACATCCATCAACCATGATATATACATGAAAAACCGCAGATCATAAAAATGATACAGTAGTATCCTCATGCCAAATAAACTAACAAAGGTAAAAAAGGCAAAAGAAAAAGCACTGCTCAGCCGCTCCCAACAAGCTGAAGGAATTCTCATTCTACTCGTTTCGGGATTGGTCCTCCGTAACTTTTTCACCAGATTCGTTAGCGTCTCTGACCCAAGGCATGCTTTGCACCCATCTAGCACTGCACCCCCTGGTCAGTACGGTCACACTAAATCTTAACGTTAAGTCTGCCCTGTGAACGTGAATGAATGGGCTATTATTAGCGGGCTGGGCAATAAATCTGCATTCGATGGGGAAACGGTAGAATCCGATCCTTTTGATATCGTTTCTTTTTTTTATAATTTTCTTTTGCGACGAGGATAGTTGGTATAAGTAACGCTGGTTTCCGGGCTGAAGGATTAATATTATTTCTTCATCATCACCATCGAACATTCTTCAATACAATATAATTAATTACCTTCAAAGCGCTCGTTTTAAAGTTTTCATATAAACTTCCAACTATCTTCCGTCGTTCTCGGAAATTACATTCATACCAGCCTCATCAACAATTTAATATAAAACCACTAAATCATTTTCAAACAAGAATATCTATAGTTCAATACCTCGCAAATAATATCTCAAAATGCGTGCCTCTCTCTTCGCCCTCGCAACAGCAATCGCCTACGTCTCCGCTCAGGAAGTGACTGCGACACCAGGCTCTCTCCCCCTAGGCGCTCAATGCTCCACAAACGAACAATGCGCCAACGGCGCCCAATGTTACGGCGTAACATCCTTCACCATCAAAACCTGCGGTAGCTTCCAATCCGCGTGCACCTCAGACTCGCAATGCGCAACCAACACCTGCAACCAAGGATTCTGCAACGGCCTCCTCTCCTCTTCATCCTCTGCGATCGAAACCGCCACGTCCACTTCAGCATCAGGACCAGCGCAAACATCCGTCGATGCGGCCCCGGGGTCCCTGCCAGTCGGCGCGCAATGTTCCTCCGACGAACAGTGTGCCAACGGCGCCCAGTGCTACGGTGTAACCTCCTTCACGATCCGAACCTGCGGCAGCTTCCAGTCCGTGTGTACTTCTGACGCACAATGCGCAACGAACACCTGTAATCAGGGTTTTTGCAACGGCATGCTCTCTTCTTCATCCGTTACCGTTCCTCCAGCTACCACCACGACAGGTACCGAAACGGGAATCTACACGCCAACGTTCACATCTGTCATCGCGGAACCCAGCTCCCTTCCTCTCGGCGCCCAGTGTTCCTCCAACGAACAGTGTGCTAACGGCGCCCAGTGCTACGGCGTAACCTCATTCACGATCCGCACCTGTGGCAGCTTCCAGTCTTCTTGCACTTCGGACAATCAATGCGCGACGAATACCTGCAACCAGGGATTCTGCAATGGACCTCTGCCGTCCGGGTCTATGACTACCATCACCACACCCACTACTACCGGCGGTTCGACCGGTGGTAACGGTACCGCTACCGTTACGGGAACTGGTGTGCCACCACCGCCTACTGGTGCTGCGTCGAGGAAGGGGGTTAGTTTCGTTGCATTGGTCGGTGCTGCTGTTGTCGCTTTTGCGTTGTAGACGATCCGAGATGGTTTGGGCTGTAGTATGATGGATGGAATGTATTTTAGTTTTTAGCATAGTCTTTGCATTTTCTGGCGGGTGGGAAAAGCGTGTTTGTTATAGAGTTAATGAAGTTTTTATATTCAAGTTGATCTGACCTTCGAAAATAATAGAGTCAATAGTGACCGTTTTCATAGTTGCTGATTGGTAGTCCTTTCACTAGACGATATGGGACGTGAGTAGCATCAAGAGAGAAGCTCAAACGCTCGTGGTATTGAATAACTAAACCATCCATCATACACGGGTATTACGAAACATCGGTGAAAAGACTATCACCAGCCACTGTCGTTTGGCCTTCGTACACTTCTTTAGCTTCTTTGATCGCTTCAAGGGCAGCCTTCTTCTCTTCCGATTCGTCGTGGTTTTCCTGCCATGCGCGAGGAATATCAGCAATCAATCTAACAATCAAGCGATTGCAGAAAAAGAGAGATAGGGTCATACCACTTCCAGTTCCAATTTTTCAACGGCGTCTTGGAGTCTGTTTTGTACCTCCGGAATCATCTTTTGCGTTTCCTCCACTACTTTTTTCTAAGCCCGTTGGGTGGTAAGTTAATATTCTGTTTACGAGCTAGGCATCGAATCGAAGCTAATAGCTCTAAGGTGTAAATACCTGCTGTTTGATATCGTAGAAATCTTCATTATCCTCCTCCATCTTTTGGACTTTTGCCTTCTGCGACGCCAATTCCTTGTGGTAGCTCCGTTCTTCTTTGATCAGCCTCGTCACGCTGGCAGTCTTGATCTTGATAGGTTTCGGTGGCGGCATGGTGAGTATAGTAGTAGCTGTAGCGGTATGTCGCGTCTGTAGGGTGGAGTGTAGTGGGATGCAGATACCTGCAGAAGATAGAACTGTGCGGGCGTATGCAAGATAACGGCGGGGTATCAGTCAGGATCCAAGTGGGACCGTTTAGAAAGTTTTCTGCGTGTTTGTTTTTTGTGATGTCAGATTGGAGCCACGGCTCAAATGTTAAACCGGGGAACGATCGAAGGAGGCTATAGTATGCGTTGTACTATTGATTCATTCAGTCCAAAAGTTACAGTCAAAGTATCACAGGCGACCGAAGTGTATCCAATTGTTGCTGCTATAAAATGCCGCGCCGACAGATCTAACGCAGTGCGAAGGAGTATGCCGGACGGTCGTACTGCATCACTAACCAGCCTTTTCAGCCGAACTGAGAGCTGTAAAGCCAATATAATAATGCCCGCGCCTACTCCAATTTTATGGCCCCCTGGCTTCCCTTAATTCCCAAAACCATAACTATAACTTCAGAAATCACCACCACAATGACAGACTACAACATCGAGCACGTTCCCGGTCCCTGGGATTGCAAAGGCGAATCCTGGTGGTTCACCTGCTTCCCCATCACCGGCAACAAATCCGTCGACAAATCCGCCTGCAACCCGCTCGACTTCCACCCTGGTGTGAACGACGGCTACGACGGTGGGCTAGGCATGATAATGCTACTCCGCTACTCGGAAACCCCAGTCGGCCCCTACGACGAACTCCTCTACATGCCGGGCTCCTACAAATCCCCCCACGCACCCTCGAACTCCTCCCGCTACCGAATAACAAACATCTACGTCTCGACCAAGGAAACCCTCTACAACGGCCGCCGCAACTGGAATATCCCCAAACACCTCGCCGTCTTCAATTTCTCCAAATCCCCGACCACCAACCAAACAACGATAACCGTCGCTCACCCGGACACACCGGATAACCCGTTCTTCTACGCCGTTGTTGGGGATATTCCTATCGTCAGTAGCATCCCGGTACCTCTGAGCACTAGTTTCTTCCCTATGAGTTTGGAGTTTCACCAGCCGGATTTGAAAGCAGTGGATACCGCTGAGGGCAAGGCGAACGGCGAGACGGGCACGGAGACGTGGAAGAGTTATAGACCGTGGTTCGGGGGTACCACACGGTTTGTGCGGTGCGTTGAGATGAAGAATGGTAATGGCGATGGGACGTGGCCGGATCAGGTTAATGGGGTTTGGGGGTTAGTGCTTCGATGGGACGCCGGGATGAAGTTGAAGTTTCCCATGGGGAAGGAGCTTGTTAACGGGAATTTGTGATAGTGTTATTGGATATGTGGTGGTGGTGGTGCGTGGCAGATTGGAAAAGTTGGATTGATTTTTAATTTGTGTTCTTATTGTAGCACCATATCATTTACGAAGTTATGACCTATCATTTGATCAATCAATTGAAATTCTTGAACCTACGCGATTTTAATCAGTCCGGAATATTTGAACGAATGGTCGTGAATCTCGATCTCTCTTCCATTTTTTCTATGGGAAGTCATTAATTACTGCTTTTTCTTTTTTTTCGTCGTCGACAGAACATAAAGGTAGGTGTATCATTTCCCCATCGCAGTGCACAATATACGGCGGAGAATTTGGTTTTTTTCCTTCTTTCAAAGAAAAAAAAAAAAAAAAGTTTGAAAATCCCGATAATAAAAAACACCTTGCGTGAAACAGGACCAGATAATAAAAAAGAAAAAAAAAGGGAATATATGCAGCTCAGGAAACAAGTGATGAATGAAGAGTAAGGTGTATAGTATATAAGACGGGTTTCGTAGAAAGTCTGAAGTCTGTATGTGGGGGATTGAATACACAGGGAGAATAAGCGGTATCGGTAGGTTCTTTTTTTATTCGTAGGAAGCCGACGAGAGATAAAAGGTAGAGTGAATAAACAAATTCGTAATAAACGCATTTAGACCTTGAAACCCTTCGACCTTCTGCGACCACGCGCACGCTCGAATTTCCGTCCTTTCGACTGTACGTATGGCTTCTTGTGCTTGTGCGGACCGAATCCGAAATGCTTGACGGCCTCACGGGCGTTCTTGGGTCCTCGAAGGAGCAAGGTGTTGGCTCCTGTCGGGGCTCTCAAAGCGAGCTGGTCGAGAGTGAGGGCCTCACCGCCGGCGGCGACGATGCGGGCACGCGCGGTGGCGGTGAAGCGGAGGGCTGCAACAGTGATCTTGGGGGCTTGGAGGAGACGGTTGTCGTCCGTGATGGTGCCGACTACCACGATGGTCTTGCCTTCGACCTTGGACTGCTCGTGGCCGACGAGTCTGTTGATGCGGGAGAGGGAAACTGGTGGGCGGTTGATCTTGGACATGAAAAGGCGGCGGAGGACGACTTTGTTGAAGCTGGAGTCGGTTCGGCCTAATATTCCATCAGCGTACATTCCTCACAAATTATCTAATATCCCAGCTCTCCAGTGTCTTTATCTCCAATTTGATATTCCTCATCTATTCATGCTCCACGCTCTCAATCTCAATCTCCACCACTCTTAAGCTCATCCACTCCTCTAAACCCAACCTCCAATGCGTCGAAATGGTAAACTTACGAGCCAAGAATCTATACAGCTTAACCAAGAGCGCAAGATAAGGATTCTCGCTCTTGGAAGCCTTTCGGTGGCTAGCCCTCTGGTGGTGTTTCTTCAAATCTATACCCTCGTCTTAGCTCCCATCGAACCAATATCGTCCCATTACGAAATCGATATCTAACATACCAATACTACAGAATCACCAAACAAAAGTCAGCAAACGTCGATCAAATAGAATAAAGAAATGAACAATCGGTGAGGTAGAGCATACCCCATTTTGAAGGATTCTCGATGGTCGTAAGGTGGTCCGGTGGTCGTGGGGTGGTCGATGGTCGTTTGGATGTCGAGATGTCGCTTTTGGAGATCTGCCTTTGGTATACGAAATTTCGGTGTATGGAAAATTGAACGCTCTTGAAAATTGTACGCTATGCCGTTTTAGGACTAGAACGAGGGCTTCTGCCCCAACGCGGAATAACCACCGCTCAACACATTTCTTGGTAGGCAACACATCAAACAGTCGAATCAATTCGACAAACATCTACAAGTTCATGTAATTTTCACGCATTCGAATTCCTGGATGCTCAACCTTCAGATTCGACGAAGGACACGCAGAAAGGTTCGACTGTTACTAAACTTAAATGACGCTTCTAAAATTCTCGAATAGCAAGAAAGTGGAAAATCTAAAAAGATGAAATTATAATGTATCTCAAGCATGCACTACTTAGTCACAGGAGGGGTCAAAACATTGGGAAACCCGCCGTTATATTCTAGCCTGCTGCGTGCTCGATACGCCTTGGCCGGTTTAAAGGTTTCACAAGGGGATACTCGGATCTAACGATAAGCCGTCGGAGTTGAGCGAGAAAGTAGCAGTTTCTGTAGCAGGGTTTCGGGTTTTGTGGCTGAAGGAAACTACTAGGATCGAGCACGGTGAACAGGATAAATTTGTTGAATTACTGGGTGAATATTATATATAACGACACTCGGGAAAGGGTCACTCGCAGGCAACTTGTTGGCAGAGGGGGACCTTCGTTAAATCTCCCTGGCCGGAGGGGTTGGATCTATGGCGCTATGGCAGGTTTTTTACGGACGATTGGAGTTACTAAGATTCTGGAAGCAGAAAGTTTAGGCTTCCATATCTTCCTTAATTCTCATAATTGTAGTAGAGTATTGGTATCTACGAATACTAAGGAAAAACAAAGGAAACCTCCAATCCAAGAAGCCATAGCCAATTGATAGTGCTTCCAGGCGTTAAAAAGCAGCCTATACACTAAGACTATATATGCTAAAAAAACCAAACCCGAAAACAAGAAAATAAAGATGGCAAGATATATAACTCCAAAAACCCCAAATAAGTAGACAGCCCTCTCGACAAGGAAAGACGTGAAAGGTATGTAAGAAGAAAATCATTACCGAAGAAATGAAAAATGAAAAATGAAAAACGCTCCAGCTTTTAAATGCACAACAATTATTAAACACTCGTTTGACTCCGGCTATAACTCGCCTTACTATGTTTATCCTCTTGATCTTCTTGCATCTGGAGGATGAGTTCTTCATCGTCCTCGGTCGGGTCGATTTCGCGCTCTACGGTCTGCGAAACCGCATGCGAGATCTTGATGCCCTTCATCTTGATCGATTCGGTGTGGTTGGTAGGATATCCACCGGTAACACGAGTGACTGTAGATTGTTTCTGAGACTTGCTGTTGCTGCTGATCTGTCGGATTGTGGAGGAGGTATTTCTGTACACTGATTTCAAGAGAGGCAGTAGAGCAGGCACGCAGGCAGCTACAATGGCGCAAGTGTATTCGATCTGCTCGGTGACAACAATCTTGATGGTACCCGCTGTTTTATATTCCGTTAGTAATTGTGTAACATTTTAAATTAGGATATAAGAGAACGAACGTACTGGAAACGTCATGAGCTAGGTAATCCTTATAGAGAAGTAGCTTGACAATAGAAGCCAGAACAGCGACTGAACCCAAAGTAAAGATACTAGTGATAGCAATCTTCTTTCTTCGCGAGAAGTTCTTGATCTTCCAGATATGTTTGAGCGGCAGGGCGAATATCACAAGGTCAAAGAACGCTCTTATCGCGCCGACGACGTAGTTGCGAATATTGTCTGCACTGCACATACCCTGTCCGTTAATAACCCACTCGAGATGCCACAGAGTGGCAAATGGTTTGCAAACCGTGAGTTGCAAGGCTATAGATATCGGGCAGAATATCACCACGATAGCGATAAACGCGTATATCACTCGTCTCATGTTCGTCTGCATCGAGTCGAAGATGCGCTGGTACAAGACGAGGATGGATACCTTGACGGCGGTGTTTGCTATGGCGAAAGTCGGAAAGGTCACCAGGTACAGCTTGAGAGAGCTGTCGAATTGCTCGATGGTTAGATCGTACATATGCCGTCCCCAGCCTACGAAGAGGAAAGCGTAGAGAAAAATATATGTGTAGACCATGCAAGAAATCTAGAAAGCATCAAACATTAGCCTTTGGTTCTTTCGTTTCGAATACATGGAAAGGTAATGTTATAATTATTTGGGACACATACCGCCGCGACGAGGATCAGCCAATCGTCGAGTAAAGGCCCGCTCCGAGCACCGTATCTGTACCGCGTCCAGAATCTTAATGTGACCGATCCCACGAGGAAGAACGATACGATAACCGTCATCGCCACTATTTCTGAATTCTGGTTCGGAGGCACGTAGTCAGGCGAATATAGTAATTCAATCTGTTCTTTGCTGAACATCCCCTGTGCCTTTGAGTCCGCCACAACTGCGGCTATCCCCAGCCACTTGAACATTTCTGTTCGCTCATCCGCTGTTGGTTTTGGAACATGGCTAGGAACTTGTCCCATTTTGATAAGGCGGTATTCTATCGTTGTGGAATATCGATCGATTGTATATTTCTAACTTCAAAACAAAAAATGACAAAAGTTGAACAAAAATTCAAGAAAAAAGTATGAAGAAACAAAATAATATAAAGAAACCGCTCCAGAATGCTAAACTCTCTGATAATCGATTATATCATCGATCGCGATATGACTATGCGGCCGATACCGATATCGAGAGTGGGTCCTGTGAGGACTGTGTTGCCAGGTTGCAGATGGGATCTGGGAAGGACGACGTCTGGCGTATAACCTCAAAGAACTTCATTAGGATGATATAGGAATCGAAACAAGCATATTCATAAGACTTAAAGGATTTGAGGAATGTGTCCTCCCACTATCTCGGAACCGCATCAGCCTCGCCAAAGAATACAATTTGGTTCACATCTCCGTGCGCAAAACAAACTAGCTAGACGTTCGGACGTAACAACCGCCCTCACCCAAATTTGCAAAATTTGGCGAACTGGCCGTAGTACCAAGACATATCGATATAGAGAAATTGGAAAATTCCTAAACTATTTGCTGAGTCCAGGGTGCTCAGTTCGCCTTCGAATTCACAGACTCACAGGGGAGAAAGCGGGCTAGGGCCGGGACGATGTCGGTCTGAGAATATTGAGGAGCTATTACTTGTTTAGATAGTATATGCATGCATATGTATCTAGTACAAGTCGAAGGTTGAAGGTCGAACTGTGCTAGGGCCGCTCGTTCAGGTTAACGCTTTGACTTAGCTTGGGATCTCGGTATCGAGTAGATCTCCGAGTTGCCTCTAGCTGCGCTACATTGTGAACATGCTAGCTATCATAGCGTCGTTTCCGGGGGTTTTTTGCCAAGCGATTTGACGAGAAGTAGAGATATTGATTGGTACTGTAGTCTGGGGAGATCGAGACATTCGATTGGTTCGAATATATATCAAGCACGCGAGTATGCGGGTGCAAACGCTAGGCATTCCAAACATCAGTGACAATCGCCTGCCTGGACGGGAGATATTGGAAATCGAATTAATGGAATGCTAATATACATAATACTTGTCACAAAGATGAAATCTTCTTTCGTGTTAAGCCTAGTGCCTGCGATGCCGGAATTCCATACTGGCAGCAGATCCTGTATGTAAAGCGCTGTGGTCTGATTTAGTGAAATAAAATATGCTCGGATCCCATATCAAGGTGAAAACTAATCTCGCACGTGTGTAGTAGTACACGCTACCGGTGAATATCTGCGTCAACAGAAGATCCGAGCCCACACTCTGCAAAAAAACAATACAGGGGCCAGTCGATTTGAGTTAACTACGGAGGTTCAACGGTGTCTCCAGATCTCCAACAGATACGGACCTGTCAAATGCTACCTATCCCGCCGTTCTAGGTTGCTCCCGGGTTTTAGAACCAGGCCCGTTATTTTATACCCAGGCCTGATAATAGACTCCTACTTATCATAGTACCGAAAAGCCTCTACAACTCTGCTAGATTTTTGCGTCTGAAAACGCGTAGAAAGGACGAGAAATGGGATGTGGGAACTTTAGAGAGTGAAACTAGGGTTATGCATGCATGCATTCCTGCCGAGTAGTCTCGAGGGAACCCCACTAGCCGAAAAGAGTGCAGCTGAGCGATATCCGTGGAACCAGCGGGCGAGATTGCAATTGTGGTTGCGAAAGAAAAGAAAAACCCTTGACACCAAAGTAAAAAAACCCAGGGTCACACCAATTGTGGAAAGCTTCAAATATTTGTGTTCATTGGCATCCAATAGCTCATTAAGTCTTTCCTTTAGACCCGGCCTATTCGCGCCACAAATGACAGAACTTTTTGCACCTGCTGCAGCGCTGTCTGTGCGCTTGCTTTTGACACTCGCGAGAAAGACGACTGTATCTTGTCACGCCATCTGCAGAAACGTAAATGCGGACATCTACTCAAGTAGAAAGTTTACCGAAAATATATTCTTATCCCGTCTTCCGTCACGATTACATTTGTAAAAATACTCTCTTGACTTCTTCTTCTTCTTTTTTTTTTTTTTTTTTTTTGGAAATATCCTCATGCGGGAACTTGGCTGTATGAAGAGCAAGAATTGAAGTCCGAGAGATCAACTACCTGCATGCAAGGGTCTCTACTTTTGGCCTTTGTGTTTTGGCAACCTCCATTTGCCGGCACCTATCTCCTCGTGCCACTGATTAACGTAACACGTTTTGACGTTTTTTGCAGTTCTAGAAATTTTGTCATTAGGGTGGCGCTTGGAGATGCACTTTGTCTAACTGCAGCAGGGATTTTAATTCTTCTTGTTTTGTTTCGTAAACTCGACCCTAGACACAAAATTTTAGTAGACGATATCTAATTTAACAATACTAGATCCTCATAAAAGAAAGATATGCTTTAATCCGAGACCAAGATCGACTATTCTCGAGTTGAGAATGCTTGTCGAAAGAATGAGTTTACATATTTTGCCTAATTCAAAACCGTTACGATTCTAGATTTCGATGTCTCCTCAGCTGCAGCCGGAGAAATTTCCCCACCGCAATGGTTAAGCGAAACGGGGTTCGAGAACAAGATACGACCGTTCCTGGCTATGGTTATCTCAACCGCAGTTCGCCACTGTTTTCGATATTTCTTCTTCCCAGGCACAGACTATGGCCAACAGTAGGGAATATGTAATGAAGATAATCGATTAATCATTACTTGGCACCGAGCGCATTAGAGACGGTCAGCGTCTGTCCCCTTATCAGAGACGGGAGGCGGCACGCATTCAGTACCTCGAGCTCAAACGTCGTCTGTTCTTGCACAAAGCGTTCGATCTGGCAGGATCACTGTCGAAGAAGAATCCCTTTCCAAGTTTCCGGGTTGTCTCAGTAGGAGCTCTGAAACATATTTTAACTCGGAAATTAGATTGTAAGGTTTTCACTAGAGAGAAGCTGACATTTGTGCCTCACACCTGCGTCCGAGAATCTTTGGGGAAACGACCGTTTTTACAATATTAACCAGCGGATTTTTCCGAGGGCCAAGCCAATCAGTGCATCTGGATATGTAAATGGTTGTATCAGACCGCACAGCTGAACTCAAGTCCCTGCAGACTTGTGTTGGAGTTGTAAAATTGCTCCTGCATATGCATAAAAGGTGGGTGCATGATAGTGGTAAGCCGTGTCAGGTGCCAGGGGTTAACTCATTCGCTCTTTACGGTAACTAGCGGTCGAGTGGGGATAAAGAACATAATATATTGATATTCAATGGCAGATGCATGTGCATATGCGAATTTGGCTGCTACCGCTTTGATTCCGTCGATAGTTGCGCAGTTGAGTCCTTCGATCTGACAAAAAAACTGCAGCAATGCACATTGTGCTGATGGCATTACAAACCTAGTGGATAGTTATTTCTGTGCTTGTAGTGCTTAACTGAATGATTGTGTGAGATCTTGATTTTCGACTGTACTCAAAACTGGAGTTATCTGAAATTGCCCAGCCTCATTCTTAACTCGATTTCGTCACCAAGAAATTATCATAAATTTTGAATCCGAGGCTCGTAGATTTCTGAACTAAATATCGATCGAGGCCATTAAGGAGGAGCTTGGTTGTCCGAAATCGGATTAGATAATGAGTATATACATTCGATCTATATGCAGTGCTAGAGTGAGTAATATAGAACCGGCTTTTGTGCCCCACAGCCGGTTTGCGTACGGTACCAGGCCAGTGAGTTAGAAAACTATGTCACCTACTTTTCTGAGTGAATACTCAAGTACTTCCTTGTCTTCTATCGATATAGCAACAGTGACTACGAGCAAATGAGTCGAGACTGAAAGATAATTAAAATGAGTAATATCCGACTGTTGGATTTCCTGTGTTGTGGGTTTGTGGGTCCGTTGCTGCGCGATTGTCGTGCAGCTGATCGATGGAGCGTGGTCGCGGGCTTATGAGACGAGGCAGATGATCCGTGGCCAGCTTATCAATACATCATATATTTTATCTTATGGGCATTGGAAAGGTTGCCACAGACGCAGAGAAACATATTTTGCACTTTCTCACCGGATCCTGCTGTTCATACCTTCCTAACTTCAACTTCTCCGTACAGGTCTTGGATACCGAAGATATTAAGAGTGTACCTGCATATTTCGACAGCATCATAATAGCTTTCGCTTAATCTTGAGCTACCCCGCCATCAACATCCACCCGTTTTCGAACAAGCGATCAAAACCGCTTTCCTTCCTCGAAAACTACCATCCTATCAAGCATCCCGCCGGACGAGCTGCCAGTTCACCGGAAAACCCTCGGCCACGATGCAGTTCGCACCGTTTGCCTCCGATATCGACCTCGCCTTCTTCTCCTCGCTCGCGTATCACAAAATCAATCATGACAAACTCGATACATCCGCCCGAAGATGCCTGGGCGTCTACGAGTTAAACCCTAGCGACGCACCCGCAAACTCCTGTCGCATGCAAATAGGTGCAACGGCCTTAACTGCCGATGAGTGAGTTTCTGCCTGTTCGGGGTCAGTGGGAGCATAAGTTACTAATAAGCGGAGTGCATTCTAGACCAGGTATCGGGCATTTTAGAGGCGAAGGTATCATACGAAATGTCAATACCATTGAAGAATTCAAGAAAACAAACTACAGTGATATTATTCAGAAGTCCGGCCGGACCGTATGTCAGAACTTCTTGTTTAACCTTCAGACAGTTTTGAAATTGTGAGCTAACTAGCTTCATTTCCGTTAGATCTGGGAAGCTATTCTCGACGGATCTATCTATTCGATACCTTCGCTACTTTCTTCGTTTACGATCATATCGTTCGCCGACCTTAAGAAATATCACTTCCACTACTGGTGCGGCTTCCCGGCCATACACTCATCTCCACCATGGACCGTCGTCGGGGAACGCAGGCGGTTTAATGCAGAAGAAACCTCATCGCTCTGCGATGCTGTCTCCACTTGGCGATATAGTGTCGACAGCAGACAACGCGGGTTTTTCGTGTTCAAGAGAGTGAAAGCAGCAACGGAAGACGAAGATACAGTCTGGGTCGTCAAGTCGCTTGGTGAATACGAACAGGGATTTTTCAAAGACGTCAAGGATATGAAGAAAGATGCCTTCGTTGCATTTGCCGACCCGAGCAATTTTGACGAACACCCGGGATGGCCGCTGAGGAACTTGCTGGTGTTGATTCGGAACCGCTGGAAGCTGAAGGAGCTCAATATTGTTGGCTACCGAGACGTTCATGCGCAAAGACACCACCCGAGAAGCGTGATTTGGACTATCAAAGATGAGGGCGAACCCGATATCGCGGACCTGTCATTGAAGGATGCACCATTGCCAAAAATCACCGGATGGGAAAGAAACAGGGAAAAGAAGCTTCTACCTAGATTCGTTGATCTTTCGCAAATTATGGACCCTACCAGACTGGCAGACTCGGCTGTTGATCTCAACAACCGCCTTATGAAGTGGAGGATCGCACCAGACTTAGATCTCGATAAGATCAAGGAAACAAAATGCCTTTTACTCGGAGCCGGAACACTGGGAGCCTATGTTTCTCGTATTCTTCTTGGCTGGGGTGTTCATAAAATCACATTTGTCGACAACGCGACTGTTTCTTATTCGAACCCGGTGCGACAACCACTCTTCACATTTGAGGACTGCCAAAATGGAGGAAAGCCTAAAGCTATCAGAGCAGCCGAGGCTCTCAAAGAGATCTACCCGAACGTCGACTCGCAAGGATTTAGAATGATGGTTCCGATGGCGGGACATCCGATTAGAGATAAGCCCCACGAGGAGCAAATGAAAGCAGACTACGATAAACTGGTATCCTTAATACAAGAGCATGATGCCATCTTCTTATTGATGGATACTCGAGAGAGTAGATGGCTACCTACGCTCCTTGGGAAGTTCTATGGGAAGATTGTCTTGAATGCCGCGCTAGGGTTTGACACCTTTGTTGTCATGAGACATGGTATCCGGCCAGAAGTTGAAACGGAAGATGAAAGTGAAGACGCAGAGGGGAAGAAGTCAAAATCGGAAGAACCGGTCTCAGAACTCGGGTGCTACTTCTGCAATGATGTTGTTGCTCCAGCAGATGTAAGTTCAACCGATACTATTCTCAACTCCAAAATTTGCTAACATGAATTTTTCGTAAAGTCGATAAAAGATCAGACGCTAGATCAGATGTGCACAGTCACGAGGCCTGGAATAGCTGCGATAGCCTCGGCTTTGCTGGTCGAGCTATTTGTATCAATTCTCCAACATCCACAGCTGTACGTGCCGCCTTGTTTATTATTTTGAATTGATAACTGGTTACTGACGGGTTTTCCAGAGGTGGTTGCCCAGCACCTGAAACAGTGGATGAAGATCGTGGATCCCATCCACTCGGGACAGTACCACATCAAATCCGTGGTTTCCTGTTCAATTTCCAAAATAAGCTCATCCGCGCACCAGGTTTTATTCACTGTAGCGCATGTTCGAACAAGATTCTCAGCGCCTTTGATGATGGTGGCTGGGAGTTCGTAAAGCGGGCAATGAATGAGACCGGGTTTATTGAAGATGTCAGTGGCCTGGCAGAGATCCAGCGCGCTGCGGCTGCTATGGATGACGAGTTAGACTGGAGCGAAGAAGATAATGGCGACGGAGAGGGTGAAATGATATAATATTGTTGCTAGATTACGGTGTGGTCTTGAGTCTATACGAGAATTGAGGAGGTCTCATTGGCGTATGGAAGCGAGTAGAATCTTGGCGAGGGGACTTTGTATTCAGGCGTACGAGACGTATTGTATTTTACTTAGATTCACCGTGGAATAATAAAAGGGTCACGCTGCCGAATTCTCATTTTACTTAATTAACGTCTGGTCTTGTAACGATTGGCTTAGAATATATTGTGACTGACTGCGAACATCGAATTCGAACGGTTGCAGTCGTAATTGTGTTGTATCTGTTTGATATTTGTTGCTGTCGCACAAGTGCTCTTGGCAGAGTAACCAAAAGCTTCCTCGTCCTTTTACCTCTTCTTTCTTCTTCAACCTCCATCGACACCTCCATCATCAATTTCAACCACCTCAATTCTCCCACCGTCGTCTTCTCACAAAACTCATCTCCAAGTTTGCTGTCAAAGATAATGCCCGACGAAAAGGTTCCTTCCAGAATTGCCTTTATCGGGAATATCCCGTATGGTACGTTGCAAACAGAAGGATTCAGTCGCGGTTGGTCGAATTTCTAGCTAACCACTTGAACGCGCGATTGTGTCGCGTGATCGCACTTTAACTCTAGGGCTCAGCGAAGAACAAATTATCGATATCTTCTCAAAGGTTGGACAAGTCTTATCATTCCGACTCGTATATGATCGCGACACGGGAAAGCCGAAAGGTTTTGGCTTTGCAGAATATGCAGATGCCGAGATTGCTGCATCCGCGGTCCGCAACCTCGACAACTTTGAAATCATGGGCCGCAAATTACGTGTCGACTTTTCTCATGAAGGAGATAGCAAGGATGCTCCGGATAGTTACGAACCACCTGCAGCAGGGACGTCATACCGCGGCAATACCATCGGCGGAGCTACCAATAATGCTGGAACCTCGTCCGGAAACCCATTGCTACCTCAACTTCCTCCTGGTACTGACGCCCCGGCAAACCTCGAGGCCCCCGATGCTATCTCCAAGACGCTCGAGGCACTCCCTCCTGCTCAATTGCTCGACGTTATTTCTCAGATGAAACAGCTCGCAATGTCAGATCCGGCAAAGTGTATCGAACTCCTACGAAAAGCTCCCCAACTCTGTTACGCAATCTTCCAGGCTCTGCTCTTAATGAATTTGGTAGACCAGTCCATTCTCAGCCAAGTCATAGAAAGCTCCGGTGCACCGGCTAGTGCTGCCCCACCTCCGCAGCAACAGCAACAATATCAACCGGCACCAACTCCACAACCCGCTCAACCACAGATCGACCCACAAAAAGCTCAACTCATTCAACAAGTTATGTCTCTCACGCAGGATCAAATCATGTCCCTCCCCCCGGATCAGCAGGCCGCTATTCTCCAGCTTCGACAACAAATTATGGCAGGAACAATTTAGGAAAGGACACCTGCCGTCAAGCAGAACCATCCTGCTGTTTATCAGATGCCACGACTCTCGAATCTTTATCAAACCCCCTTGGCTGCTTCTATGGCTCCTCCTTCTCGTATCCCTCCAGGATTTCCAGTCCTGCAACCCTCCTACGACAGCGAAAATCGTATGAATACAGCTGTTCATCTCCCCACTCTGCTTAGCAATAACATGAAATCCCGTCCCAACTCTGGCATCTCTAAACAACCGATGGTTCAAAGGAATAACCGCCGCCTCCCGATTCCGTTTCACTCCCCTTATGGTCGACCAATGGGAAGCTCCAAGGACGATAATAAGTCTGGGGCACCCAGCCGCCGCTAGGGTTGGACATTGCAAATTTTTTTCTTAGCGTTTGCATTGCGCATTTCTTGTTTCGGTGATTCCTTTCTTTTTCCCTTTTCATTCGGTTCCTCTCCAAACAAAAAAAGATAAAGGCATAGCACTGGGCGGCGTTTTGTGGCGTTTTTGTTGACATACTTTTCCGATGTGGTTCTCTTTTCCTTTCTTTGTATTTCCCCTTGTGATTTTACGTTCCTTCTACAGCACTGTGCCTGATATCACTATTGTCCGATCCTTATATCTTTTTCTCCCTCGTCTCTATTTTTTATGATCCTCTTTGTATTCGTTGTGTTTGAGTCTTACGTCTACTCTCATCCGTATAGATTTTACGACGGATATCTCGGTAATATTTCGATTTAATATCTTAATAGCTTTCACGATTGATATCTTGATGAAGGGAAGAGTAAGACAGATGCGGTGTTCGAAGTTCATATAGCGAATGATGGATTGGAGACAAATGAAAGATTATTTATTATATAATTTTACTTAGATGATTCGTATATGAACCAAAGGGTAGCTTGTAGACTGGTTTGTGAATTCTTCAACTAACTAAAATGTCGGAAACGTACAACAGGCCTACAAGAAAGCATCTCTAGTTCCCGAGACACATTGGATCAAAAGCGGAAATATACAAATATCAAGAGTCGTAAACTGCGCCTGCATTATGGTCGTTCAACTCTGACCTTGCTCGTATCTGATACGTCGACGCGTTAATAATTAGTCGAAATGATTTTAAATTTTTAGGTTATAAAGAGAAATATTGATATGTTTACTCACCGAATGCAACGTACTCCTTAATATGACTGGCTCCATCTTTGGGATTATCGTAATGCCAAGCGGCATCAATTATCTCATCACCTATAAAAAATTGTTTAGTTATATATTGCGGGGGGTGGTTGGTTTGCTGCCAAGCAGCAGCTAATGTGGAGTGCATACCATCACCGACATCAATGCATAGATAAGTCGCGAGTCCCTTCCACGGACAGACAGATTGTGTCGGCTTCTCCGAATGGAAGAAGTATTGGGAAAAGACATCGTCAGGTGGGAAATAGACGTTGCCCTCAATAAATTGAGGGTTTCGCGTTTCGGCGACTTTAACAGCGTGGAAGGTGCCCTTTTGTGGTCCGGTTTTCGCGGTCACAAAGACGTATGCAGCAGTTTCCATAGCTAATAAAAGTTTCTTTGAATACTGATTTTGATGCGAGGTAGCGAGGCTTCAGCTTGAATTTCGGTACTGTGAGGGTAGTTCGATGGCCTATTTCAAACTTTATCCTCATGATTGACGCCCAGCTGGGCGGCTTTTATAACTGTCAGCATGCTAGTATAGCATCGCATTGTCTCGATGTCATGAGCTAGCTGTGCCAGTGTTTTTTGACCGTCAGCATAGTAGCAGCGATGCCGAACCCCACTCTCAATAGCCAAATCTGCCTCCGAGGCTGAATTTATAATTAGTCGCGGGGCTGAACATAGACCCGGATATACTGCTCTCTCGCTCGTAACGCGTAGTAACTACCACTAAGTACTTAAAACATAGAAGTTGTGCGGGCTAGTTTCGAGGATAACCAACCCATGGCGAGGCTCCCATGGCCATGCCGCCCTGAGCTAAGCTAAGCTATGCATGTAATCCAGATGCAAAGAAAACGCCAAGGTAATGCTTGTTCTGGGAGCCCGTGGCTCCAGCTCGACTGTATAATTTGTAATTCGCATAATGCCGTATCAAGTCCCGGCCAGGATGTAAACTTCTTTTCTGTAATGCTGATAAACGCCTCTTCTGTGCATGTTATACTATAGTCTCCAGCTGTAGCGCTGACTATTGTCTCGTAAACCAGCCGCGACGCACGAAGCTGAATCCTTATCTCGGTAAAAAGCCGTTTCAACCATCATGGTCTGAGGGCTCTGTTGAGATAGGGCACACCACAGCAATCCTAGAATCCGCTGTACGAAGTACTGTCATAGCGGTTAGTACTGGCGAAATGTTCGAAGTTCACCATACGCATAGGTACATACTGCAGCAACGTGCCTCCTTTGGCTTCAAACCCCCCAGCATGTTGAAATTTTCTGCGTGATTCGATGGGATCCTATACGTAAGGGAGAGGAAGTATCTCGAGTCCAGGGTTAACGAGTTTATAAGATTTTCAATAGTACTTAAGTAGATGGTAAGTTCGTGAAGACAGGCTTCCACATGTTTGCCAAGCTTGGATGCGTTCCTTCTGAGGCTGTCGATCTGTGCTGTCGATTGTCGCGTTCTTATCAACACATGGGCACTTGGAAGTATATTTCTTTTTATCGATTGATATTTTTTTTGCTTGGCTCTGTCGCAAAAGACTTTCTCGCCGCCAAAAATTTCTTCAACCTCGACACTTTACCATTCCGCGCGGTCCACCACAAGACCCAATTGCCTCTCACTACAAACCCTTATCGTCCTCCATACTCTTTAGTCGTTCACTATGGGCAAGAAAAGAAAGGCCGACGAGGCCGACGAGATGCCAGCTTTCATCTCTCAAGCCAACGCTCCTGTTCCCGATTCTTCCAAGCCCGACGACGGCAAGAAGAAAACGAAGAAAGGCAAAACGAAGAAATCGGAAAAGCCATGGATCCCCACAAAATACGATCCCGAGACAAAAACGCACACAGAAATTCCCCGAGAGAAACCGAATCTCGAAAAGATGAGCACCCACGAGCTCAAGCGTAAGCCTGACGGCGAGAGGAAGGCGGACAAATACGCTCGTCAGAAGGAGTTGAGGAAGCACAAGAAGGAGGAGAGGGAGAAGTTTGAGATGTATAAGGCTGAAGTCGAGGGGAGGGAGTATGTTCCGTCAGATAAGAAAAAGAAGGAGAAGAAAGAGAAGAAGGCTGCTGCAAAGTTGGCAAAGAAGGGTCAACCAGGCCTGAGCAAAGCTGAAAAGAAGAAGCTCGCGGAAGAAAGGAAGGATAAGAAGAAACAAGCTAGAAGAGAGGCAAAGAAGGCGGAAAAGGCAGCGGCAGCGGCCGCAGCTGCCGCCGCCAACGGTGAGAGCGAAGAAGGATTGACGACGAAAGTCACTATCACCAAAGTGGAAGAGGTGAAGGAGCTCACAATGAGCGATGTGGTGGAGAGAGTCGAAGTGGAGAAGGATGTCGTTACCGTCGAACCCGCCGTTGAGGATAAAATGGATGTGGACTCGGATAGCTCAGACCCAAGCTCAGACTTAAGCGACAGCGGCAGCGAAGAGGAGAAACCGGCTGCCAAATCTGCCAAATCTAACGGCGTATCCAATGGGAAGAAGTCGAAAAAGGTTGAGGAATCAGATAACGACTCGAGCGACAGCAGCGATTCCGAAGTCGAAGAAAAGGCCCCCAAGTCGAGCGAAGGTTCTGCGCCCACAACTACCAATGGCACCGTCTCGCCAACTCCAGCTAATTCCACCACTATAAGCTCATACATGACCACTCACTCGATTAAAATCACAGATCCTGAAGCCCCCGATACCTTGTCGGCCGATTTGATCCTTAACTTCTCCGACCTCCCCACTGTTGATAAATCCCATCTCGCTCCGTTCTCTGCTTATAAAACCCCGACTCCTATCCAAGCCGCATCATGGAAATACCTTCTGGCCGGCAGAGATCTCATCGGAGTGGCAGAAACTGGTTCCGGAAAGACAATGGCTTTTGCCTACCCCGCCGTCCAATACCTGTGCAAGCTTCCAAAGCCCCAGAGGAACCCTATGAAGTCTGGAGCAAAGGTTGTGGTTGTTTCTCCAACGAGAGAATTAGCCATGCAAATCTACGAACAAGTAGAGTTACTCACTGCGGCAGCTGGACTCAAGGATGCCGCTACGTGCATCTACGGTGGTGTGCCTAAGGATCCTCAAAGAGAATCGTTGAAGAAAGCATTGGTTATTGTCGCTACCCCTGGTCGTTTGAACGATTTCCTGCAGGAAGGAGCTGCAAACATCTCGCAGGCCGGATACGTGGTACTCGATGAAGCGGACAGAATGCTCGACAAGGGATTCGAAGAAGACATTAAGAAGATATTGGGGGGAACCCCTGCAACGCCAAAACGCCAGACACTCATGTTTACAGCGACTTGGCCGCAAAGTGTGCGACAATTAGCATCCACATTCATGACGAAGCCAGTTAGGATCGGTATCAACAGCCCCGATGATGGAGATCTCCGTGCCAATACGAGAATCGCTCAAACTGTCGAAGTTTTAGCGGACCCGAGAGTCAAAGAATCCCGACTCCTTAATCTTATCAACGCACATCAGCGATCTTCCCCATCTGCTAAGAATGATAGGATTCTCGTTTTCGCGCTCTACAAAAAAGAAGCCGCGAGACTTGAGAATTTCTTACGAGGCAAGGGTATTAGGGTCGGTGGTATCCACGGTGACTTGAACCAGCACACTCGAACGACGACGCTTGCGGAGTTTAAGGCGGGAAGAACGCCAGTGTTGGTAGCGACAGATGTTGCAGCTCGAGGGTTGGATATTCCCAACGTCAAGCTTGTTATCAATGTCACTTTCCCGTTGACAATTGAAGACTATGTGCACCGTATCGGACGTACCGGAAGAGCTGGAGAATTGGGCAAGGCCGTGACGTTCTTTACAGATCATGACAAAGCACACAGTGGAAGGTAAGTTTGTTTCTCTTTTACTTGAACAATTGAAGATCTTGTTTGCTAATATAATTCATGTGTTACAGTTTAATCAACGTTCTCAAGGCAGCTAAGCAAGACGTTCCGGATGAGTTGATGAAGTTTGGAACAACGGTCAAGAAGAAGGAACACTCTAGTTACGGTGCCTTCTACAGAGATACTAGCGACGCCAAGGCGGCCACTAAAATCAAATTTGACGAATAGCAACTCCAACTCGATGCTGGTGGAGACCTATGGGTTTTTCAGGATATCGGAGGGCTTTTAGTTCTAGATGAACCGGATAATAGAAACGAGGAGCTTAAGAATTTTAACAGGGAGGAATAGGATCCATCCCTCTAATCATCATGCATATGCATGCAGGCCTAACACGCAACGCAGAGGATACCAGCCAGCTATCGCTAGAGGATCGTTTACACAGCTAATCGAATATAGATTGCTGGACATCTCGTCAACCTATGATTATCTTGTTTTTTATCTTTATATCGTGGAACAAAAGTATTTTGCGCTGTATTGTATATATATTGCGTTGGGAAAAAGCCTTGCATTCAGCTGTATCATAATCAAATAAACTTAGAATCATCCTACGGAACGCTCTATTAACTTATCGTTGCCGCTGAAATTTAAACATCTGACCCTCTGATACATATACATTGATTTACGATTCCCCTCAGCACAGAATGCATGTAGCAAGCAATTCAACTTGGCTTCTGAGATAAAAAATACCGCTGAGCAGGAAATAAACAAATGAACGAAAAGCAAATCAGAGACGAGGCTCCAAAATTTGTTGTGCAGATGGATCGCAAAGGATGTTTATATTTTAATATTTCTATGTAACAGCGCTGTTAAACGTTGGATAGTATTCGAATTCCGGTTACCTGAGATCGATTATTTCAATGATATATCCAACAGCTAACTAGGTAAATTATAATTTAAGTATAAATTTAACGAGAGCGACCTAGGAACTAAGACTGAAAACCTAATTACAGCCTTGTTGACAGACTTCAAATAAAAGACTAGATTGTAGGACTCGAGGGTTTACCCCATCAGGCTGCAAGAACTGATTGCGCATAATAAAAAGTGAATTCGAAGATAGTAGTTGCTTCCTCTAAACTATTTTTAGTATATATTTTAGTTCAGATTCTTTCAACGTCGGCCGATGTTTTTCTAGGTTCAAGGCCGCAAAATAGACAATCGAGATTTATATACCGATTGAGTTCAGATTAGTTCCAGAGTAGGAAATATGGGAATTCGATAAATTGTCAGATTAGGTGACACTGCTAAAGCATATTCGCTCGGTAACCTGGTTCCTGGGTATTCATTTCCGGATTCGGATTTTTTAGATTTTGCGGTTCAAGGTTTTGAAGCAAGAAATTCAGGGACTGCTCTGACACGATACTATCGAGGAGACCGAAGAGCTCAAGTGCATCTGCGAAAGAAACGAACATGCACTTGAATCAAGATCAATGGTTGGTTGATTGACAAGCAATGCAGGACGTTACCTTTGCCGGCTGAAAATTCTCCCAAACAGGATTTTTTTTAGAAATCTTGGTATCAAATAGATTCAAATTGTTCTTGCCTGCAATTGTGTGCCGTCTTCTAGAGAGCTTTCTGAAAGAACCAGCCCCTTGAAATACAGCGACTAAGACTAGAGGCAGCTGAGGCGGTTGAAAACAGTGGATTTTCTTCCATCACGAGATTGTATTAGGAACGAATACCAAGAATGGTGTCTTTGACCTCTTTAGCCCAGTCCATTAAAGGCCTTTGACCCAATAGCGGAGAAAGCGATATAGCTATAATCGATAACGTATAACGACGGAATTCGGAACCGTATTTTGTTTCAACACCGCTCAGGAGAACGCCGCAACTTCGCTTCAACACATAAACATTCCTTAGCGCGGCACCTGGCCTGAGAACGATATTCGGACCTCAATGCAAAGGCCCCTACAGAATACATGAACCGAGATCCCAAAAACCAGGGCCGACGTCGAAAATATATTCCTCCCAGTTTTCAGCAAATCGAGACATTGCCCGAATACCGGAGATGGAGAAATAAGTCACGCAAGAATTGTTTGCTCAAGCCTGCAACGACCCACGGTACGTACCCACCGAAACATCAACTGCGTCAACTTGATAAAGTTTAGAGAGGTGGAGCTGTCCTGCGGTGGTACCTGCGCACAACCCATGTCAGAACTAACGAAAACGGTGAATGGGATGGCATCTGGATGGGACGGATGGAGTCTTCTCTCTGGTCACGGAGCAGACGGTGGAGCCAGCTGAACGCCTCTTAGCTAACCCACGGCTGTTTACGTGATGCTAAGACCATTGGACGAATGAGGGGGTAAATTCGCAATATCGTTTTTCGTCTGCGATCACGCCAAAACCGGGTATTTATTGGAATTTTCTCCCCTTCTTCTGGAGAACATTGGCCAAGTGGAGCGATTCTGGTTCGTCTTCTCTCTTCTCTCCAATTGATATTAGACGTGGCGGTCCAACTAACGTGTAAGCAACCGGCCCCCTGCCCTGGTAGCATGCATTTAGTTCTCACAATTTATCAGGTTGAACGGGACGATCCCTACAACCACCATGTTGGCAACGGAAAAACACTTCGAAGAAACCTTGCAATCAGGATGGGAAAGATCTTTGCAGGGGCAGAAGAATCAGTTCCTGTGAGAAAAAGCTTATCGAGAAGCCTCTAAGGTTTCCCAGCCGCGAGATAATAGACTTCTTGCATGCTGCACACCGCCCCGGATTGCGGTTAGAGTTTCAGGTTATGAGAATACCCGTCATACCTGAGTGTCGGACTGGAATGCCGGGCTATAGTGAACGGGATTTTAAATACACCAGCCCCAGCTGTTTTTTTTAAATTTTTAGATCGAAAAACCACATGGCTCTCTTTTTTAGGATTTTATAATATTCGAAATCCCTCCCACAATTATAAGACCGACCCAGGATTCCAGTCGACAGAAAGGACGACCACAGCACAACACATTTCGTTTCCAACACCAACCACGGCGTCGACCCGCTCACAATGGAGCTTCTACGCCGTATATCCGGCTCTTCGACAAGTTCTTCAGATGACAGTCCCTTCAGAAGGAGCATGTCCCTCGGACCCTTTCGCCGAAAATCGTCCAGAGACAGCAGTAAATCAGCTAGAAAAGCACTCAGAGACCCAATCAAAGAATACAGCTATAACCAACACAACAATGCATACACATCTGCACCACTGAGCCCGTTGATAAAGTCGAGAGCGAGCAGTTTTCCGGATCCGCCAGAGGAGGATATATCGTCTATACCTAGGTCGAACAGACCGGCTGCGGAAAGGATGTATTCGCATGCAAACGATTCCGCGTCGAACCATTCCGACGAGGATCTGCCGCTAGGCGTAGCTTTTACCGGATTAAGCCCAAGACGGGAATCCGCCGTCTCGATTCCCTTTACCATCCCGAGATTAACCAAGAACAGGCGAATATCAGAACATATCGATCCAATGAACACCATGGGCTCGCTTAGTTCGACATCTATTCCAAGGTCAATAAACTTCGGGTGGAGATCGGAGGCAGGCAAATTATCTGAGGCGGACGAAGAAGACGAAGAACCAAAAGGGGATACTGTGCAGAAAGAGCTACCAAAGCCAGAAGTGAAAATCAATAAGATAATCCCTCAGTTATCTAACATCCTGCCAGATGCCCCTGCGCTCAATTCAGCAAACAGTTCTTTCAGCACCAAGGACCTCGAAGCTCGCGACTCTATAGTCTCATTCGTCACAACAAACAACTCCTCGGCTCCATCTCCTACGGCTCGTCCTGGTACAGTTTTCGCCGCAAGTAACAGAAAAATCTTACCGTACATCCCAGACGACGAATCTTATTCGTATGATCTGCTGCCACCTGGCCAGCCAGCGGATAACTATGCCAAGAAACTCACCACTACTGAAGTCGAGGAATTGTCGCAAAAGCTGTACTCGAGGGACCACTTGCGAATAATAACATCAGATCCAAAACTACTCAATAGCTTCTCTCGGTTTCTTGAAACCTATAGACCGCCCCAGGCCACACAGTTGCTGACATATTATCTCGATGCCCAAAAGGCTATCAAAGCGATCAACTATGCTAATGCGATAGCGGAGTCGCTTGGCCCCAGTCCGGCACCAGATAGATCATGGATACATCTGGACAACGAGGGTGTCACTCCTATCAACAAAGCTCTGGAGAGGAAAGCTGCCGACGCTTTCAAGGTTCTCACGGATCAAGAATTGCCAAGATATGTTGCCTGGGTGTACTCTGAGATTGTGACTTACAATATTCAGAAGAAGATTACTGGCAGTGAGATTCGGTATCTGGAAGACACTTCGAATGAACTCGCTGAGGTCTTTTGCTTGACTGACCCGCAGAGACCCGATAACCCGTATGCATCACTTCGTTACTCTCGATTACGCCCATTCTGACCTTTCTCCTTGTTTCTTATAGTATCATATTTGCGAGTGAAGAATTTCATCGAACGTAAGTCCTCTACCTAGCAATACTTAAATACATTAGACTGTTGCTAATACTTCTTATAGAACTCAATACCCAGTCTCCTATGTAACCGGACGCAATTGCCGTTTTCTCCAAGGCCCTAAGACTTCAAAGCACTCGATTAACCGTCTGCGCGAAGCTATTCACCAAGGCCAGGAGGTCACCGAATGCTCTCTGAACTACAAGCGTGACGGTACCCCGTTCCTTAATCTCATCATGCTCGCCCCTCTTCTCGACTCTAAGGGTCAAGTTCGATACTTTATCGGCGCGCAGATCGACGTCACAGCTCTCGCAAAAAATTACATCGGTCTGGAAGGATTTAAAAGGTTGATGTCAAAACAGAGGAAACAAAGCGAGGTATTAGATGCGGATTTAGACTTGGATCTTGTGCGTCCGAAACTCGAGGAATTCAAACAAATGTCCGAGCTGTTCAGCGGAGACGAGATGGAGAACGTGAAGAAGACTGGAGGTCTGCTACACAAAGATCACAAGTTTCAAGAATCGGAAGAAAACGGAGGGATGACCGAAAGGAGACATGTTGAGAATCCACCTCTCGAACCTTTGATTCCACCACCTGCCGAGCTAGACGGGGAGACTGACATCCCCAAAAAGCCCAAGATTGAGAGAAAAAAAGTTGGGTTCTGGAATAGCCCGCTCAAGGGGATTTACAGAAATGTATGTGATACACTCCTTGTTACTCATGATTACTGCGACATGATACCTAACCTTCTCCGAAACAGTACATCCTCGTACGCCCATACCCATCTCTACGAATTCTGTTCGCATCTCCGTCTATGCGTACACCGGGAATATTGCAATCTCACTTCATGTCGAAAATCGGCGGCACGGAACGCGTTCGGGAAGAACTCGAGAGTGCGCTGATGAACGGTCGCGGTATCACAGCAAAAGTCAGATGGCTGAGTAAACTCGAACAACAGAACCCAAAGGTAACCCCAAACCACTTCTTATCTATTCCTTTACAAAAAGCTAATGTGGTCCATTAGAAAAACGAATTCCTCGGCCGGGAACGTTGGTTGCACTGCACCCCACTCTTCGGTTCCAACGGCGCCATCGGCGTCTGGATGATTGTTCTCGTCGACGACGAAAGCTCCCCAGACACATTCTCGCATCCAGAATACGACATCTCAGACCTCCCCGGACTCGACCTCGGACTTGAAAAGCGGCCCCTCACGGGCTCCGACAACTCCTACAGGCTCTCCGCTGACTTTAACTCGTCAATGCCGAGTGGCAATGTAAACGGTTGGACCCCTGATCATAAGCCGAGGAACCCCAGAGATGCTCCTGTTATTCAGAATCCCGAGGATTGGAGAAAATCAGAGCATGTACACGATTGGGTCTTTGATAATGATTCTGGAGTTGATGAAGCCGGAGCTGATGAAGCCGAAGCTTCGTAATGATAATATTTGGTTAATTTTTAATTTTTCTCCGAATTAATTTAGCTGTACGATAATAGGGTTGGGTTTGGGTCATGAATTTTGCGCATTTAAAGATTTGTAATATATATACTTTCATCTTATAAAACTTGAAAAGTCTTCATGTCGTTTCATGTATATCTTCGAGGTGTTGGTATCTATCTTGAACGTTTTATTAATATACTCAGGTATCAGAATTAAAATAAAAAGATTCAATTAAATATTAAAACACGCCTTTGGGTATCTCCTATTACTCCTAGCCATTATCACATATAACTCCATATAAGAAAAGAAACAAGCGTCAAAGATCAAAAAAAGATCAACTCGCAATTACGAAAATCCAAAAAATCTAATAATCAAGCGCTGGAACACTACGCTGTCCCTGAAGCCCAATATCAGACATCCTCGGAGCAACCATCCGTCGAAGCGGCGTGCTCCCCTTACAAGTCCCCACATTGAAGAAATCCTTGACATGAATATTCTTCCACAAAAGATTACCCCCAGCAGCACTAACGAGCTTATTCTTAACCCACCCCAAACCCGGAAAATTAAGAAACAGTTGTGCACCAGCATCGATTCGAAACTGCGACTTCACAGAAGTCTTCATCTTGGGTTTCTTATCGCCCGGATTGATACACTTCGACATTGAGTTTCGGATATAAAACATCCATCCCGCAAAAACACCAATCTTGACCTCATCTCCGAAGAATTCCACACCGATGCCCAAACCGAGGCGGTAGTAAGGGTTCACCTCAGCGATAAGCTTGACCTCTTCCACTTTGAAAATCGGTGTAAAATCAACAGTTTTAAGATCGGCGACTTGCACCGGTGAACCTTCCTTCTTCAGCGAGGTGGCGGAAATACTCGCCGTGCCAGTGTTAAGTTTGAACCCCGCGGTGACAGTGAAAGCGATCTTACCGCGGACTTCAGCACCAGGTCCCGGCAGGGCCTCCGGTACGAACTTGGCGATCTTCTGCATATTATACCCCGGCAACTCCGCGGTAGCGATCTGCTCCGCGAAATTGAAATCCTTGCTGAGTAACGTCGGCGAAGCCGTAACCTGGATCTGTAACTGCGCGTCCAGGTTCGGCTGGAAGTAGAAACCGACGTCCGGAGTACCCCCGTTGGTACGCTTAGCCCAAGCCTGATATATCGTATTGGCGTGCAGATAGCATCCGATGCATTTAATCTTCGTATCTGACTGCGGGTCCTTACCGATGAACGGCATGATGGTCTTCGCGTCACCCTTGTTGATTGGGACGGTTTTCCTGCCGGTATCAAATGGCCCGAATGTCTCGATTACATCGGTAGCAACTGCTGGTGGGCGGAAATATTCGCACGCGGAATTCACAAACCCGGCGACGTTGTGGCTCACGTCGGTGTTGCAGAAGAGATAACCGACAGTATTGCCTCCTGGGGATAAACCGAAGCTTAGAATTCTCATTCCGAGACCGCGTTGTTTACCAAGCATCGGGTGGACGACAGCGCCAACTCTGATTTCGAAGTTTTGTGCGGTTTTCTTCCATGTGGAGGGTTTTTTGGTGAGTGTTACAGATGTATCGTTGGATTTAAATTCGGTGGCGATGATTTTAAAGGGAGTTCTAGTCTCGTCTTCTCCGCAACCGGTGTGCTGATGGTGCGTGATCATGTTGAAATAATTCGATTCGGAAACGGAGCCCCATGCTTTCTTTGCGAACTGCTGAGCTTCTTTACTCATAAACTTGATTGTCATCTTGTCACCGGAGCATTTGATGTCGGTCGTGAGACCGTCAAAGTCTTCTAGCAGCAAATTGGGATTCGAGCCCTTTTTCAAGGTCATGTTTCCAAAATGAAGTTTTTCGTCATCGTCCTCTGATAAGATTCGCCATATTAGCTATGCACTCCAGAATGTTTTCTGGCTAAGAATTTAAGCTTACCATCGACATTTCCATAATAAAGATTAAGCTCGTCTTGAAAAAGTAACGACGATAGATCATTCCCTCGTCTGTGGAGATGGGGAAATAAATCATTAGACCGAATGGGTAATAATTTTACCTCTCGGCGCTGGACGGGCGCGGAACCAACTTCCTGGCTCGCATAGGCGTGAACATTTAGCGAATACAACCCCAACGTCAGGGCCGATAAAAGGGTTTGGGAGAACATCTCGGAAGGGAAAAAAACAGAACAGAAAATAAGTATTAAGAAAAGGTTATATAATAATAAGATTAATATATATAGAGAAACGAATGTATAGTACGAATATGAACCTCACCAGGAGCGTTCAATTGACCAGCAACTTAAGGTATTGTGAGTGAATTAAAGAGTGTATGGCTTTTGGACTGTTCTGTTCAGAAAGATGACAGGGATCCTTTATACAGTTATTATATTTCCTGCAGCTGCAGAAAGAGCTCAAGCAAGAAACAACCTGTTTGACAAGATGTGTACATACGCCCGAGTTCAATACTCGTGCGTATACCTGCATCGATCGAAATCGCATCATTCTGGAAACAATACAATTGCGTCAGATTTATAAAAATAGCAACTTGAAGATAAATAAACACACCGTCTACAGATACAGCTTAGCAGTTACTCGTAGAACACGGTATAGAACGCCACAGGAGGCGCAATCGGACGCAAGGGGACCGGGTTAACTTGTGCAGTCGTTTCCGTGTTGTCCGTTGCACGAAGCAGGGTTTCATGTCGTCGCCGATACTGCCAAGCATCCATTTACGGCCTGCACCAAACCCAACAGGTCGCTTGCATCGCTTAAAGACCCCTGCTCTAGCCTCTTCGGCTTCGTGCGACAATATAAAAACCCTCTCGAGACTATAAATCCTGGGTTACAGGGACCGACTCCGTTCGGTTTTAATTCAGACGTTTTGTTTTGTTTGGTTACATTCTAGAGCCTATCGAAGAAGGGAAATCGATAATATCTCCGCGAGCTCAATAGCATATCTAAGAATAGATTTAAAAAGTCGGGTTGGGATCATGTTATATAAATCATCTACACCCTCCCATAAGATCCAGATTACGTTCAACCGTATGACGAATTAATTAACATAGATTGTGCTGGTAGCAATCTTGATATATATACAATCCATTAATACTTCTAATTCTTCATACAGTTACCAATACATACTCATTTCATATATCTACTCTTCTAAATTTTAAAAATGAAGCTATCGACCCTCCTCCTCATCCCCCTCCTCGGGGCTCTCTCCTCAGCATCCCTCTTCAACGCCCCCTCCGGCTCCTCCTACTTCGAAAGACGTCAAGCCCCAAAATTACCTCCCAAAGCCGCCGGTGCCGCTGGCCCAAAACAACCCCTATCAGAAGCCGAAGGTCAAGCCATAAAAGCCTCCATGTTGGCAAACCCGATGTCAAAGGGTCTTCCCCCCACAACCCGCAAATTCATAGAAAACCTCCCCGCCAAAATCTTCAGCCAAGTCTTCGCCCTCCCACCCAACCAGTTCGTCCTAGCAATGGACGCCATCGGCACGGGCAAAATGCCAAACCTGGGTCCTGCCGCAGCAGCCAATAAGGGAAAGATTAACAAACGTTCTCCGTATCCCGTAGATACTCCTGTCGCGGCAGCAGGTGCGGAAGGACCCGGGAAATATATCAAAACAATGATATTAGAACAAGCCAAAACGAAGAATAAGCCTGCCAATATAGTGGCGTTTATCAACGGTTTGTCGCCGGCCGTGTTTAATCAGGTTGCTACCGCGCCACCGCAGCAGTTCGCCAAAGCTATGGCAGATATTTTGGCGGGGAAGAAGCCAACTATTTCTCGTGCGCAATAAATTATTTATCTGTAGCGGAATTTCTCTTTTTGTCATTGAGTTTAGTTTCTGTCTATTAAGCGTGGTTATTGCCTTTTCCCTTTTCCGTTCTTCTTTTTTTTTCTTTTTTTACGTTTCTTGTACTCTTATTTTTTGTCATGAATATTTAATACTTCAAATTCGATCAAACTGCTAGTTATAGTTCGCATTAATATTCTACTTTTAATAATTATAATCCATACTTCGTCCTCAACCATCACACATTCCCTGGATCTAATCCAAGTGACACCGCTCCCAGCCCAATCTCGGAACCAGACAGTCTGCTCCCAGCCTTTGCTACAGTTCGACAGATGCATATTCCAAACACGTTGCAGCTCTGGTACTAAACTAACAAAGGCAACACTAGCCTCGAGGCTAACTCACTTTACTCATACAGAACCCGAGAGCATATCCGAGTAGTCGCCGTTCTACTTTGCTTACGTATCTGAAAATATGACCAGATTTATAATATTTACCTTGGTCTCGGGCTAAATCACAACATGATATCACTCAATACTCTACATGATAAACATTTAAAACGAAACAAAAGAGGCTGGTAGCACACCCATTTGTCAAAACCGGATATATTAAAAATCCCGTATACGTATCCTATTACCAAACAGAAAGAAAGAGAAAGACCACGCTTCCATTAATTAACCCCTCGGTCACCACCACCACATTAACAAAAGAAATATTATCAAAATTAATAAAGAGAAGAAAAAAAATTAAACGCTCCGGTAATTTGTATACGTGCAGATGGTCAAATTAATTATAGTATCAGAAAGCTCAAAAATAAGCCTTCATTCAAGAGGAACAAAGTGAACACCAAAACAACCAATATCAATCCGAGCAAAATCCCGAGAGTAAAAGAAAGAAAAAAAGAGTGGTACATATCAGATAACACAAATGGCTAAAACAACGACCAGCAACCGAAAATGAAAAAAGGCAGACAATAAAATAGATTCAAGAAAAGATAAAGAAAAATCATGCTTGTGTTTTTTCGTACAGTGCTTTTTTTCTTCAAAATGAATAAAATAATAATGCAAACAAAGAAAAGAAACCCTCATCGTGTAAATTAAAAGACGTATACAAAGTAAAGGTAGGGACGAGACAAAAGAAAAGGAGCGAAAAAAAAAAAAAAATAAGTCTAATCGTCAATACCAAACATCTTCCTCAACCTCGGGAACTTCTTTTTCTTCGCCGCCTTCGGGGTAGAATAGATATCTCCGTTCGGTTCTGTAACTTGCGCCTTATCAACAACCTCGAAGCCATTAGTGTGCAACCTCTCCGGTTGCGGAAGATAATCTTCTTCCTCTTCCTCTTGTAATCCCGAAAGTCTTCCGTAAGCCCGCCCTGGACCAGCTGGACCACCCGTAAGTGTGGACGTCCCCAAGCTCTGCGTACGACTTCTATTCGACGTGACGGAATTAACACTTCCGCTGCTCAATCTCCTAAACCTCTTCTGATACTGCTGTGCCGTCAGAGGGCTAACTGGTGAGACTGCAGAGGAAGAATTACTGGCGAATCCTTCGGGGTCGGAGATTCTCCTATCGCCAACCTCGGGCCTTTGAGTCACCGGTTGTACTTGCATTGACCCTGCTCTGCTCACTGGTCTAGAACTCTTCCTCTTCGATCCAAAGCTCCACCATTTCTTCTTTGGTGTAATATTTGCAGATACCGCGGTTCCAAAGTCGAATCCCGCTGTAGTCGGCTCTGCATTTTCTACAGGCGCGTAAACAGAGTTTCGGAGGCCGTTATGCTGATTCTTAGCCCCGGTATCGTGATCGCCTTCGTCCTCCGAAGAATCAGGTGTCAAAGGAACATAAGAGCTAGCTAGGCGCTGTTGAGTAGCAGTTATGGCGGCGTCCTCTTCATCCGAGGAATCAGCAAACCGACTCCTAAATCCACTGAGTTCACCACCTGTCTTTGGCGTGAATCCCATCGATGAATGAGGCCTTCCAGCGCCAGAAGAAGAACCACGTCGCAGCGTAGCCTTGCCCAAGAATTTTCCTTTCTTCTCGTTCTTCTGAGTATTCCTCAGTGTTGCGCGGCGATTATCGTCATCCGAGCTATCTGGCGAGTATTCTCGTCTCCGTGGGCCACCGGTGCCGATGCTTCGGCCGGATCTAAACCCGCTTTCAAAACGTGGGCTGGTTGGACTTTGGTCAGCCCACTTGCTGGTGGCTAGACCAGATTCTGACACTCGGCCGGAGGCATCTCGCATCGACAAGCGCATCGAGAAACCGCCACCGGATCGACGGTTTGATTTGCGGTGGGGGCTCTCTCGTTGGAAAGAAGATTCCGAATCGTCCGAGTCGACAGAAAGTTTTCGTTGTGTCATTGGTGGAGGAGCAGACACTCGCTTCTTGAGTCGGCCACTGCTAGCAGGAGCTGGGGATATCTTCGTAGGAGTGGGCTTGGTGGCCTTAGCTGGTTGAGCGGTTGGTTTCGCTGGTTGCGATGTCGTCTTTGCAGCTTGTGCTTTTGCTAGTTGTGCTTTAGTCTTGGGCGCATGCTTGGATTCCACGAGTTCACTCTTGGGCTTCGTGGTTTTCTTGGTAGCCGGCTTCGACACTCCGTTCTTTTTAGGAGCAGCAACAGGTTCGGCGACTGGTTCATTGACTGGAGTCGCGAACGGTGCTTCAGCCGGTGCCTCAACTGGGGCTTGTGTTACAGCCGGCACAACCTTTGGCGGTTTGGCGGCCTGTTGTGGTGGCGGTGATTGTGTGTTAATAACTCTGGAAGACACCGGCTTGAATGGTTTCGGCGAGAAAATATGTTGTTGCTCGTCTTCTTCGTGTTCATAGTCAATCGTCTCCTCAGGTAGTGGTCCAGGTGCGATAACTTGTGCCAGGTTCGTTGGTGGCGATCCCAATATTGCTTCATCCAATTGTTGATCTGTAACTACCTCAGCGATGCTTGGCATAACCACAGTCTCCGTTGCCTGTTGAACCTCGGCCGGGGTTGTGACATGGGCGGAAGTAACGCCAATGACTGCCCCAGAGCCTGTTGCGGAGAGCAAAACGTGATCGAGATCCTCGTAGGCATCTGAAAAGTGCTCTTCCGCCTCGTCCGAGTCATCTTTAAACACCGCCGGTCGACCGCTCGAGATATTTTCCGAAATGGTTGCGGTGTTGCCCGTAAGATCCGAGGTGGTTTCCGGAGGGAATATTGGCACGACTTCGACTGCGGGTGGTATATGTCCTGCGGCAATCTGCGCCGCTCTCGGTTCCTGTTCCTGTTCCTGTTCCAGAGTTGGCTCTTTGGAATTGGATGCGTACATTGAAGCGCCCAGACCTGTTGCAGGTGGTAGCGCGACACCTTGGTTCTCATAATCGCTGTCCAAATCGTCATCGCTGATCGATGGTGGGGGACTGGTACTGATGACTTCTGGCGCGAGCGGGTCTTTTTCAATTGGTGTTGACGACTGAGCGGGGCATGGTGAGGAAGGCGAAAACGAGTCCCTCTTTCCCTTGCCCAATCTCAACTTGCCGAACAGATCGCCGCTAATAATACCTCCCAGTCTGTGATCCGATGAATGCTCCTGTGGTTCGGCTTGAGGCGACGGCGTCCTCTCCGCCCTCGTCCGGCCAATGCTGCTAAACGAAACTCCACTGATTCCCTTGCTGCTGCTCTTCTTTTCAGTTACCTTATCTAAAGCACTGTGGATCGGCTTATAGTGATAGGAATCATCATCCATCTCGACGACACTGGGGTCCTCGGAAAAGCTAACTCTTACAGCCTTTCGTTTACCCGCGTGTCCACCGGTGGATGAATCTTCAGCAGAGAGAATCGATGATCGGTCGCTGCCTTCGTGGTGGGCGTGCTTCATAGCCGACTTTGCGGGACTAACGCTGCGTGGCGGTGGGGAGTGCCGTTTTAAAAGTCGTGGGGAGTGTCGATCGGTGGGAGGAGAAGGCGATTTACTTTTGGCTGCTATCGCGGCTCCGTTGGCTTTTGTGGTATGGGCGTCTTCATCATCTGTCGAATCTTCAGAAAATAGTCGTGGAGGCGAAATGCCCTTCTCTCCCTCGACGGCTGGTGGTGTGGGAGGTATCTCCTGAATCACGAGGGATTGGACGACTTCCTCGGTCATAGTCGCGGAAGATGGTGGTGATCCCTTTGTATCGTCGGGAGACGTTGTCTCGTGGGTGGACACGCCTTTCGGTATGATCACATCTCCGGGAGCTGGAGGTTGCCGTGCGATCAGCATGTCGACCAACTGCGTGGTGTGAGTGTAGGGATCTTCGGTTGGATCTAGCCCCAATGATACGAGTCTTTTCGTCCGTAGTTTCTTTTCGTACTCCAATATCGGGCTGCTAGGGAGCGCGGGAACGCCATCTTGTCCGGGAATTATCACAGCTTCTGGTGTAGGCCTCTTCTTCTTCTTCTTCTTGACGTTGCGAGCATTCCGCTCTGTGTGTTCTTCCGGTATGCTTTCCAGATCGCTGGCAAAGCTGGTGACTGAGCTCGCCGAATTAGCATACTGCTGCCGCGAGTACACTTGCGCGTTAACGTCTTTTGTTTCCTCTACCCTCGGAGCCGAGTTTAGTTCCTCCTGCTGCACAGTCCATTCTTCTTCGTTGTAAGTGTCCGGTTCCTCTAAAGCGGCGGCGGCAGCCTCTTCTTCCTCTTGTCTCTTCTGTGCTCTCCTGCTAGGAAGGAGCACCGGTTTACCAGCGGATTGCGCTTGTTGTTCTCGCATGATCTGTAGTGCAAGGGCTTTCACTGCATCGGAGGGACCGGAGCTGGACTGTTGGGCTTTAGGTGCGCTAGGCACACTAGAGGGTTTCGGTGCGTACTTTGACTCTTCCAGCCCGGCTAATGATGGCTTTTCCTGTTTCGGTTTCGGTTTCGGCTTTGGTTGAGCGTGTCGTTCTCTGGCTTCGTCGATAATCGGTGCCATGTCTTCTCTAATTGTGGTTCTCATCGTCCCCCGTGATAACATGCCACCTTGCGTATCGGAATGTGTCTGGATGTTCCTCTTCTTAACAGGAGCACGAGCTGCGGCCTCGACAGGTGTGCTTCGGAGCGACTTTTTGAGGGTGAAGGTTTGATGCTCCGGCTCTTCGTCGGATGAGATTGCTTCTTCCTCTTCCTCCACTTGCTCTTGCTCATCCTCTTCGGATGAGCTCGAGTATACAGGCTCGACATGTTTCGGTGTCGGCTTCGGCTTTGCCTGCGATTTCTTAGTCGCAGGTGCAGCGGCAGCCGTAGCGGCAACGAATGCGGGGGGGACATGGTGCGTTGGGGGTTGAGGTTTAGCCGGTGCCGTTCTCGGTTTCGCTACAGCTATTCTTTATGTTAGCATTGCTAGAGTAGATAGATTAAATAGATCAATTTATCCTACCCTTCTTGACGGGTGAAGGTAGGGGCTGCGGCGATTGAACCTCGTCCCGGTTCCGTAGGACCGATTTGGACGGCTGCTTGGTCGTGCTTTTGGGAACCGGTTTCTTAGCCGGTTCCCTCGGCATATGTTTGCTCTCCAGCTGGCCGAGGGTTACTGTCGTTGGGGCGGGAGCGGCGGTACTCGGTCTGCGGGTCTCAGGTGAGACCCGCTTCACTGGCCTTGTCGGGCTGACGGCCTCCCTGCTCATCGGCCTGCTCCCCGGCCGGCCGTTGCTATCATCGGACCCTCTCAGCCATCCGATCCTCTCGGTCATGGAGGCGTCGCTATCTCTTCGACCGATTGGGGGAGCGCTGGTGACGGATGTCACACTGCCTCTGCGTTCCATCCGCCGGGTGACGAGAGCACCCGGGGAGGTGACTTGTTTCGGAGAGGCATGGAGAGCTGCGGCGGCGGCTGCGGCGGATAAGGTGGGAGTCTGGGTGCGGGAAGGGACGATTGCGCGAGCGGCGGCGAGAGCGAATTGGTTTGTCGGCTGCGGGGTTTGTTCGTAGCGCTGGTGATGAAGAATGTAGTGCATGGTTAGTCTTGCATGGGGAGATTGATGTGCAGCGATGGACGGAGGTGGACGGGTGGATGAAACGTGGTAAAGGTTAAGAAGGAAGAAGGTTGCGTCGGGCGAGGGAGGGTTTTGTAAAGAAGAGCGAAAGAGTTTAAAAGAGAACAGAACAGAAAAGCACAAAAGGGGAAAAGCGTAACGATGATAATGAAAATAAAACTACCTGGTGCTTTTTATTGGGCTTGCGTCCGAACATTCTGGCTGTCGACACCGCAACAGCAGCGCTCCCTGCTCAGCGGTGGGCTCATGCACGGTCTAAGCCAAAGTCGCCCAAAGTCGCCGTGACGTCAAGGACTACCGAGTGTGCGCGACAAGGACTGGGAAGACGACGGATTCGGAGACGGATGCGAGGAATGCGGCGGAGACGAGAAAAGAGCGAGAGAGAAAAGATCGAAGATTGAGTCGTGCTAGTCTAGATCACGAACGTCAGTCCAGATACGCCACTGGGGGCTAGTATTATATCGGACTTAATTAACTTACGAGTATTGAAAGATGTGTCCGTCCGGAAAGGAAACGAAGGAAGAGCGGAAACGTCGACGGATTTTAAGATTAAATTGAACGGAGGGAGACAAAATGAGAATGGCGGAGGAGGAGGAGTGGTGGTGATGGTGGTGATGGTGATGAAGTAATTAAAATGAAAAGGGAACAAAGAAGGAAAGAAGTAAATGTGGTGGTCACCCAGCCGACCAGCCCCGGGGCCCACTTCTCCGCCAGCACCCAGCGGACTATTGTTGTTATTCTTTATTCTTCTTCTTCTTTTCTATCTTGAGAATTAAATATTGAATATAATAACCCAGAATAAAATGAGAGAATAGCACAGACAGCGGAATCGAATGGACGCTCAGATCTCGATCTCGAGAATTCGATGACGATACCGCTGATTTCTCAATTGGCGACGACCAAAACAAACATCAAAACAAATCGCAATAAACTCGAACTGGCGATCGAGTCGGAATCGGGACACTTGTCGCGCACCCTCTCTTCTAACCAATTAGTCCTTGCTTCAATCTATCTTCTTCTTTTCTCTCTCTCTGAATAATGTCGTGTCTGCTACGTGGACCGAGTGCAAGATCAAGAGTCAGTGCAAGTGCAAGTTTGGCTGGCGCAACCGGCACCCGATGACGCAAACAGAACAGTCCACTCGAACTCCTGTCCACTTCGGAGATATCACCAAGACCCACCAAATGGCTGGAAAATTAAACAGATTTCCACTTAAAAAAGTATAAGGATAAAAATAAAAAGTAAAAGAAAAAGTTGAAGGGAACAGCGTTTTACCTTTTAAATCCCGAAACGTCCGACGTCGACGTCGAGAGAGGGGTAAAATCAAAAGACCACTTATAACTTTGTAGTCATCCTCACCGATATCTTTCCCCCCCCTAATTCTTTTTCCCTGTTATTGCTTCTTATATGCTTAAACATCATGGATGGTGTGCGACATATTCACCCCGATCCGATAACAATGAAAATGAACATTTCGACAAGTTTTCCCCAAAGTTTTCCGCCACAAGTCTCTCGACGGTAAAAGTACAAACCAGGGTATATTCACACTTATCTTCTCCTTTCCCATGCCGTTCCGCTCCTGTTATTATTCATCTAGCATTCTTACTTCGTATCTTATTCTTCATGCATAAAACCCATGTTCTACCACCGCTCGCTTCGGTACCTTCTCTCAGGTACACCTCTTACAAAACCTGAAAAGATTCTCCGACTCGAACTCTAATAAACAAAAAAAACCTTGCGCTGAAACTTTCTGCTAAGCCGGGGATCCCAGCCGGAATCACTTTTCGTCTCGTTTAATTCCGAAAATAAAAAACTCAATCTCACAGGTTAGAGATAGCACAGAATACTTCTAACTTACTCAGCCTTCCCATACACCCCATGCATATTCGATCAACCAACCTCGTCACTGAAATTTGTTTGCCATCCACGAAATTATCGAATTCACAATCATGCATATTCACATACGTACCGCTAACAACAACAGTTAATGTTTCTTACACGTTTCCCTGCATAGCGCACGGAGATACCACAACAAAACCTGCCATAGTTTGCAAACATTGTCGAATTATATTATAACGCGAGAGATAATTAATTCACTGTGTTTTAGTAGGGACCTAGTTAGGGAGGTCTATGGAGCTACATATCAAAGGAAAAAAAGTGGGTCAACACCGTAAGCATAATGTAAACTTCAGCCCTTCCCTAATCATATTTGGAACCACAACGAGAAAGGATATAAGCTATCTCTTGGTACTTTCATCGTCGCAGCTATCAAGATCTCACCCGACGGTGCTGGCCAGCTGGTACAGTTGGGCTGCAGTCAACGTCACATATTTATGCATGTTCCCATGCATACTTCTCGTCCCTATCGTTCAGGTCGCTTAGACCCACTCACTTCAAGCCTGAGATTCGTAATTCTAGCTAGTATATTTATTTTTTCTCCTGGTCGAAAGTGCAAAGATCGTGAAGGATAAGGATATATTTTTTTAAAAAAATCGCATGAACAAATTGGATATGATATCTGAAAAGGAAATTCGTTATAAAATGCAGCAAAGAATCAAAAACGTTTATACTAAAAAACAATGAAAATGAAACCAAAGGAAAACTCATATGCGTATATCGTAAGAAACAAGACTAAACAAGCATCAAACATGTTTTCGTTCATTAATCGTTAAGAGTTTTGTAGATTTCGAAAATATCAAATCATAAGAAAGGGAATATGAAATATCCATCATAGCCCGTAAATGGCCTATACAATGGTTACGAGATTGTATACTATTTACCGATGATACCTAGGCCCTTCCCGCCTTCCATACCCGGCCGGCTGCTGCTGCTGCAACGGCGGCCCACCAAGATTACTAGGCCCAGGCCGCTGGAACTTCGTATAATCCGGCATCGCCAGATTCCTCCTCTCCGGCGGCGGTGCCTGCTGCGTCGGCCAGGCCCCAGGCATCGGCGGACCGGCACTAGATGGCTCTCGGTACCCGTACGGCTTCTCCTCCTGGTTCACCACAGGCCGCAGAGGACGCTGCTGCGGTCCCTTCCGGCTTCCGTACTCATCAAACCTGAATTCCGCCGCATACTGGCGTTCTCCACGGGACCGGGCGCGACGACGGTCGTGTCTTGCCGCTGTTGAGACGGTGGGTATTAGCATTCGCCTTGAAATATTTGATAGAACGGAAGGATGATCGCGAAGCCGTACCTCTGATTCTGGCGGTCATATCCATCAACTCGTCAATCTGGTCGGGCTGCAGGATCTCAAACACGGTGAAGGTATCTCCCGTATCCTCATAGCGGTAATTAAGTTGTTCCAACGCCTGGCGTGTCACAATCTTCCTCGATATCCGCGTATGTCTGGGCTCGCTGCCACCAGGAGTAGGTGGTACATTCTGAATACCGGGCGTAGGAGGCGGTGCGATCTGCAAAGGTACCTTTGCCCGTCGAGGAAGCGCAGTTCCCAAGCTCGCGCTCCTCTGTCTCGCGAGCGGTTGTCTAAAGTTAAACTTGCGCTCCATGCGCGCAAACTCATCCGGCTCCAATTCCGGCGACGTCGGCGGCGAAGAGCTCAGGTCCGCGCGGAACCTCCTCATCTTCTCCTCGTACTCCGTCGTGGTCCTCGTTCTCCCGCCCTCGCTGGGGGCGCCCAACCCACGTTCACGAGATTCCTGACCGTGCTGGTTGATCGTGATGGACCCGATCGCTGGTCCACGTCGCTTATCCCTATCATTAACAGAGATATCCACGTCCCGTCCACCGAGATCGAGTCTCACCGCCGTCGACGGACCGTCTTCCTCATCTTGCAAGAGCTGCGGGTTAATCGGCCCCAACGACCTTCGTCTCCTGTACGCCTCGCGCGCACCGACAGATTTCGATCTCCTCACCAGTGCACCGGGGTTTATAGGCGGAGACGCATCCGCGGTCTTATCCCCCAAGGTCAACGACTCGTACCTACCAATGGAACTAGATCGTCGAACCATCCCGCCAAGCGGCGGCCTGGAATCTCTTCGTCCCTGTCGTTCGTGCCGTCCCCGAACTTCGGCACCGAGCACTCCACGATCCTGCGAAAGCGACCGTTTATACGCCGCCAATTTCTCAGACTGCACATAAGCACGCTCCCGTTCCCTCTGCCTCTCCCTTTCCTGCTCCCTAGCAGCTTCCATCTCCCTTTCCCGCTTCTCCCTCTCCAGTTTTGCGAGAAACTCATCTCTCCCAAGCTTCGCAAGAAACTCATCCCTCCGTCCCTCCGGCGACGACGGACGACGAACAGACCGCGTCCGAGGCCCAGATCGAGCGGGAACCATCACCCCGCGACTGCGATCATCCTCTCTAAACCCCGCCGTCTCCGGCTCAAGACTTTCCTCATCGCCCTGATACGGCCCGGCGAGTCTATATCCGCGAGGAAGGTAATGCGACAACCGGTCCAGCGATTTGGACGGCTGCCGTCTGTGAGCGTGAAACGCCGCAGCCTGTTGCATATGCTGCTGATGGTGCGGTGCGTACGTAGATGCGGAAGTGGTAGTCTGCGAATAGGACGAATCCGTAGGCGACGGTGCCCGCTGCGAGTGCGCGCCGCCATGAATACCGCGGCCACCGGCACGCCCGGCGGCGACATTGGCAGCGTAAGTGGAATACCTCTGCTGTTGCGAAAGGTGTTGTTGCTGGTGTCCAGCGGTTGGTCCCGCGGGTCCTCCTCCTCCGCCGTGATGACGGCCACCGCCGCCAGTTAGAGAAATCCGCTGAAAGTCCTCGGATACGCTGTCGTCTGTGAAATCGTCACCGTAATACGTTGACGACCAGTCGTCGGGTATATCTTGGTAATGCCCGCCGCCGCCACCTGCTCTAGCTCCGTAACCTCCTGCTCCTGCTCCTGCTCCTGCTCCGCCGTACAGACCAGCAGCATTACCGGTCGATGCGCGATATGGGTTACGACTTGCCGGTTGTTTTTGGGCACGGTAGTCTGGCCCGTAGTAGCCGTATGGTGGTTGGCCGGACATTTTGAGCCTGTTCAGTTGGGAGTCCTCGCGGGTGTCAAGTTGATGACGAGGTTGTGTTGCCCCGCTTGTATTCTGGCCGGTTACGAGATTAGTATATTTGGTAGATATCTGCGAGGATCTAGGATATGATTCTTTCTTTTCAATTAGACGCTGCTGTTTTTTTTTTTGTTTTGTAATAATAAATAATAAAGATAATAGAAGAAAAGAAAAACAAGGACCCCGTCAAGCAGCGGGGAAAGAGAGAAAACAGCGGGATATAAAAACGGATACGGACAGGTCGCAGCAAGCAGGGGAGCTCAGAGAGGGGTTTCAAAAAGAAGTTGCTGTTATTAATTCATGTGTATCAATGTCTCAAGCTGCCTGCCCGGCCAGGTTTCTTATCGAAATGCCCTGCTGCTTCTTTCCTGCCTGCCTGCCTATGACGAAGGGAAAGAAAGAGGAAACTCTGAAACGTGAACTGGCTGAAGAGAAGCAGGGGCCGCGCTACGTCTCAGTGCAGCGGCAACGAGGGATTAATTATATTTCCAAGCAGCTCGAGCTAGCTAGCTAACCGTCGGCTGTCTCGAGTAGCGACAACGAGGGAAGTTTAACTTACTTTCCGCAGCGGGATGGAGGCAAAAAAGTCTGTCAAATAGTAAATTATCAGGCGATGATGAAACAGACAGGTAAGAAGAGCGGCATGCGAAATGAAGGGAAGAGAAAGAAAAGAAAGAAATGGCGGCGAAGTAAACTTATTTAGTATGCCGTCGATCGAATAAGTTCATTGGAAGAAAAATATTATATACAGCGAATCGCCATGCATGCACTAAATCCTGAAATGACGAGGATGATTTGAAGGGTTGAAAAAAAAAAGGGTTGAGATGCAGTATGCGCCGAAGACTCACCCTGCGATGACGAAGGATTTGCTCCACAGAATGCCGAAGAAAAAGGCGCCGCTGACTGTTTACGTTGGGCCCCACAGGAACCTGATATGATGCGATCCTGTTTCGAAGGGGGAAAAGGGAAAAAAATAGGTTCGTCAAGGTCAAGGCGTCGTACGGCTGGAGGATATCATCTCTTTTATTTCTTTTCCTCAAATTCCGAAGACTAATTCGAGAAAAAGATTTTTTGGAGCTCGTGATCATATGTCTCTTAATAGTCTGAAGGGAAGCTCGTTAGGTCCAAGCTTTGTGGCGAGTCGCTTTATGCGGTGTGAGACGACTGGGAAGGCGCTTTGCTGCAAAAGAACGGCGCTATGAAGTCATCGGGTCATCTTTTGAAAATACAACAGCGGCAACACTATCAGTTGGTGTATAAAACAACCAGTAGGGAAAATATAATATAGGACGGGTTTAGTACCTCGTTGAAGTAAAGGGCATATAGAAAAAATACGTATCCCCTTTAGTGGCACAGTCCAGAATTTCTTTCCAATCCAAATCGATATCGACCAGCGATCCTACGATCAATCAAAGAATATTGTGGCTGTCCACCAATGTGACAGATTGGGTATGGTGGGATGACCTTTGACAATGTGCACGTTATACTCGGAACCATATTTATTCCTTATGTCCCAAGCTACCCCAGCACTCGGAACTTGAGCCTGCCGCAATGCCCCAAGACGAGGTTTGACCTTCAATATCACGTCCACAAAGCGGGTGTCATTCATGTTGGCAAGCGCGATTTTTTCCACATTAGCAAACCGAGCTAAGACTGGTTCGATAATGTCCTATATCACGCAGAGAATTTAGCATGAACCAGAGCTCAGGGAAGCGGGCTGACCAACATTCATAGCCGGGCATATTGCAGACAGCCCGCCAACCGATAATTCTGATACTTTCGAGAAATCGATGGCGAAACATTCGAGAAACGCCAACAACGTACCCCCACGAGCCTCGATATCCAGATTTGTTAATTCTGGTAGCTCCCATAATAAGGTTCCTGATAGATTGGGCACGCGAGTTGAACTATGGTAAGGACATTCGCGGTCCCTACTGTGGTTTATGTCTGAACCCTGGTACCCGAAACCTAAAGTCTTTACAGTTTTCACCGAAGCTTTGAAAACCTCTCCTAGCGCTTCCATGGGCCATGGATAGGCGCGTTTGGGGTCAACTACTATGTCTCTACACCAAAAATAGACACGTAGTTTTTCCAGACGTGCATAGTTGTCTGAATGGCTAGTCCCGTAATCTTAGGGCAAATCGCACAAATTGCGCTCGGTATAGGAAAAGAGGATATAAAGATCCTTCAAAAGCAGAGAGTTTGTCAAGATAGTCCAAATCCCATCAAGAAAGAGATTGAAAAAATGCCCTTTTGGAGAAGACCGGGGAGCCCTCTCTCCACTGAATAAAATCCAGGCTTTGCGTAAGTTGGTAAAACCTGGGAGTACAACTCTCAAGTCGCTCAGGTGGGATCCGCATGTCACCGTATCCGCCGTCCGAGAGCGTGTGGGATGGTTCTGACACAAGTCGATATACCTATA
Organism: Orbilia quercus; assembly: GCA_036971405.1. Taxonomy (NCBI): domain Eukaryota; kingdom Fungi; phylum Ascomycota; class Orbiliomycetes; order Orbiliales; family Orbiliaceae; genus Orbilia; species Orbilia quercus. The sequence goes on from JAJTUE010000012.1 coordinate 853,731, forward strand.
AGCGTTGTAATTAAGTACTAGCACGAGCATTGTAACCCTGATTCACTTGGGAGACGCTAGCATACTTGACAAATCTTCGATTCAGTACGCATGACTCGAAATGCGGTCCCGAACTTTTCGCAATTGGTTGGAGCTGAAATCGGGGGTAGGTAGAGTTGTCGACAGAGATGAAAGAGCATGTGTACAGGCATGGTATTGCGAGTTCGTAGAAGCGGCGACACGTGCGAGCAATTCTGAGACCGTGGCAGAATAAAGCCTTCCCAGGATTAATATCAACCCTTTCGAATTTATATTCGCCCCCCAAGGATTCATCGATAATCAGCTGGAGTAACTCTGTTGGAAGCTCCAAAATGTGAGGCATCGTGTCGTGAGTTCAATGGCGGGACTGTCGTGTGTGGTTTCGTGCGATGGTTGATGTTTGGAAGAGGTTAAATCAAAGCCATCAGGAACAGCGGTATTGTGGTATTTATACTTATAATCAGGGCGCACGCCTCAACTATAACGTGCACATGATTACTATATCGAGCTACGATCATGAACAACTCCACATAACTACTTAAGTACGAATTAATAAAAAATATATATATCTGACAACTACAAGCACTATAACCAGCTCGGATCGAACATAACAACAATCTCAAAGAGACAATACAATATTAGCCTCCCATTCCTGCACATGATTCTCAGCGCTTGTATCTCGAGCATTGCAACTCGAGCCATACTCAGCCAGGAGCTGAGTATCCAAACCGGTATGCTTGTTCACCTTGACATTGACTTCACCCAAACACTCGAAAAATGGCTTCAAATCCAATATAGATTTCAGGTAGAGTAGATCGAATACGTACTCCAGCCGAATGGTCTTCAATCCGGAAAACCGGACGAGATCACCGTGAGCCAATTCCTATTCCCCAGTGCACAAAGTCAGCACATTGAAACCTGGCTCACACGACTGCCAAATAAATAAATCGATATGCTCACCTTTCCTCGGAATCCGTGCAGAATCAGTTCCCTCACAGTCTGAAGCTCGACATCGAAGCATCCGCCAAACAATGAGAATGCCACCTTGTCTATCCGTAGTCTGAGCTTCGTCAATCCCTGCACTTGCAATTTATTATCCGTGATGTTTTTTGGAAGTTTGATGGATGGGGTGATGGCGCCAATAGTTTCAGGTTCTCGTTTATTAAAAAACGGATCGGGTTCAGGGAACCCCAAGAAGCCACTGCAATCTAAGTGGCGCAGACTCTTCACAGAGGCTCTGAAAACGTCCGCTTGTACGCATAACGGCCATAGGAATGCCCATTCCGGGTCTGTTCCGCGGCAGGAAAGCTGAACCGATAAGCTGTCCAAACTCGCGTGTCTGACAACGGGCCTGTGGTCATCATTTCTGCGGCCACGGGGTGCATGTAACTTGTCCGCGACATCTCTTGGGAGAAACTCAAGAGAAAACTCGAGTTTCTTCAATTTGAGGCAACCCGTTAAGCTGACGTCAAGGAAATCAAAGAAAGGGTAGAGCTGGAGGGTAGAATCATAGCTATGGTAAAAGAAAGCTTCCTCCAGGTTGACAAAAGCTGGGATCAAAGATACAATTTTTTTCAGTAATAACTCGAAACGCTTATTATTAGAACCATAGTAATTCTCCCCCCAAAATCTGCGGCAAGTGAATGTTAGAGATCTAAGGTGTTCAACGTAAGTTACATTAGCTTCCATATATATTCACAAACAGAAAGAGCGGATCCATAGGGCAAATACTTTACAAACTTTCCATTCTTGGCACACTCTTCGAAAGATTGCGGCGTACCGGCCACCAAAATCTCACATTCAAGGGACTTGTCGGCGTTTTTCAAATTGATGGTGCAATTCGAGTAGAGCTCTACCATTACAAGCTCGTAGAAACGGCGGCAGGTCTTAGCGATCTCAAGGTCATGGTAATACGAATATTTGTATTCCAATTTGCTCGCACCGCCCTTTTTGAGTCCATAGGACTGACAAGCCCCGTCTATGATCGCTTGAAGAAGCTCTGTAGGAAGATCTAGAATGCGGGGCATCGTATCGTTTTGGATTTGGTATGTTTTGATATAGTATAACTTTTAATTTTGACCAATTGGTTGATGTTTGATCAATTGAAATGGAAAGTCTCCTTAGATTTCAGCCACGTACGTACTCTACGTACACTCTTAAATACTTAATTACCGGTCTTATAACCAGAAACGGCAACTCTAAACGACGAGCTATCAGCAAACTTGAATTACAACTGGTCTGTAGATGGTTATTTTTATACCAAGGATCGGCGGGCGGCAATATTGCAATGTTGAATCTTGGTCACAGAAGTATCTATAATTCGTTGTACCCCATCGAAGGCAGAATTAACTAAGCTAGGAACATAAAATGCCTGTGATAAATGAATCGAGTGCCGGGATCTATAGCTATAGTTGGATTGTATACTATATATCCATATATAATATATAATTTATATATAAAGCCTCATCCACTAGCACTCGCATTCGTCCGACTCAATCGATCCCGTTTCTCCTGTTCCTTCCGCAGAATCTCTCTAGTCAAAGGTTTCGACGCCTGTTCGAATGGAGTCAATCCCAGGTTATTCTTCACATCAAGCCTAGCCCCACTGTCCAAGAGTAATTGTAGTATCTCAGCATCTTCCATGTCGTTCATGAATATCGCAGCCGGGCTACCCGGTGACTCTCGATTAACATCCACACCCGGCCATCTGAGCAAAATCTTTACGATATCGGGTTTACCGCCTAAAACGGCCGAACAAAGCGGCGTGCTCCCGCCCATGTCCGGGAAATTGATATCTGCCCCAGCATGTAGCAGCAAGTCGACTATTTTCGCGGTCCGTCTGCACGCAACCGCGAGCAAAGATTGTCCCTTTTCGTTCAGAATATCTATCTCCGCTCCACCGTCGATGAGCGCCTGAATTGTCGCATCGGCTCCCACATCGACTGCCTGGAATATAGGCAATTCCCCCTTTCGACTTCGCACGTTAACATCAGCCCCTGCTTTGACCAAGGCCTTAACGAAGATATCCGATTGTGCAAACGCTGCAAAATAAACGGGCGAGAGGCCGTCGGATGTCTCCTGGATGTTGACTGATGCCCCGGCCCCCCTTTCCAAAAGATAAAAGAATAGATCATTATTATACTTGGAAGTTGCGGTGTATAATGCTGTCCTTTGGTAGACATCCTTACTGTTCACATCCGCTCCCGCATCTATCAATAGTTTTGCCACCGGAAAATAATCACCCTTAATCGCCGCGAGCAAGGCGTTATCGCCATACCCAGAGCGGGCATGAATATCAGCACCATTATCCAAAAGAAACTGGGTAGCCGTTGTCCTTTTGAACATAGAATCATAGATCACAGCTTCGCAAAGTGCAGTGCGCTTGTCAATGCCAATTTCGTGAATAGATACACCGTGATCTATAACAAGCTGTAGTATAGCTTTGGTCCCGGTTGCCGCGGATGCAGCCAGCCGTATTGTCGAGTACCCGTCGCTAGCTTTTGCGTTAACGTCTGCACCGTGTTTGAGCATCAGCTCTACGACCGCTATATCACACTTGCTGATAGCTAGCTGGAGTGGAGTCTTTTTCTCCCAACCGATAGAATTAATATCGGCGGCATATTCTGGTAAGTTCAGAAGGTACTCGACCAAAAGCTTGTAACCTGTTTTGCAAGCAACATGGAGAGCTGTATTTTTTGTTGTCTCTTTCAAATCCGCGTTAGCACCCAGGTTCAGCAAGTATTTGATAGCTTCCTTGTTGCGAGCATGTATCGAACAGTCCAGAGCGGTTCCTTTGTCATATTTCCAACTCCTTGCATTAATGTCACCTTTAACAAGCTCCGGGTGGCTCTCCATAAAATTGAAGATTATTTTGAGAATTTCAAATCTTTCATAAGATGCTGCAGATCTTACGGCAGCGGATAAAGCCATCCGAAAATTCGGCTTCAAGGATTCCGTATGAGCCAAGGCCCCGTTTTCTAGAAGTAAGGTCACCGTGGATTCGTGTCCTTCCTGAACAGCCATCTGTAATGCCGTCTCCCCTGCCTCACACTTTTGGGTGATATCCAGCCCACGATTCACCAGAAATAGGATATTCTCATTCCGACCATAAAATGCAGCATCTTGAAGAGCAGTGTATTTATCAAGAGCTGTGGCGGCTATATTTGCACCTCTGCTGAGCAGAAGGTCTAGCATCTCGTTATCTTCCTTCTGGGCTGCCCAGTGGAGCGCGGTACGCCCTGCTTTATCGCGCTCGTCTATCGAGAGGTACTTCTCCGCTATGAGGAGCTTTGCGCACTCAAAATGTGAATCTGCGAGCGCGTATATAAGCGGGGTCATTTGCTCGCCGTCCTTGTCATGCGAGTTAAGAACCCTTGCTTCGGTTTTTGTTAATAGCTTCTTGAGTGTTTCGTTCATTCCGTTCTGCGCTGCGTACGATACCGCTGCTCGATTATTGCTGTCCATGATATTGGTGTCAACTTTTTCCGCAAGAAGCAAGTCCGCGAGTTCTGTATTGCTATGCTTTACGGCCCAGCACAGTGGTGTCAATCCTTCGCTGTCTTGAGCATTGAAGTCGAGGATCTCTTTGCCAGCGGGTTTGCCGCCATTCTTCCTCGAAAGTTTCAAAAGATATCTCAGAACGGTCGTATTATTCCGTTTAGCCCACTCGACAGGCGGCAATCCCACTTCGTAGTCTACCACCAAATCTGCTTTCACGCCGTGAGACAGGAGCTTCACCTTTTGTTCATCCAATGCCCTATCTTCTGCTATTCGCAACCCAATCCAACCATACTCCTGGGCTTTCTGCAAGATAACCGGCGGAGCATCTGCATCGGCCTGGAGAATTACTCTGCAAATGCCGTCAAACCCAACATTAAACTCATCCGAGTCCCACATCGCCTCGTGGTACAGACTAAGAAGCCTTTCCTGGAACACCAAAGTCCCCGCCCCGTTTTCGATTTCGACAGCGCCAGGGTGAATACGCAACCAGATAAGAAGTTCTTCGGCTTCTTTCCACTTGCTTTGGCTCTTGTACACCTCTACTCGATCAGTTACCGCGTCCAAGATATCGTTCAAGTTGGGCATCTTGTCGAGCTGCCTGAGGACCGGGAATATACACATATAAGCGTCCTCTCTTGATCCCAATCCGGCACTTTCAAACCGACCCGCCAACTCTTCTACCGTGCTGTTTTCGAGCAGCAGTCCCGCTCCTCGTACGTGTAAGGCACCCGATTCTCTCGCTGTTGTCGTACCTCCGATATCAGTGATATCCGCTAGGGCAGCGCACAGGAAAAATTGAAACAAATCCTGGGCACACATCATTGCTGCCCTATTTTTGGACCTCACGAAGAAGGAATTAGATAAATCGGTCGTACGTACAGTCCCGAGTCGTCCGAACAAATGCTGCTCGACAGTTCTAAGAGAGTTCGTTGGGTGTATTAGTTGGCTTGGTATTTTCCCGGCCATAGGGGAATACCTCCGCTGAATCCAAACACGGTACAACATATAATATGGTTTCCGGAGGTGCGGGTCACTTCCAGAATAAAAGATGCGGTAATTGCTGATATCTGAGTCTTGGAGACTATCACGAACATCACTTATGGTTATTGACAAGGCCCACAATCCCAAAATAGCCTCCAGTTGTGATGTTGGCACCTTCCAGGAAACACCTTCGCCTCTCTCGATACTAATATCAAAACCCATCGGTAGAGTGAAATTAGAGAATGTTTCTGGTGCGGGCTGTAGTAAGCCTGTCGTACGAGCTTCATCGATCGAAAGAATCGTTGCACTGGGTAAACTTGAAATCCTAGTAGTGTTCACCTTGACCGAAAATTTGAAAATTCCACCAGGAGGAGCGGTGGAGCCACGTAGTAAGGTGAGCACATCCATGACACCCTCTATGGCAGCTGCTAACTGATTCGCTGTTGTTCGAGCTTCGAGGTCCTCCCAGGAGGGTCCACCGGCCAGATATGCACCTGATGTAATATCCGCCAACCGCTGGCGCGCTTCTAAGGGTCCGCCAACGTCGCTGTAGAGAGAGAGTTGTTCCCAGTCGTCGTCGTCCTCAGGGGTCCATTCTACTTTCCTGTGATCGTAATCACGTATGACAGCTATACGAAGCTCGCTGTTAACAATCGAAGGATCCAAACCTGATAGTGTCGCAATTTTGATCAATGGAGGGAGGTCACTTACTCTCCAATTTCTCATCCAAATCTACTTCAAACGTCATAGAATCCACTTTGAATAAATGTAAAGATAATAAGTCGAGCTCGTGCCCATGGAGGAGCTTAGGACGCCTCGAAAATGGATTGATTCGTGAATGTCGTCCGTCCGTCTTTAACGGTCCCAGTATATTTTTCATACTATCCATACGTTGTGTCCGAAGCATCGCCCTGATTATTGCCATAAGCATGGTGGCGCCAACTTGGACCAGGATAACAGATGCATGCATGGCCCTGAGCCCGACGAATTGAGTAACAAATCCAACCATAGAGGTAGTGATCGCAATCCAAAGAACCGCAACATCTCTAGATCCCTGAGTTGACTTGGTAGACCTGACATAACGAGAATTTTCCGAGTATCCAATGAAGGATCCGAAGACTTGATCGCCAATACTTTGTCCTCCAGGTTGCAACCAGTACATCTTGCTCTTTTCTTTTAATGCATATTGTTTAAAATGGATTTCGTCCGTACTTCGTTCAATGATGTAGGCGCAAAGGAACATGCCGAAACAAACCAGGACGGTACCAGTGAAAGTCATAGGAAACGCATACGCCTCCACTGCGAGATCATTAGGAGCCGGGAAGCTGCTCGGGAATGTATACACTGTAAGGGCAGCAAATACCAATGTTCCTAAATCCCAGACATCAGATTGCGACTACGGTTAAGAATTCGTGAATACGGACCAACTTGTAGGATAATCCCGATGAGAGCAGCACCATAAGTAAACATTTTCGGCAATTTAGTAATTCCAACATTCAGCGAAAGATTCGGACGATGATACCGAGAATACATCTCAGCCTCCAGGAGCCCATCCGACGTTGAGTCTTGCTTAGATCGACCAGCCTCATTCCAGTAAGATTGGTAGACGTCCGAGAATAACCGGAGAACCAATTTATCAGGCTTCTCCGACGGTCGAACCATGACCTCAAGGATTCGAGGCTCGCCAAAGACCCGTGCAATCCCGCCCTCGTTGAATAACTCTGCCGTGGTTTCCGAAGTGCAAGATAGAAGCTCGAGTTCCGCCGTACCCGGACTTTCTTGGGCTCTACCTATAAACGCCCGCATCGATGGTGTCCCGCAGACCCGGATAGCAGAGACAACAGCGGTGAGCAGACCCAACGGAGCCATTGCGAAGATGACATTATCCCATATGGACAAAGACTCGCTCAGAAACTGCTTGGTTACTTGCTCACCAAACAGTGTTATAAGGGGTGCCTAAGATGACCATGAACGTTAGCCTGCAAGCTGAAGACAGAAAAATGAACAGAAAAGTCAAAAGATTGTGTATACCAAATCTGTGGCGAAATTATTGGCAAAATCGTCCCAATCGAGTGCAGTCGCGGACGGAACTATCGCCAAAAAGGCGATAGTTACGCCTAAACCTACCGATACCGAGCGTTGACATTAGCGAAGACGGTTCTCGGGGTATTCCAGTTGTCACCATTCCCGTTCCGTGGCTTACATTGTTGGTGTTGCATCTTGCCGACTCGTGCGTCAGACGTCACCGTCAATGTCAGACCGGTTAACGGTTGTCCAGGTGTCGCGTCTCAATTTTGTCCGGCTCGAACATCGGACTCTCATGCGTTAATTCTCCTCCCGTTCTTTCGACATACGAGCAGTGGTAGCAAAGACGGTGGTCCGGTTCCAAAAACTAGGTCGCGCGGCTGATATAAATACGCTCCGCTTTGTCTTGTTCATCCTCTCGATCCCTGCAAATTATCTGGTCGCCTATGCAGCCGTTGGATTCGCTTCGCCGCCACCAGTCAGAATCCTTAACGGCAAGTCAAACGAGACCCACAGAACCCACAGGTCAAAGTGCAGTCCTCATGGCGTTTTCATGAATTCATGCACAGCACTCTGGTTCTCAGAGGATTCGGTCGGCAAAATTAATCAGGACAAGACTTGAACTTATCTTTGCTTTGACAACTGACTTGGGTTTTGTGTAAAATCAGCCTACCAGGGCGGCTGATATAAGGTGTGGTGCTTCAAGTATTCTGTCTACTACTCATAACTTAAAATAAAAATAAAACGAACCGAGATTCCACTTGCATTCTAATCAGATATATAAGCTATAGATCCCATAAGATCCTAAATTAGGTATATTATGATGTCCGACGATGGAAGATAAGAGAGGTAATATCCCGCTTGGCGGCAGAAACAGTCCAAAAACGACTATAGTCGCTCTTTACCATCCGAATCAGGCGTTCGGTATCGGTCTGCCTACCATACTCAGACACGATAGTCTGCAAATCTCTAAAGTGGTCTCTCATAAGAACCATACGCTCTAGAAAATTGCGGAGAGAGCAAATGGCTTCCTCGGAACCACCACCCAGACAAAAATTAGCGCTAAGACGAAGCACTTGTATGTTTTGGAAATCGCACAGAAATTGGAATTTCTATCGTCAACCGACAACGGAACGGTACGTGTAACACACGCATATATGCATTAGCCACGCATCCAATAAAGTTCCAAACGGCGGGGGAATCAAAGGATTACCTCGTCCCAGTCAATAGTGGGTGCTTTGAGAAGATATCCCTCCATCTCCAACTCTCTCACAGATCGTCCGTTGAGATCGAAATGATCCCTAAGAACCCGCACACCCTCCGTCTTAAATGACAATGTCAGCTTTTCGACGCACGGTAAGCTTCGAATCCCCGTAGAATTCAGGAATAGCCTGATTATATCTTCTACAATCAGGACTTTATTGTGGTCACGGTTGTGGTAGATAGGGCAAAAGCCAAAGCGAAATTTCTTGATGCTCTTAGCCCAAGGCCAAAGTCCTACTGTTAATATCTCCAAGGCTGGTGGCGTATCTCCAGTAATTCCTCTTAGGCTGACACTCTCACTCATCTCTAATTCCAATTCATCCAGGTGAGATGACTCCGCAGAGAAACCTTCACCCTGATGCCTGAACGGGAATTTCTTATGGTGTTCGACCCCGCTCATGAACCGTATATCCAGATGAATGATCTTGATGGATTTGCAGTTCCTCAGGAGACACTGTATGCTTTCTGCAAAATTCCCAATCGAGACCTTACAGTTATTGAACCTTTTCACAACAATTTTCTTGAGGTTACTGAAAATCGGTACCACCATCTGGCGGCACAAATCAGGGATTGTGATGCAGAACATTTCAGGTACATCTTGAGCTTTCTGTAAGTGGGTTGGCGTAGATAAACCAGAGAGCAGAAAAAAACTCTATATAAGTATATAAAATGTTAGACCGTCCGGATTCTGTCTTTGTGGCAAGACTAGAACAGACGCGAAGACAAAAGTTTTCCTTAAAGGTGCAAGCATACTTGACACAATCCCTATACTTCAAAAACTGCGCATGCTCTTGCACTCTTTTCTGGAACCTGCGATTGAACGTTACGTACGTACTTCCCTCAATCGGCAGCGTGGTTACATATAAAAATGAATAGAGCCGAGGCAAGACGAGTTGGTAGAAGTGTTTGCAAGTTAACCCAACTTTCACTGTGACGATGGCGACATCTTTGTCGCCGAATCCGATGTCGTCAATTATTCGGGTCAGAGTAATCTGGTCGAAAATTTTATCCAGCATTTCATTGGGAAGCTTTAAGATATGAGCCATGATGGGAACTTGTGTGCAGGTTGGTGATGGGGGGACGTGTACATGTTAACGTTCGGTCTAGAGGGTTGAACAAATGGGTGGCATGTTTAACCGCACTTTTTATATCACCAACAACACACTTTGCGGAAGGTCGCACAGACATGCCTCGCCTCCAACATGCAACATGCCAGTTTTTATATTACCGTACTTATGTAATCCGGGGGGCTTTTCTATACAGAACTAACGCTATAAACGACAGCCACTCCGATGATTTTATCGCTCACACATTCTGCATCCACAGCCAGTTTGGATGTGAGACTAAAATCCTGAGATCTAACCAGCGCAAACATAATATTATATATCCGCGATACCTATAACAGAAATATTTCAACAAGTCAGATACCATGATTATCTCAAAAATTGAAGTCCATATATTTCCCCACGTTTATTGGTAAAAATTTGCAATTGACTGTTCGGCTCTTATGTGCTATGAAGAAAATACCACCGCCTTCTATCCTCCCCATAGTCCGTCTGTAATTTCAGTCTTGTATCCAGCGATATTCTGAGGGTTCAGCCCATTCGGAATCTTCAAAGCCAAAAACTGCGCTTCCTGCAGCTCAACCGTCAGAGTGAACCGCATCTCTTTCGGTAACTCCATTTGACTCCTCGTATCGAGTATTGTGTGAATCCACGCCAAAGCAAAAGTCGTCGAGATCAAGGTGATATTAACATTTGAGAATCCCAAGATAAATTCAACTTCCTACAGTTCGTATCTCCAGATATTATAATAAAATGAGCAGACGATATGTATATATGAAAAAGTAAAATATACTCACCTCAACTCCAGACCCCCGCTCCAAGAAATCCATCGACAGATGCAACTCCTTGACCCTCGCCGGATCACGGATAGATATACATTCCCGATAAGCCCACATCTCCGCCTACGGACAACTAAACCCAAGCATCAGATACTCTAGCTCATCCAACTCCCATATCATCCCCGTCGTATTCTTCATAAACTTCTCAGTATCAACCGGCTCATCTGTCAGCTCGAGCTCCCCATCCGGCTCATCAATTACAGCATACTCGAACCGAGGGCCCTTCTCAGTTCTGATCGGATAGCAGAGTAATCTTATAATGACATCCATCATGGTCAACCGCGGTGGGCGATCCGGGGGTTTATATACCCCGCCACCCAGGTATAAGGTAAAAGTTTCTAGCTTGGCGTACAGCTGCTCCGGATCGATTACCAGCCCGCCAGCGTGCGCAGCTTTCCGAGCTTCACGTTCTTCGCCCTTGGCACCTCTGTGATCTTCCGTGCATACCCTTAGATTTTTAAGCTGCAGGTAGTGAGTTAAGACCAGCTGGATACCGGTGGCGTAGTCTCTGATCGGGGAGTAACTTCTGTAGTCCATCAAGGTGGCCACTCTGAGGTTCACAAATGCGGGAATCCACAGACGGAGAACATCTTGGAGGGATATATAGCTCTGTTTGAAGCCTATCGAGCCACCTTCCTGATGGTTCGGCATAACAGTTGATTCTAAAAGCGTATCGTTCTCAACCTTCAATTCTATAGTGAGCCTCGAACGCTTCCACAGTTAGCCATTTGCATTTTCAATTACAGCCCACAATTTCCTCCATCTTGACGCCACTCTACATCGCTCACATTATCATTATAATATATTCCGTATTTCGTGAAAAGGAAGCTTACCTCACAGCGTCCGCATATTTCACATAACTCTGCAGCTTCTCCGCATACCGTCGCACAGGCGACCTCGCGCCAACGACCACATAACCCCCAAGATTAAACTCGTTCTGCACAGGGACATGACAGCATCGATACATCTCCGGTAATAGTATCCGGTAAAATCTCCGACAGGTCCTCGCGATAACAACGGTACACGTCCGATGCCTCGCCCTCTTGATGGCGCGGTTCGGTGTCGATAGCTCACTACTGCGTACGTCCTCGATATCGCTGAGGTTCAGCTCGCCGCAAGCATCCCCGAGAATGGCGGCAAGTATTTTGGTTGGAAGATCCAATATCCCCGGCATTGCATTCGGTAAGAAATAATTTATATTATATTACCGTTTTAACACGCCGACCGTTTTACAAAATTTAAATTCTCCAGGTGCGTTCGGGGTCCAGAAAAAAACAACTGCGCGCTGTGGAATGGAATGAATCCCAATTGCGGACCTAACTAGCATGGGACTCTGCATGCGGGGAGCCCTGTCCTCGCTTAGGAAGCCGAAAAGCACACCCGTTGCCACCCAGGAAAACCTGCTCACCATGCTCACCCATGTGCCACCGGAAAGTTTATAAGCTTATTCCAAAAGGTGGTGTAACGCCAATGATTTGGTATCGATCTTCACGTCTGATACCAAATACTATGCATCGTGGATGCCAGGTTTCGGCAGATAAATCAACCGGTTTCAGTCGGTTTAATTGGGGATCATATAGAGCACAGGTGGCAAGCGGATAGATATAAGACAGCTTCTACCGATGAAGGCTTCGAGCCTCCGGAGTTATATACCGGAGTATTTCGCTGACTATTTACGCGATCCCATGACGTATATTTGACAATCGGTATATTGTAGCTTGGTTTGGAAGCTCAGAACCGGCTGGAATAGCTTTATAAAACACACTCGTTCTAGCGCTCTTGTTCCCGAAATTCTGTGCATACCTATGCATGTACAGAGCTTGAATACACCAAAGTATCAAAAGATACCCATTACCATCATATCAATCTTTAATCCGACTCTTCTTTAATTCTCATAAAACTCTCAAAAAATAAAGTAAAATAAAATAATAATAAAAAATGACACTCCGCTCAAAACTCGAAGCCACAGCAAAAGCCTACACCCTTGCCCACAGCAACCTCGACATAAAAGCCATAACAGCCCTCTGCACGCCCACATGCACCCACCGCGGTGGTCCCAAATCCATCAACCAACCGACCCGCAACAACACTGAATACGAAGCCTTCAACACCCAAGTTTTCCCCCTATTCCACACCTACAACGTCGAAATCAAAGACCTCGTCACGGACGAAGTAAACCGCAAAACAATCGTCTACCTCGACGCCAAAGCTACCGCCGACGCGGGCGAGTACTCCAGCCAGTACGTTATCACGATGACCATGTCCGAGGATGGCGAGTTGGTGGAGGATCAGTATGATTTTATCGATAGTTTGACGATGGTGCAGTGGATGCAGAAGGTTGGTGGTGGGGTGCAGGATACTTGGGAGAATTAGCTAGCTGGGGCGTATTACGGATTAGATGCTGGGGCCGTATAGTTCTTGTGGGTCGTAGCTAGGCGTAGATACCCATGATTCACTTGGCTACTTAGTTAGAAAGAAATAAAACAAAGTATATTATATTATCTCTAACTACCGCTCATTCATAAAATCGGTATCTCTATCGGCAGCCGTGAAGAAAGTACAACCAAAACAAGGATAGCAAAAAAACCACAACTTTATATCGATATCGATTTGTTTTTTGTGAATAACCGATTTTTTTGAAATTCCCTCCTTCCATTCAAAGCAGACAGAGACGGCAAAAGTAGACTTCGTGTCGAGCGACTGGTTTACGAGACAAGTAGACAGGTAATTTATTTATTCCACAATCTCAAGAAAAAGCAAGATGAATGATAAATCGTAAAATATAATTATAATAGACGAATCACCACCAGTCTGCTCAGGATCAGAACTTTTGTTCTCTCAGCATAGAAGTAAAACGGACGGACGGGTTTGTTACCAAAAAAAGACGAAAAAGGGCTTTATAAATTAATTTTTATACAAGAAAGATAAAATAGAAGCGGGAGAGAGATAACTAAGTAATAATGGGATGCAGAAGAAACAGGTACCAAAAAAAAGAGAAATCGAGAAGGGTGAATAGTGAGTAAATACACCCGCCCATCCCGCTATCTCCCATAAAGTACAAATTTCCACTAACAAGAAGTTAGAAGTGACAAAAGATAAAAGAAGGGTGTAGAAAAAAAAAAAAAAATGTCTATCAGATCCCTCCGAAATGTAGAATTACACCTCATTAACGGAACTTTTTGTGATTTTTCGTTCTCTCGCTCGGAAATAAGAAAACCAGCTTTAAATCCGAGACCGTTGATTGCAATTGGAGGAAGGAAAAAGCATGCTTTTAGGTGTGTTTTTTTTTTTCTGCTGACATGCAGCTGCGCCCTGTGAAACGGTCGATTGACGCTGGGCGGTAGCTTTCGTGGCGGCCGGTGAAGAGAGGGATTAAGATAGAAGAAAAAGATAGGGAAAAAACAAGAGCGAGGGAATGAGAAAAAGTCAAAATCGAAGGATATATATATACCATAGTGAACACCCAGGAGGATAGATACCCAGAAAGAAAAAAGAATAGAGGAAACAGGATCAATAGAAAAGAGGAAAAAATGAAATGCCGTTCCGTGGTCATGAAGAGAAATAAGAAAGACTTTACACGACTCTGATGATACAAGAAAATGTTGCTCATTCTGCTTCGGAAGACGCAGTAATGAATATGCCAGATAAAATAAAAAAACGAAAATTGCAACTGCAGGAAAACAGAAGAAAAAGCAAGCCGGATGCTACAGATAGGTATGCACGCGGGGATTTGCACATCTCGGCTGTAACGGAAAATTCTAAAAATGTAAACCAATTTTATCCGCCACATATGATACCCAGAGAGAGATTTTTTGGAGATAATGAAAATGGACCAACCAGAGATTATATATAAAAAAGTGGGAAAACAAAAAATGCAAAAATCGAGGCAGCGAGCTTCTATTAGTTATCGAACCTTTCCAGAGGTTTATATTTCCCCAGGATTGACTTTCGCATAACGGGACATGAAGGCGTTTGCCAATCATTAAAGAAACACGAACGAAATCGAAACTGGGAACGCTGGATCTAGTCTCTCGCGGAGCTGGCCTTGGATCTTCGGTTCCTCTCGAGCCACTTCCTCTTGCCCACGCGGGTTTCCAGGTGTGGGGCAACGGCGGTGGCGTCTTGACCGTTGGCAATCAGGGCGCATCGCATCTTGTTGCGGTAGGCGTCAACTATTGTTTTTTCGGCAAGTCAGCCACGGGCCGTTTTCCAAAAGTGCTAGTTTGAAAAAAGCGAAGGAAAAGAAGTTCAAAAGCAATCAAATTACTTACGAGCTCTCTGGAGGAACATCGTTCGGCCAGCGAAAACACGGCTCTGGCTCCAGCTCATGCGGTATCCCAGATCGTTCAACGCGATTTCCTTATCCTTTCGCGTCTTGGTTGGTGGCGGGGTAGAAACATCCAAGTTGCTGCCGTCCATCATTTGGATTTGGAGCGTTTCGCCGACAATCGTACCCGAGCTCTCCTCCGGTACTGGCATCTGTCGGGCATAGTAGCTTCTCGGGTAGACGCTGTTGCTTTTCCTGTACGAATCTGGAATTTCGTCCATATCGACGTTGTCCAACATCACACGAACGCGAACTCGCGAACCGCGGTGCGGGTCGTCTACTAGAATGAATTTTCGTCGCTTGTGCTCGGGAATATCGGCAAAGAGAGCCTGCTCTGATGTTGAGGGAGCGGAGAGAGCTGCGACGGGGGCAGATGTCGAGACAGTGGAAGATTG
Organism: Orbilia quercus; assembly: GCA_036971405.1. Lineage (NCBI taxonomy): Eukaryota > Fungi > Ascomycota > Orbiliomycetes > Orbiliales > Orbiliaceae > Orbilia > Orbilia quercus. Next base: position 869,143 of record JAJTUE010000012.1, read on the forward strand.
GGTTGTGGCGGTTGGTCCCATTTGCGGGTTACCCATATTGCCCTCCATCACATCATGTAGGGAAGGGGGCATGGAGGCACCGTTTGTGGGCTCACTTGGGTATTGAGGGGGGTAGGTTTGGTAAACGTGTCGGTGCATGTTATCGTTGGAAGTTTGATTTCCCTGATGGGGGTGATGGTGGCCATTGGTGTAGTCAGCACCAGTGGCAGGAGAAATGTGACCTGACGGAGCCCTGGAATTCGGTCCGGCAGCACCCATGTGGGGATGGTGGACTCCAACATAAGGTGAGTTAGCTTGATAATGTTGGGGACGGAGCATGCCATTCACATCGCCGTTGCCGGCAATCGGACTGCCATCGTGCATACCTTGTCCTGGTTGACCCATACCACCCGGTGTTTTGACGCCGAGTGGCATTTGGCCCGCGTGAACCGGGGAACCAGCGTTCATCGAAGCGGCATGAACTGCCTTTCTGTTGTTCAGTTTTGCCATTCTGCGGACCCGACGGCTTCGCAGTCTGGGATCTTGGTTCGAGTTTCTCCAGCTGTCGACCGCTCGCTGAATCAAACCACGCTTCCCGCGCAGAGGGGGGTTCAACTCAGCCAGAGCCCAACCGACGGTGTTGCACTCAGTCTCGTAGACAAGACGGTTTCCCCGGTATTGGTCTTTGGGGCAGCACGCTCTCGGATACACGCAATTTTCCTGCTTGAATTCCTGGCTGAGATTGTCCACGTTGACGGATTCAACGTCGCATCTGATTGTGTACTCCATCTTGATACGATCTCTCGAGTATTCGAACGCGATCCATTGGACGCCATTGTTGTCCTGTCGGACGACGAGAGGGGTAGTAGCAGGGATCGGTCCTGGAGCAGCGCTGGGATTTACGCTGCTACCACCGGCTCCTGCGTGATTGTTATTGATCGGGTTCGAGTGGTTGGCCGGAGACTGGCTCAAGCCAGCGCTGTGAGGTGGCTGCTGGGGTGGCTGCTGTGGCCTGTGAACAATCGGGCCTTGGGAGAATTTGGTAGTCGGAGATTGATGTTGAGCGATACCAGCGTGATGGGTCATAGCGGTTGCGCCGGGCTGGGACATGAGAAGCGGCTGGCTTGTCATATGTTGTGCAGAAGGGTACGGGCTCTGCTGGCTGGCGGGTAGGTAAGATTGCGGGTAGGTGGCGTAGAGCTGTTGAGGCATGTGCTGCGTGGAATAAACTCCCCGATGATCAGCTGCCCCCGGGGAGGCAACCGACGTCGGTGAGTTGCTCTGCGGTGTATGATACATCGGAGGGTAGTTTTGGTGAGGTCGATTCATGTGAGTTGCCATAAGCTCAGTAGCCTCAGAATCTGAGTTTTCAAGCGAAAGAAAAAATTTTCAAAAAAACGTCAGCAAACCAGTCGCAATTGTTACAATCGTGAACAGTGCAAAGTCCGCGAAACTCTTTTTTTTCTCTCAAACTAGCCAAGCCAGATTATAACAGTCAAAGGGGTCTGGAAACCCGGGGGAACACGGCGTGGCACACACGCATTCTTCACCCCTTTCCACCATGCAAGGAATCACACAGAAAGAAAAAAAAGGGAGCGGGTCGTTCCTACCTTGATTAATGTAAGGGTTTTCGGAGACACTCGTCACGCTCACAGGAGACGGGTGGTTATAATAATTGATAGATTCCTGCTGTTGCCGTTGGTACAGCTGCTGAGGCAAGCTGATAGCGTTTGGCTGGTATCGCCTTGGTCCCTGGTTTAGAGATTGCACGTGAAGGTTCGAAGACTCTCCCACACCTGCGGATCCGGTGCGACCACCACTTTGAACTTGAGTTCGCTCCACGTTGTTTAAACTTAAGTGATATATTAAATACTAAGAGGTGTCGATACCGATGCTCATGTCTAGTGCGGGGCAGAAAGATGGAATGTTAGATCCGTCGTTTTTTTTGCAGTTATACCACTCCACGTGAGAGAGAGGGTGGGTGTTTTTTTGTTTCTTTCTTTCTCGAAAGACAACTTACATCAGTAATCAAATGCACTTTCCGAGGTTTCGTTGGGCTCCGGGAGGATTAAAAAAAGTCGTAATCAATTATTCGAAAAAATTTCGACAAGAAGGGCGACAGTTTTTTGGAACAGCGGATATGTAAGTTGGCGGCGGGAATAATTATATTATTTTTATCGAAAAAAATAAAATAAAATAAACCCGAATAAGAGAAACCGGCTGGTTAAGTAATGCACGAATAAGGTCTATTTTTGGAGAGTATCTTGCGTTCCCACAAATTCCAACCCAGAAAGAGATTTCGTTCTGCAAGTAGTTCGACTGGTCTGTTCGCGTCCGGATGAGGTTTGGGTTTTTGAAGATATTTGGCGAAGAGATGTGGAGAGTAAAAAACGGTTGTTGGTGTTTGCGAACACAAAAAAAAAGCCAACCGCTGCTCGATGATGCTGTGGATGGACTGGCCCCTGTTCTCGCGAAAAAATAAAAGCTCTTCAGCCACAGTCAGAAAGAAAGTCCCATATAAAAAAAAAAAAGTATTAAAACCAACGACCAAGAAGACTCGATAAGAAGCACAAAAACTCGACGACGACGACGACGGACAAGGTAGGCAGATAGGACGTGTTGTTTATGAGTCGGAGTATAATGAGGAATGTTCAAGAAATGATGTTCATGTGAAGCGGGTAGCGAAAGCGAAAGCGAATGGCGCGACAGGGCAGAAAAGAGGGTGGAATACAAGATTGCAATGAATGAATGGTCGCTCGAGAAATGTTGAACCGTCGCCTCCAGTGAATGAATGATGAATAAAACTCGTCTTCGTTCTTTCTTGTGCTTGTGCTTGTGCTTGTGATTTGGATATGTCCTTACTTTTCGTACTAAAAGAGATCCCCTTCACCTTGTTGACAGATGTAGAGCGGCGGGAAGTGTCGACAGGTACGAGGGCAAGTGCAAGGTTATGTAGGCATGTGTATGGGGGGTGTGGGAGGGAATGGCACTAAAATATAAAAAAATAATTCCAGAAAAAAAAGTGCAGCAGGGTGTCAAAGTGGTGGGCACGAACTAGTCCCGCTAAACAGGAAAAAGAAAGCTGCAAGCAAGATTGATGATAGTGGAGTTAGTTAGTAGTTGACTGAGGTCCACAACAGCCTATTCGCAGCCAAAAGAAAAGAAAGAAAGAAAGGAAAAAGAAAAGGCAGGGTAAAGGGAAAAATGGGCAGAGCGGCCGTTCCAATAAATAGATCAAGGACAAGGAGCAGCTGCAGACGAGGGAGAAGGGTGGTAGTATGGAGTATGTAGTAAAGAGGGAAGTTGAAGAGGAAGATGGAAAGAAAAGAAGGGTGTCATAAGTAAAGGGGCCAATACGGCCAGCGACGACGATGATGTCTGGGTGGTGTTGCCCGCCGGCCGGGTGGGGCCCGAGTGGGAAGGAGCGTGACATCTCCCGGGGCCCGCCAAGACCTCTCGCTCGGGCAGCTCCTCCCGGGGCCCCAAAAGCAACAACTCCTTTTCTTTCCCCACGAGCACCCAGAAAAAGTCTGTTCGAGTTGGAGAAGACCGAGTGAGGGCAAAGGAATGCAAGACAACCAGAGACAAAATTACCTCGTCGTTAAATGTCAAAAGAATCGAGAAGGTGGTAAACGAAAAACAAAATAAAAACCTCCACGAAAGCTACCTAGTTTTCTTCTATGTATTGTATCTCAAATGGACGCCCTCCAAGCGTAAGAAAAAAGACACCGGCGCGAGAGAAGGAAAGAAAAAAGAACCAAATAAAACATAAAATAAAAGAAGATAATAACCTACGGGTATTCGATTCTGCACTGCGAGATTTAATTGAATTCTGTCGGCACGGCTTCTTTTTATGTGCGATCGTCGACCTTTCAGTTTCTGATATGAGACACCTTTTGACTTCCGACTGCTCGAACGAGGGCAAAGAGATATATAAAATGAAGACTTTATCCAAAAAGAAAGAGGAAAGCCTCCGGTTTTGTTCAGGAACGAGAATTAAATCCGAATTGAACGAAGAACGAAGAAACCGGAAAAGAATCACATCCCGTTCAAAATAATATAAACATCATCTATTGAACAGAACGCAATATACACCAATAGCATCCCGCTCGAAAAAAAAAAAAAAGGTGTATAGCAGGCTTTACTATAGTACAAATTAGACGTACGATCTCACAGCATAGTATACACAGCGGCCATCCTAATGTGTTGCTCGACGCGAGGGAAAAAAAAGAACGCCAGCCGCCACGGATCTCGTCTTCGGTACATGATCTTCTCAGATCTTGCTCGTAACATGTACCAGGTACTTTTCGGTTCGCACGGCTAGAGTGTTTTTCTGCTTCTTTGCTTTTCTTCTTTTTTTTTCGATTCGAAGGGAAACGACAGTTAAGTTCACGCATGTGCTTTCTAACTCCGAGGCGTTTATCGCGAACTGGTCGAGTCGACAGCCACCCGAATTTTATTCTAATTCATATTTTAAAATCACGTCTCACTCTCTGCCAATTTAAGCAAGAATGGCAGAAATCTATCATCGATGTCGATGTGTGCAATATCCTGATTTGCAAGCAATAAAATGTCGCTTTGCCACAATGGTCACTTAGCTTTTGGTTAGAAAGTATGTGTTTGCTTTTTTTGTCATTTCGGAAATGTGGAAGGGGGAGGGAAATTGACGGAGGACCCATCCCCTGCTCCGTCCTTGTCAGAAAAAAAACGTAGTGGCTTCTGATCGGTTCAGCAAGATAGAGCAAAGACAGATCTTTCTTGCAGGCGCAGGCTTGACTGAGCGGACACGGGCTGCCTCTTCCCGTGCGCCAGAGTCTTCTTTTTCAGTCCTCCGGGCGACATGAGAGAGAAGGAAAGAAAGAAAAGAAAAAAGTAGGGGGGTTAGATGAAACTCGAAAGCCTTCAGAAAGAGCCTTTTCGCTATCAGGAAGTGGGTATATTATATTTCCTCGGGTCTTTTCTGGACCTTTTTACCCCAAATTTACGAGAGTATTGCGGATTTAATTCCCTCTCTCTCTCTGATCACACTCTCTCAGTCGCCTATTTTACGACTGCGCTCGAATTCAGTTGAATTGATGGACTTGATTGATTGTAGTAACGGGATGAGTGATTGCATAAGCTGGAACAGCGTCGACCTCTGTTATCTTGGTTAAAAAGGGATGCAGCACCCCAAATAATAGCCAAACAGGTCGAAATAATGAACGCACCAATGGCAAGCGCCATCGGGAAAACTCGAGTAATGCAGGTCTCCCTCAGCAAGCCATGATCATCCAAGACAGATGATGGGATCGACTGCCAGCATGCGACATGTCCAGACATGCTGCCATATCTGCAAGTGCAGTGCTGTATGTAATGTACGACGAGTTACCTAAGTCTACCTATTAGCGACGATTTCAATATAACGGGAAGCTTTTTCGTATATTTTAATTTGTTATTTTTCGGTCGGCCGGCCGGGGGGGTTGCGGTAAAACGAACCAGCATCCGAAGAAGGCGCCTTCAGGAAAGGCAAGAGATGTTCTGCATGTTCCGTGTCTGAAACGACCTGAGCGGTTGGCTCGCAGCTGGTCAATTCCCACCACCATAATGAAGAGAGGGAAAAAGGAAATCTCCCGATCGCACTCGTCAGGCTCTTCCAGGTCGATGGTCATTGGCCGGGCCGATTTCTTAAAAAAGAGCGGAACCTCGAGCGTCCGATGAAGCTAAAGATACCCCAGGTGTCCGAGTGGAAGAATCAAATAGACGAGGCCTGACAGGGTGGACGATATGATCCAGATCTCTAAATCTCCTCGGTGGGCGATGCAATAACATGGCATGAACTCTTAAACGCGGTGATTCCCTTGTCGGTTCCCTGGCACGTTTGCTTTTCGAGCTTAAAATGCTTTTCACCACCCCATCGCGAAGGGTCCTCGCGCTTAGACCAGACGTGGAGTACTGGAACGGTGTTTGAAGAATTAATCGGTCCGATACTGCTGAAGAAGGAAAGCAAAATAAATGCACTCGAATCTATTCTTAGAAGTGGCCGAGCGCCTCATTTTCATTTTTCCTCTCGAGTACCATTACATTACATTACACGTCCCGCCTAGCTTTGTTGTCTATGTGGAACCCATTCCGTAAGGAGCTCGATTTGAAAATAGCGACGGCCTAGCCAGTTAGTTCCCTATTCGTAGTAGAGGAGCCGAAGATGTGCCGTACTATCGACGTCACGATCGGTAAATTTCCTGTTGACGGTCGCAGAAATCGAATCGATAGCAGGAAAAACCAAGCTTCCTCCAAGGTTATTTTTTTTATACACTCCTTCGACGCGAGGAAGCATCCAACGTTCTTCCCTCCCCGTCAAAGCGACACACAAGGGAGCAAAAAAAGGTTGACAGCTGCAGCCCCCCCAGTCACCCTTTTCCACTATCCAAGGGTATTTTGCTGAAGGTGGTGACAGGGCTCCACCTTCCTTGTCCTTGTATTCCCGTGTGTGGATACTGCCTGCAGGCAAAATGGAGGGTGAGGCAACGGCGGTGGCTGGTAAACAGACCAGTTCCCCGATCTAAAATCACGTCTGGTGTAAGTAAATAAGTAAGTACTGGTACTTGTAGTATCTTCTGCGACTGCGATCAGGAATAACTCGCCTTTTACGCTTCCAAGTATCTCGTCTTAGAAAGGACAACAGTCGCTTCGCATGTGTGCAATAGCTTTTGCATTCGGCTTGGTACATGTTGGCTTCGTGCGCGCAGAAAATCTATTTTTCTCCCGTGTAACCCGGGGAACCTTTGCCGGGGAATCCAAACACCCCGGGACTGTACCCCCGGAAGGTCGCCTGTAATAAACCACCGATCGCGAAATAAAATAAAACCGCGAAAAAAAGGTCAAAGTTCCGTCGCAAAATTCGCAAGCCGAAACGGCTAGACACCAAAATATTCCCCAACATCGGTTTCGAAACTTCACAGGCAGCCAGCAATAACGGTCACCCCGCCGGGAAAGCAAACATAAGCATAAACATCCTTTTATCTTCTTTTTTATTTCGTTTTTTTCCTCCAGCGGTGATACTATAACACGTGCAGGGCGATGAAACCAAGCTGCTCTAACCAATACTTCAAAGCCGCAAATGGACTCTCGCATCGAGTTACCCCGGGCGAGGACCCGTACGACGCGACACAGAAGTCGCATGGTCAAAGAGTCATGGACGTCCGTCTGAGCGAGTTTTTTAGAGGTTTTGTGTCAATCTGTGAAACCGTTAAAGCATTTCAATCTCCAATCCTGCGGTTTCCCAATACTTCCAAGATAAGTTCTGTTCCCTATTCTTATCCTCTGTAATTTTCTTGGGCCGCGAGTACCGGATTTTCCCAAGCGTCTTCGGTCAGGCTATTTGCCTAAGCGTCGGTATCCGTCGGCCTCAGCGCAAAATGCAATGATGGAGTAACGCGAGAGTAATTTTCCGCAGGTCAGGCATCAGCTTGTACGATTCCATTACAATTGTGGGGATGGGATGGGACGCCAATGGTACAAATTACACAATGGATATCTTCTTGGGTATATCGCATGATATCAGCGACCCGATCCAAATTCTCCGTTTTCAAACCCATGATCCCGTTTGCCATTGGTGGGCAAGCTTTGACTTCTATTTCCCACAAGATGATAGCATTGTAACGAGTTATAGCTAGCTAGGTTATAATAAATTGTATACTCCGATCCCAAATATCACGTTAGTAAGGATGGTTTGTATAATAGAATCCACAGCAACCTCGGCTGTCCTCGCGCTACCAAGATTGAAGCCCAATAATGGAGTCAATTAATCTACACGTCGATACGCGGAGGCCGACGCCGTGCTCCTTCTGAAACGTAAGGAGTTTTTGGTAAACTAGATTTGAAATTAGCAGTACCCAGCCGATATACATCGTCAGACATTAGCACTCAAACTTAACAAGCTGTACGGAGCACATACCACAGCTGGGCGAACTTTTCTGTTTTATTTTAAATCTTTACGCATCGAATTCGTCACGAATATCAAATTTATGATTCCTAGCGGCCGAATCGCCGTACCAAAACCTGTAGTGATATATCTCCTTTGCCAAAGAAAAGACCACCTCGATGATGCAAGCCCGAAGCCATCGGGCAATATCTTCTCGTGTGTGTGAGGTTGATTCGAATCGAATCGCAAGGGTCCATCCCTACCAGATCCTCAGACCTCGCATAGTACAGCTCATCAAGCCCCATCGCCCAGAAATAACCCAAACGAATCACCGTCTTAGCACCGCTTTGCCTACGCGCAATATGAGGCGGCCTGAGGTGCTTAAGCTCCTTCTCTTCTCCGTCAACAAGCTCTCCACCTCCGGAATCTGGAACCGTACAAGGATGACTTCCATTCAACTGCATCCAACACTTGGATTTCCCTCGCACAGTGCATTTCTTTCAAAGTAACGGTACATCGGTTGGACTAGTACGAAGCCGCCGCCCAGATAAAAAAATCTGTTTCTATTTGGAGAAATATTTAAATTTCTCAGCTAGCTGTGCGCTGCTAGCTGCAACGGACTAGCAGCCTACACAGTTTTGAACGGCTATCGAGGGCCAACCACTACCTTTCATACTTCAATTCTGCTAGGCTATCGAGGCCGACATACTGGCTCGCCCGCGCGCAGGTCTTACATGGCACGAACGCGGGATAGAGAACACTAACCGCTCACAATCAATATACATCAGCTGAGCTCAAAGAATAAAGAATAAAACACGATCCGCCTCTTCCTTGTTCTGGCAAAATCCCGTCTATCTGGCCACGATCATCAGAGGCGAAATCGAAACCCCCTAACCCGTCGTCCCCCGGACGGCCAGGCCTGGTATCTGATAGGGCCCCCGGACGGCAACAGAGGAAAGCAGGCCATCAGCCGACGCTAGCTCCGTATACCGTCTGCCTTCACCCGGATATTCAAGAAGGAAGTATCAGCGTGCAAGGTAACGTTACAACGAGCACATGTTCGCATCGCCCATCACCGTCCGCGCTCTCCTCCTTTTCCTTTTTGTTTTTTTCCCTTGGTCGCTCCCTGCGTGGTCCTTGATATTCTAACATGGTTCTACTTGTACGAGGGGAAGGTGCATTCTAGGCAAAGGATCCCTACCGATTTTCAAAAGCAAGAGACAGTCGTATAATTGATACCCCTAGACTGTTCGATTCGTGATACTCCAGACTGAGTGGCATGAGCGCTGCCATGTCGACGAATCGCACCGACAATCTGGATAACAAATTATTTGCGCAATTTTACACCTTCGAATCCTTCCATTCTCCTCTGAAGATTAAGCTTCTTCATCCCCCCAGTCCGACCCTGCGCCTCTTTTCAATAATTGACCCTCATTTTTTTCTCTTCGATACCAGACTCCCGATTGCGAGATGCTGGCTCAATATAATTGCATAAGTTTTTTCATTTAACGAAAAAATAAAATAAAGTCGCAACTCATAACTCTCCGATAAAACCCAACGGATATAGAAAATTTACAACAATTGCGTTTTCCAGATCGGGAAGCTCTCCCACTACTCGAGCTCCTCTCAAGAAAAAAAAAACCAGCAAACTGGCTCGGAGAGCACTCATCTCGGCCTATCGGTTTGTAAAATAATATCACACGTCATTCTAGTTTCTTTTAATTTTTTTTCTGCCGTAGACGAGCTTGTGATGCTGTATCAAAAATTTTCTGTTATGGCGGATTCCTCTACTTCTGATTGACCAAGAACACTGGGGATGTCCTTGTTCAATCAGCATGGACCTTGGGGAGCTGCCCCTTCATGTCTAGTGCGTCCGGGGCACCCAGGATGACACAGACCCTAACTGTCTATCCGGGTCTGATCACGACCAGCATCAAGCCAAGTATCGTGAACAAGGTCATCTGCAACAGGGTCAGGAAGAAAATCCTCCGAGTGGCAGGATCTTGCTTTCGCTTCACCCTTCTTCCCTTACCCGAAAGACATGAGTGTCTGTCAATGAGATCGAAAATCGAGATGAATTTCGAGAAGTGGAGGGCAAAAAAACTATTAAACTAATCTAAGTGGTCAATATCCATGAAAATTTAAAAGCGAACAACTCAGGAACCTCTCCATCGACGGAGAACTCCCGGCCCTCAACCCTACAAGCATCAAGCCACAGATTTTGAAAAAAAAAAAACTTAAATCAAGTTTTGTCCTTCACCAACAGCGAAAGCCACACAAAGAACTCGCCACGAACAACTTTCAAACCGGATCGAATGTTGTGTTTGGATTTTAATCTCATTCCGTCTCTTTACGAGGTCGAAAATCGGAACAAGGATTAAAATCGATTCAGCATTGAATTCGATCATTAGCATGAACAACTATTGACGGGCCGGATTTTCCGACTTGATAGGGCTTTTTTGATATTTCATTTTTCTTTTCTGTTAAATGCTTCCACTGTACGGGTAGTGAACCATTCTCTTATCAGTCTATCGAACCACCTCTTTAGATTTTCCAGGGATAATATCCAACACGAACAATGCAAGTGTTCCTCCGTTCACCCCCATCCCATCATCCCATCCCATCCTCCAGATATTCCGGGCTTTTTTAACCTTAACACCAAACCCGGCGATACGAAGGAATGGGATATCTTTTCGCAGTTGAGATATGGTCTCAATCTGCATATTTGGTACGCGGCCAAGGTTCTGTAGGAACCACACCACTCAACAGCGACAGCGCGGCCCACGAGGTTTTCCATCCTGCCATGGCACGTGCTCATGTACAACGGGCAGCGCAGCAAGGGAAAGAAAAAGAAGACAAGAAAAGAAAAAAAAGCTCGTGTTTGGAGTATTTGCTTTTGGTTAGCGAAAAACTAGGCAGCTACCTTTTTTTTTGACATTTACGTTTTGAGTGCTTTTCTGTAAGAAGACTAAGAGTTTTTTTCGATCTGACATTTTCTTTTTCCCTTTCGTTCCGTCGTCGCGACGAAAGGAAAGAAGGAAAAGGAAAGCAAGTCCGTCAAGCCCCACGGGTTGCTGCTTGCAAAGCCTGCACGTCTAGTAGCTTAGAAGTCTACTTCGATTGGCGATAATTGTGAAAGTGGCCTTTTGCTTATAGTATTAACCAAATACTGTTCTTTCCCAGCCGCTCGACTAATGGTAGTATACTTACAGAAGTACTACTACTTGATTGCATTCGTAAGCTTTTCATACACTGAACCTTAACAAACGGCGGTTATAGCATGACATGATGACATCTCAGTTAATGAGTCCTTTCGGCTCGAAGCTCTAACACTGTGGCTTCATTTGAAAAGAAGTCCCTTAACAAATTTAAGCCACAATAAGCGAACCAGTCACAGAAAATTCAAAAGTGGGACCCGGTGGAGCAAAGGGAAAAAAAAGCTACCTGTTCCGCAAAACTTGCATCACCGGGGCCGGATGTTCTCCGGGCGTTTTTGTAAAGAAGCATCTTGTGGTGCACGAGTGTGGGTGCAAGTGCGTCTGCTCTCACAGATGGCTTGCAGCCCCAGTCACGGGAGGCCGTTAAACGGTCAACGCTATTTGCACAAGGGTCAAGGGATATTCCCTGTCATCTCGAACTCTGCTCCGTCACCTTCTTTCGAACCTGAGCTGCAAGTCAGAAAGAAAGATTTCGTTCGTCGAAAAGCTCAGTCGGTGGTGTGTTTCTCCTGCACAAAGCGACGCAGCAAGCACACCCTGAAATTTAACCATTCTTGCGCACTTTTCCCACTCGCCCAAACTAAAAGCAGCACAATCGTTTAGAGTAACAAAGTAAGTGCGCGGCGGAGGTACATACCATACGTGCAGAAAAGAACATGGCGGACATATGTTGATGTAAGTAAGTACTTAAGTATGTACCATCTCCGCACGCTTCACACCCTCCCAGTCTTCCGCTTTCGATTCGATATAGAGACAAGCGCACAGCATGCACACCTTGAAGAAGTGCGGACGGACGATGCCAAGTTTTGGGCTCAAGCTACCCATGAGGTGAACCGCGATTGCGCAACCACAGCATGCCGAGTTTTCTTATTCCTTCCGCCCGGCATGTTGATTGGATTTCCTCTCTTTCGCTCGTTGAGCTTGGGGTCTCATCATGCCATTGAGGTGCTTTGGTTGGTAGATAATTGATCCAGAAGGGAGGGAAATATATATAAATATTCCTCAGATGCATGAGGATTCCTGCAAGTGCACCAGTAGTCGGTGGAGCCTATGGTTTTTTTTTGCCTTTCCCCAACATCCTGCACGTAGGAAATCTGCATGACAGAAAGTCTCTCCGCCAACTGGGGGAACCTATCGACGGGCGGAGTTCGTTGGTGGTGGAGGTGGTGGTTAATTCACGATGCTTAATGAGAGAAAAGCAGGAAGTGGCACATTCCACCATGCAGAACACACGGACGACCGACGACGATGAAAACTACCACACCACTAGCCAAAGCGACAGACTAAGAAATTGAAAAAAAGAAAATATGAGTCTAAACAAAAAGTTTAATAGCAGTGGCTTGTAATATCATTATTTCGTAGCGATTGCCTCTTCAACAATGTTAGTAGTTACATCGACAATTACCTGCCATTTTTTAGCAGCAATTACACGGAAACCCTTTTCTACGTCACATGTAACTCGCTGGTTTAATTCCCACCATTCACATGAACGCATATTGATATACGGGCCCGGGGCACTCTGGGCTATATTCTACTTCACACACGCCCGGGGCAGCCAAGAAGATATGTAAAAGAGGTGGGGCCCGCGGGAAAACCGTCATTATCGGCCCACGGAGAACAACCAAACCGTTCAAGACAAGTAAGATCGCCCCGGCCGAGCATTCCTAGAACAACCAAGCACTGCTAAGATCCATCAGTTGAGTGTCATCAGAGATTAGAAAGAAAAGAAAAGAAAAGAAAAGGAAAACAGCCCGTAAAAAGGATATGAGAGACAAGACCAGACAAAATACCAAGACCCGCAACAATCACGAAAAAGAAAACGCGTAGAAGCAAGACGAAAAAAAAGCCTCACCCGATGTCATATGAAAGGATGTTATTAGTTTAGACTCTTTGCTCGGCGTAGGGATTCGTTAGTTCGGCATTAGTGCACACGCCTGGGGCCACAAGTTTACTCGCAGCTGCAGCTCGCATTACATTAAAAGATTTTCCCTTTTGCGAAATAAGATATCTGTTAGCCGTGTGGTTTTTTTTTTTTACTCCACTGCAGGAAGTATCCTCCTCTATATTTCTCCGCTCTGTATACATAAAAAGTAAGTATTTCTGTAGATTTATTCCTAAGCATTTTGATGATGCCGGCACACACACACTCCCTACAGTAGGCTATTCTAAAACATGAAACCCATGCTGCTGCCGCTACCGCCGACGCCGGAATTGACGAGTGAGGTCGTCGCCCTTTTTTCATCTCGCTGCAATTAAGTCGCAATAGCAATATCCAATATTCCTAAAAGAATTACTATGATTGCGGCCACCCAACATTGCTAATTGATCTATCTGCCATATAGCCTGTCATACCGGGGATGGGGCTAAATAGGAAGAAATCGTTAGACCCAACTTTCAGCTCCTTGCTTTTGGGGGGTCCGCGGACAGGCAAAGAATTAATAGCACAGGAACAAGGTAAAAGAAAGAGAAAAAAGTACATATAAACAACGGGAAATATTTTGCAAGCTGCGCACGAGCCAAGTTTGAAATAGATTAGCAAAAAAGGCACCAACCTGCATGAATTACTCTCCTCTCTTTCTCTCTCTTAATTCTGTCTGCCCGATACGGTGTTTTGAAGACCCATAAGCTTCCAACTATGATATGATATGATAAATTATAGCGGTGATAATTATAGCGTACAAAGCATATTTCTAATACGATACAACGATGGGGAAATTTTTCGACTCGCACGGTCTTCATCTATCTACGGAATATCGCTTTTTTAATTATAGGTATACTATACACCTGGCTGCATAGCAATTAATATTGTGCAAGTACGTAAGTACGTCCTCGATCAAGCCCTGCAAAGCAGTACACAGACAGACACACGCACAAGCACGCACATTCATTTACTCGGAGAGAGCACTGACATCGAGACACAATCGAGCAGGTTTTCCGAAACCACTATTATCCTCGGGTAATCGGTTTTCCACGCCCCCAAATATACTGCGCATATAGGACGAACGTAACGACTATGAACTGTATGATCTGTGTGTGTATATGCTGCACTGACACACTTTACTGCCAATCCCACACACACACACACACACACACACACATGCTCATGCACAAACCTCTCGAGACGAAAGAAATAAGAAAGAAATAAAAACTCTCGAAGCAGGAAACCAAGCAATCCATCTTGCTGCATGCCATATGTGTAATCTATATGTGCCCACCGTTAAAAACAGCAATAGTTGATTAAAATGTGAACAGACGGACAGGAAAGATACCATACATGGTGGAATCTCCGGCCGGCAGGAATGGGGGGTTTCCCCACCGGATCTTTCACTCCCTCCTCCACATCTTCTCACCTATCTATTTCTGCTCTCTTAGACATGTTTTCTTGCAGCCTAGAGCCTCCAGATATTTGTTTTCTTTTTGGCCATTTTTACTCCGCTCGTTTTATTGTCCCCCAAATAAGCCTCGGCTTCGGTACTTTCCTACGCCGGGATCACACCACAGTATTCATCCAGTCCTATCCTCCATGTCCGGAATTCCTAGCTTCACTTATATATTGCTTTTAATCTATTCCGTATCTCTCTAATTTTAATAACATCATCGATCATCCCAATTCCATCGCGCTGGCTGGTAATGCTGGTTCAAAATTTCGTGTTCCCCAGCTACAACATGATATCAGACTCGTTGGGATCGGGAACGAGAAAAGAATAACAATAACGAAGAAAAGAGGTTCGCCTTTCTGATGCCAGAATTGTTTGCTTTACTCGATGTGATCCCTACATCAGTTGGGTTCGGGGTCAGTTTCGGTATCAGCAGGGAAGGGGTCGAATCGATGGGAAGGGGGCATATCCTGGGGAGGGCCAAAATAAATTCTCGAGTCCGAGTGTTAGACATACATGCACCTACGGTGCATCCAGTAACCACTATAACCGTGCAGTGTAATATAGTAGTATTAGTATAATCTACTTAGTTGAGTACCGTAAAAGCTAGTCTGACCGTAAAAAAAAAGCTGTCGTACTAATGTTATAGAACTAACAAAAGTAGTGTATAATATATCCGTCTCTGTGCCAGCCTGAGCTAACCTGGAAGCGTAATACACGGTTTCACAACTTATACAAAAGTCGACTAGCTAAACCACTGTCATAATATTGGATAATATTGCAGCTGTCTAATTGGAAGCAAAGAAGAAGAAAAGTACACCAAATGATCACTTCGATGAGATAGGTGAGATTTTGAAACCGTCAGTCACGTCAATCGTATCAAGACTGCAATCATTGATCTATACTATTAGCATATCGGAATTATTATACCTCATCTTCACGGAGCTAAATACGATAACAATGATCATGACAGAATAACCCTCTTGACGAAAAAAGGCTTTTGTGCTTCAGCTTCTCTTCAAATTTCGCTAAATACATGAATTAACCTCTTCGGTTAGTCCGCTCGACCTGACCATGACAAAAGTAAAAATTAAAAAAAAAAAAATTACAAAAGGGTAAGAGTAAGCCGGTTCGCAGCAGGTGGTAATGGTAAAATACGCGGCTGCTCTCTTTTCAACCCGCCCCCCTTCAAAGATGAATACATGAAGGTGGATGTGACACTGAACGACCAGGAAGGAAAAGAAATCGTTACATCCAACAGCTTTAGGTGAAGATACAGAAAGTAACATGGACGATCCAAAAAATCTCAATAGACGATGATGCCGAAAGATAGGAAAAGAAAAGAAAAGAAAGGGAAAAAATAATAAAAAAATCTCCAATGAGTTTTTGGGGTTCACCACCACCATGCATATGATACTACACGCTCACTTTTGCCTGTGATATGCTTCTGCCGATAAAATGTGATACAAACAAATGGCGGACATTAATCTTGTTACGCCCATGCAAGTGTGAAAGAGATACTAAAAAAGAAGAAGCAGTGTTCCTGCCCGTAGACGCCGTGAAAGTGTTTGAAGATGCCGTGTGTCAAAATATTGTATTGTTTTTTTTTTTTTTTCATTTTCGTTTTGTCGCCCTTCGCAATCGGATATCCCGCTAGAAAGGGACAGGTATCCCCGAGAAGAGGGTAACCCCCGCATGGTTCCAAGTTTTTGTTATAAAAAACAGTTAAAAACTGGGTGCCTAAAATGTATGACACGATACGGCGGGAGCGCGAATGTCTTGTTGTTGTTTTTTTCTCAAGAGAGAGAAAGCGAAATAGGTCTGTGCCTGTGGGATGTGTCAGTCCTAATTGCCCATTTTTCCATCCTCGTTCCCGCCCTTCGTATTGACGAAGGGTAAAATCAATAACTAATTTCTCACCTTGTGATCAAAACGCTTTGACACCACCTTATTTACTTCGATGGACAGTCCGGAATAGTTACTCCCGCCTTGATGTTACGGTCCACGTCCATAAGGCCCCACCGTGTTTCCCATTCCTATGGCGTTGAGAGACGTTAGTAGGCGCGGCGCAATTGACGGTGTTCACGATTTTGTTACTAACCTTGCCAGGCTCGTTGTATTTCTCCTTCCACGGTTCATCAAATGGCACGAACCTATATCACCAATTCGAATCAGCAATCGGTATTGTCTACAGCAAAAATGCAGTCCTTCAACGGAAATTCTACTTACCAAAAGTACTCAGTTCCATTCTTGTTCGCCGCACAGACGTACTGCTCGACGAACTGGTTCATTTCACTAATGCCAGCAACACTTCCAAGGAGAGTACCTCCTCCCGAAGGCCATCCCACTTCCGAGATGATGACATTCGGGTTACGGGTTGTCTGTCGGGCTATTGCTACGTCGTTATCTTCGGTGAACTTCCAAGTCCAATCTGGCGCGTCATCAACAGTAACACCGGCGAAGAATCTACAGACAGAAGTTAGGAATTCTGGTTTTGGCAAATACGGAAATCTACAGCACGTTTGCGGTATACTTACGGATGAACATTGGCCATGACAGTCTAGTACATTATGATGTTAGCGTTGATTTCGCAACAAGACTTATCACGGCGGTGAGACTTACATCAACAGCCTGTGCGAGATTATAAGTCCATGCCGAACCCAGGTCGGATACCGTGATATTAATGTTATATCCCAGAGTCGTGAAGTTCTGCCTGACATCGGTGAGGAGTTGAACGAGACCCGATTCAGTGATCTCCTGTCGGAACAATGCTTCGTTTCCAATGACGACTCCCAAGAACGGATCAGTTCCGTACGTATCCAGGATGGTATACATCTGCTTTAGTTGTCGAACGTTGGTAGTCTGATTGCCGTCAATGTAAACACCAAGCCAGACTTTCAAGTCAACTTTCAAGAGGTTGATGGCCTCGACGACCATCTCGGTCTGGTTGCAGTCAGTACCGTACATTCGTATTCGTGAAGTCAATTGGCTGATCACAGCAATGTCCTTGGTGATGTTATTCTGAGTCGCTGGCCACTTGAGGCACTCGGGATAGATAGCGTTG
The DNA here is from genome assembly GCA_036971405.1 of Orbilia quercus. Classification (NCBI taxonomy): domain Eukaryota; kingdom Fungi; phylum Ascomycota; class Orbiliomycetes; order Orbiliales; family Orbiliaceae; genus Orbilia; species Orbilia quercus. Next base: position 886,681 of record JAJTUE010000012.1, read on the forward strand.
AGAGGGGTGTAGTCCTACACCCGACCGTTAGTTTTTCTGTCGATAGAGTAGCAAATACGATGGCGAAATATCGCCCGCTTACCATTCCATAAAACGATTTGTGAAGGTTGGGATTATTCATAAGAGCTTTGACAGAGTCGGTTCCACTGTTCACCAAAGGTGCGCCGGGTGCATCTTCTTTCGGGTCTATAGAATCCGATGCGGAACCTCCACTACTACTACCGCCAACTCCCTTATTCTTCCTTGATAAGAGAACACCTGCCGCGGCACCACCACCAGCAAGCAGTAGGATGACCAAAACTACAGCAGCGATTATCCACTTGGACTTCTTCTTAGCTTTCTTCTGAGATTGCAGCCAATCGGACTCGCCAGCACCAACGCCTCTACTCTGGGCACCTGTCGTCAGAAGTCCGCTGTCAGCGCCCAATCCGCTAGCAGTTGAGCCTTCAGCCTTCTTGCCGAAGACACCACCGAAACCGGCTGCCAATGGAATGGTACGTTTCCCCCGCGATATCTCCTCATCGTCAGAATCTTGGCTGCTCCGTCTCATATCCTGGAGCGACAAGTCTCCACTCGACAGTCCGGTTGCCTCTGGGTTCCAATGCGTACTGTATCTTTGATATGGACTGTCGGAGTAAAACCCGAGATTTACGGAAGAGGCTCTGTTGCTGTTATTCGACCCAACCCCGTGACCTCTGTCTCCAACTGTCGACGGCGGCCGGCTGCCACCTCTCTCAGAGTAGGGTATCGATGGCGCTGGTACTCGACCGGGCCGTAGGCTGTCCTGACTGGCATATTGATGGTGAATTTGGCTCATTGGCGGCATGTGAGGTTCTTGATATCCAGGTCCGCTATCCGCCGGCAATAACGCCCTGTTTTGATGTTGCAGCTGGTTATGTCCATAGCCAGCATATGTTATACCGTCATCGGAAGGGCTGCCTCTACTTCTTACGGGAGAGATGTCGTTTTGGTGTCGGTTGTGGCCGCGATCTATGGACGTTGGGTCATGATACTGCTGTTGATTTGTTCCGTCCCAATTCTCCTCTATAGTCGCCGGCATACTCCTGCTTTGCGGCTGGTGCGAAGGCGGCGGCGGCGTCTGTCTGTGCTGCTGCTGTTCATAACTTTGCTGGTGTCGCAAAGGTGTTCGGCCATAGACCTGTGGAGGTGCATAGTCCCTTGGAGGTGGTGTATTGTAATTCATACCCTGGTTCGACGGCGGATCGTAATTCATGTTCGGTGTTTCCGCGAAAGCCGGATTTGTGTATTGGACGCCTGGCGGCAGTTGATTAGGGTATCCCGACATTGTATACGAATGTTGTGAACGGTTACGAGCCTGTTAAGCGCTCTAAGCGAGAGTGTACAGTGAATATGATAAAAACGAATGAATCTAAAGAAACGAGCGGCGGGGAATGGGTGAGGATATAGTGTGGTCCTGGCCCAACCCCGTTAGTATGTGTTCACGAGAATACTCATTGAAGTGACGGAGGAGTGCGAGAGTACCTACCAAACACACTTGTTTGTGTGACCACCGCTGAAAAAGGATAGTTACTGCGAAAGACGCAGTTGACGAGCTGTCAAGAAGATGCCGAGAAATCCAGAAATGCCAGGGCGGTGAAGAAGTATTGGCAAAAATTAAAAATGTCGAATATAAAGTTATTGGTGGTTATTCGATGTTTTTTCTGTTGGCAATTCTCGGCGCCTGCCGTACAGTCTCCTGAATTTCTAGATCCAACCCGCTTGTATCACGATTTTGGCGGCAGCCACCTTCAAAAAGACATATGCGAAATCAACATCCAAAGCTCCAGCCTGTTCCGAGATCGTTCGTATATATAAGGATATGTTAATAATAAAGATCGGAGAAGCGAAGGAGGTGAACGAGCGATCGAAAAGGCTTTCGGGGAAAGATAGTAAGGCGGAAATGCTTAAATTGCGAGAAGGAGAGTGGTGACGATCTTATTCGAGCGGAAATCCAGCAGCTTTCGCGCAGTCCCTCCTCACTTCGCCCAAAAGTGTACCTGCAGAGCAGTTTCAGTGCTTCAGCCCTTCGAAATTAGACGCAGGAAAAACTTTCGTTTTTGGTATGGAGATTGTGGAGACAAAGACCGAGACTGGTGAGGTGACAGTGCAGCCGTACTCTTCTACTATTCCTGTCCGAGATGGGTCTTTTTGATCCGGGGGAACTCAGCCTCCACGGAAGACCAAGCAAACAAGCGAAACAATGGCGCACTGGATTGCCTGTCAGCGGGATTTTTATTCGTCGGGTGGACTTCGGGTTTTGTATCAGGAAGGCATAAGAGAAGAGAGTGCTTTCGAATATTTGTTGTTCGTGAGAGTTGGATTGAAGTTAAGATGCGATGCAAGAGCGCCCTTGCTTGTTTACTAACGAGAGAGACTGTTGACAGTATATAACAGTTGAGAGGGAAGTGAGGTTACGAGATTGGGAAGTGAGTGTGTTGGGAAAGTGGAATTCGATGCTACATCGCAACGGAGACGATTTGATGATGGTGTCGCAGATAGTGTTGTGCTATTATTAGGAGGGAGAAACAAACCACTGCGCAGCCCCGTTACCACGGCACCCACTCGATGCGACCATCAAAATACAATTTCAGTATGACGACGTCAATTTGAAATATTACACTCCAATCGGAAACACTTGACTACTTAACTACTTAATTACTCAAACTACTTAAATACCTATCTAGTTACTAGGTATATAGGTATCTTAAGTATAGTTAAGGCAATATCTAAGTAAGTACTTGAATCAATATAAAAGTCTCACATCCATCGCGTGTAACAGTAATCTTAGATGCGGCTCCCGATTTGAAGACGACTATTCCCAAAAGGTACCACCATCCTCCGCCACTAACATATATAATATCGTGTACCCCGACAGACGGAGGCGATAATTAAGTATAATACGGAGTATAATTCGAAGCTGTCCTTATCGATTGGACCCTTATTCTTTTTAGTGCAGACTGTATTAACACTGGTGTTTCTTACCCCACTCACGCCATTTCCAATTCACCCGGCGGCCCGAGTACTTTCGAAGAGCAATGCCTGCATGAGAGACCAGATATATCCAAGCCGAATGTGGAAGTCTGTAGCCTCAACTCACAAACATGTCATCATAATATAACAGCATCACGGCCGCTTTCGAGCCTCTGCAGCCGTCCTCCAGTTAATGCCAAGGTGGCCCGGTGAAGCTTAATCTCAATATCTCAATATTTAAATACAAAAATATTATTCCGACAAGAATCAGAATCAATTAACTATAATTGCTAGCTCCGTATACGTCGGTATATATCCAAGGACTGACCGTTCTGCGGCCCAAACATCGCCAACTACCGCATTAAGACTGTCTCAAGCTTCAACCCCGCCATGTCGTCCTCATCTTCAAGCTCAGCCCCGCCATCCTCAAAGGACGTCCGGGCAGCTGCCAAAAAGGCTTCGGCCGCCAGAACTCCAATCTCAATCCTCGAGCTCGTCCCCTCCAAAACCGACACATACACCATCCTCACAACCCTGGTCCTCTGCGCCGTCTCCTCATTCGCCTCGCAAATCTCCCTCTCACCGGTCTTTGGCGAGATCCCATCCAGTCTATACCACAACCAAACAAAAAACACCGCCTTCCTAGCAGCCGCCAGTCTTGCTCTCGCGTTGAAATATACGCTTCCGCGATCCAGAATCCTCTTGCGACTGAGCAGGTTCCTCATCCCACTAGTTGCTGTAAATATCCCTCTCACACAGGGTTTCATCTGGGGACATGCCGCAACCTTGGGTGCAACCAACGGACCGATCGTTACGGAAGCCCTCACCGTAGGTCTATTATTGGCCTTCACGGCATTCACCATCGTAGGCAGCATCAGGCCTGTCGCCGTACCCGTGCAATCCGTCGCAGCAGCGGACATCACACTCCTAGCAATCTCATGGCTGCTCTTCACGTGCACGGAAAAGGGCATCGAACGGTATCTCTCACCGTACGTCGGCTCCGGCTGGCCAATGACAAGATGCGGCATGGAAGCCACCGTCGCAGTCTTCATGGCCTCCCTCCACCGCTCGATCTTTATAGTCGCCGCCCTGCCGTCCTTCTTCCCGGTCTTCTACATGGATTCGAGATGCCTAATGGGGGCCAAGGGAGTCGCAAAGCTGAACCAGCAGCTCGCACCGCTCAATTTCACTGTGCTGGACAGAATCGAGTCGAAAACAGGATACCTATCCGTCATCGAGAGTGAAGAGAAAGGTTACCGTTTCCTCCGATGTGACCATAGCATTCTAGGCGGCGTCTGGTTGAAGCAACATCCCGACCTCCAAAAATATGCCGTAAACCCACCGCATCTCCGTGAACCAATCTACGCAATCTTCGTCATGCTAGAAGCGATCAGACTCATCGATCCACCAGCAAGAGAGAGAAAGGACGCCAATGCCTTAATCATAGGACTGGGAATTGGAACTTCCGCATCAGGCTTGATCCAGCACGGCGTCAAGACACACATCGTAGAGATCGATCCTGGCGTGTACCACTTTGCAAAGGAACACTTTGGCCTCCCGCCAAATCACACTGCTCATATCGGTGACGCTATAGCGTGGGTCCGTGACGAATACGTCAAAGCGACATTGAAGGGCGAAGAAGTCGAAAAATACGACTACATCCTCCACGACGTCTTCACAGGCGGTGCCGTCCCTGCAGATTTATTCACCTGGGAGTTCCTCGAAGGTCTAAAAACGTTCTTGACACCCACCGGTGTCATCGCCATAGTAAGTCCACAAACCAATCACGTTGCATATAAAAAGAGAGATCAAAAAACTAACATCGTTACAGAACTACGCAGGCGACCTAAAACAACCTGCCGCCAGATCCGTAATCCACACTATAGAATCCATCTTCGGCACCTGTCGCGCCTTCCGCGAATACGAACCCGCCGCGGACGCCGACCTCTCCAAAGGCGACTTCACAAACATGGTCATCTTCTGCACCCCCTTCCACAAACCCCGCAAAGATCCCCAAAACCCTTACCACGTAACCATCAAAGAATCAGATATCGAAGCACCTTACTTTCATCGACCGGTGCAGGAAGATTTCCTAAACTCCTGGGTTCGAGAACATAAACTCGTCCCGGATCTACCCGTTGATCTCTCGGAAATCAGAGAGGCCGGGAAGCGGGGTGAGTTAGATTTAATCGGGACCAAGACGGTGTACAAATTGAAGCAGTGGCAGAGGGAGAGTGCGGTGCTGCATTGGGAGATTATGAATACCGTTGTTCCGCTTGACGTTTGGACGTTGTATTAGCTTGTACATGAAATCACTTGTATTGTATTATATTTCATATCTACCAAAAAAATCTTCTATGTTGCGATGAGGATCTGACCGAGCTGGGTATTCTCGAGCTCCGACTCACTCGCAAAAAGTATCTAGTACAATAATACATTATGCATTCATGATATAAAAAACCAAGTTTAACCGTGCACACCTTACTCCGAAAAAATGCTAGTAGAACAATGCACATACCCACAATATACCAAATACAGAACTCCGATCAAATCTCCAATTCCCACTCGTCCATCCCAGTAAACACCCTCGCCATCCTCCTCGACATAGCAGGCCCCAAAGCCCTCCCAGTACCCGTCCTCGCAACCCTAATATCTTTCAAAACATCATCCCCATTTTCCATGAACGCCCTAAACAGACTTTGCACAGTCGGGTACTCATTCTGTATCGCTCCCGCCACACCAGCAGTTGCCATATGCACGCACTGCAATATCTTATTATACGTATCCTCCACCGTTTTGCCAGAGGTAACCTGTCCGACGTCCATACAGAAGTTCGTAGAATTATTCAATGTCGCTTTTGCATGCCTACACACAAACATTAGCATTCCTCAACGTAAACCAAAAGAGAGAGAATAAGGAGAACCCACTTGTACGGAATCTGAGAAATATGCTGCGTGTAAGTACTAATCGCCTCCGCAGTCCCCATATAATCCGTCGTCTGAAAAATAAGACACCCATGCTCAATCTGTAATCTCAACAGCGCGTCCTCCACATTATCCTCATCCACCGCCTGCGCGGCCCTATCAACCCTCACCTTCTCGCTGCCGCCATCTTCGCGCATCCGGTTTCTAACCTCCGCGGCATACGCGCGCGCTTGGTTCCCTTTACTCTTATTGATCAGCTTGACCAACCCCTCGATGACAATGATCGGTTTGCAGGTCGGATACGCGGTACGGATCTTTGCGATATAAACGTCCAATTCGGCGGGTTTATTCGTTAGATTTACGAAATCATTCGCGTCCAATACGGCCAGAACGTGGGCTTCATCTTGCATTTCGGGGGGGATGGGTTCGAAGCGATCTCTTGTTTCGTCCCATCGTGCCGTTACTAATCGTCGCCATTCGATGATTCCCGGGATCGGGGATTTGAACGGTTCGTAACCGTTAACTTTCACCGCATCGAGGAAGGAACGCAGTTGGATTCCGGACTTGGAGTTGTAATAATCCAATGCGATGCTGACGTTCATCTCGCCGACAGTTTGCACGTGTGAGCTCTTCAGCTTGTTTGCTGTGGAGATGGCTTGACTTTCGTTCCGTTGGACGGCTTTGGCGTCTCTTTCTCTTTGCTTTTGTTCTTTCAGTCGTTCCTTTTCTAACGCCTTTGCGATTTGGGCGGCTGCGCGTTCTCTTTTGCGCGCTTCCTTTTCGGCTTCTGTGAGCTTTGACTTTCGGCCTGGTATGGTAGAGGATTGCGGTGGTTCGTCGTCGGACGCTGAATCCGATCCTGAAATGATGTGATCGACCTTTTCGGCTTTGCTAGTTCCGACTTTTCGACGTTTGGTGAAAGGTTCGTTTTCGTTACTTGCAGCCGGTCTTCGCAGTCGCTCGAGGGTTGTCTTGCTGATTCCCTCATATCTGGGACTCGAGATAAATTCAGGACTGCGGGTCCGAGCTTTCCCTTTCCCCTTCGCTTTCGAACTTTGGCCATTATTATTATTATCATCGAACTCCTCCCTCACAGGCGATGGTCCAGGGGCGCTATATTCGTCATCGCTGACTATTCCTTCAAATACGGTGCCTTTCCTGGAACTTGGCATGGTTTTATTAATTGGTGGTGCTGGCGGCGAGGACTGTGAGACTATTGGGTCTGAAGATGGAGGGCCAAAGATTTTTGGGTATGATTTTGGAGCATATGCTGATCGGGCGCCTTGCGGAGGAGTGGAAGTTAGTGGTGAGCTGGATAGGATGATCCCGGAAATTTTCTTTGGCGGGGTCGCTGTGGTAGTAGTGACTGATTCTTTGGCCTTAACATTTGGTCTTGGAAGTGTCGTCGATGGCTTTGGAGGTAGATTGGAAGCTTTCTGTTCCTTTGACGGGGCGGTAGGTTTGGCATCTTGTGCTGCTGTCGGTATTGGAGGTGGGTTCTTCGGAGACGATTTCTTTGAAGGTAACTTTTGTTTCTTTGGTGGAGCTGGAGGAAGTTCAGTCAGCAGAGTTCTTTGCAGGGCATAGATATTGAAGACGTACGGGGTGATTGGATCTCATCATCTGAGGAGAGTTCGATGGGTGCAAATTTGGAGCCCATCGTGGATGCTGGCAGTATACCTAAGAAGTACTTAATCTGGCGGGGTTATTTTAGTTTTTGCTGCGACAGGTTGCTACCCGATTGGGGACCATCCGTTGAAGTTCTGCTGTCATAATAGATTGTCGGTGATGTTGTCTGATGTCGCGTAGAGGTTGTTTGAATTTCTGGGGAAGACGCGCCCAGTCGCAAACACAAAAAGATCAAGGAGAGGAGCTCTTAATGCCTTTTTGGGACGATCCAACAACACAAAGCAAACACATGCTGGGCACAAACACACAACACAGATCGCTGGAACAAAGTCTTTTGCAGTCTGATCCTGCACTTCAACTCACTCCACTTCCTCAACTTCAGAGGACATATCTCGATCTTGATACCAAACCACCGCCAGTCAGCCAGTCGGTAAACCAGCACCGCTATGCGCAGCTCCCGAATCGCAGCTGATTTTTATTGTTGTTCAATCTCCATAGTCGACCTCTCCATCATCAAGTAGCAAGATCTAGATATTCGCCTTCTTCATTCTACCAGACAACTTTATATATACGAAAATATATCCCAATACAAAGCATAGCGATACCCACAACAGCAATGTCAGCCAACGTAACGGCCAGTCCCTCTGGGGCAGTAGACGCAGTCTTGGTGCAATCAGCTCCCATGCCAGCGGACTCCGTCAAGGTCAAAGGCATCGACTTTAACGATTACGCCGGCAAGGCAATCACCGTCGACGATCTAGTCAGAAACATGAGCACCATGGGCTTCCAGGCTAGCAATCTGGGAAAAGCCATCGAAGTAGTGGATAAAATGGTACGCATTCCAAAAATCCGAAATCACACTTACCAAATGACATGATGCTAACATCCACCAGAGATCGTGGCGAGACCCCTCAGACCCCACCAAACGCCCCACCATCTTCCTCGGCTACACCTCCAACCTCATATCTTCCGGCCTCCGCGAAACTCTCCGCTACCTAGTCCAACACCGCCACGTCTCCGCAATAGTCACCACAGCTGGAGGCGTCGAAGAAGATTTTATCAAATGTCTCGCACCGACATACATGGGCGCCTTCCACCTCGACGGTGCCACGCTCCGAAGATCCGGCATGAACCGTATCGGCAACCTCGTCGTCCCGAACGACAACTACTGCAAATTCGAGGACTGGGTGGTCCCCATCCTCGACAAGATGCTCGAAGAACAAGAAATATCCAAATCCCTCCCCGAGGAAGAACGAGTGAACTGGACTCCCTCGAAAGTAATCCACAGACTTGGCAAGGAGATAAACAACGAGGAAAGCGTCTACTATTGGGCGTACAAAAACGATATTCCGGTCTTCTGCCCGGCGCTGACGGACGGCTCGCTCGGCGATATGCTCTTCTTCCACACCTTTAAATCTTCACCTGCGATGCTGCGAATAGATATAGTCGAAGATATCAGAAGGATAAACTTGATCGCCATCCACGCTTCTTGTACAGGTATAATCGTGTTGGGCGGCGGGGTGGTGAAGCACCATATCGCCAATGCTAATCTGATGAGGAACGGAGCGGAGTATGCTGTTTTCATCAATACGGCGAACGAGTTTGATGGGAGTGATGCGGGTGCTCGGCCGGATGAGGCCGTCAGTTGGGGCAAGATCAAGATCGGAGGCGAGGCGGTGAAAGTTTACGCGGAGGCAACGATCGTGTTTCCGTTGATAGTTGCAGCTACTTTTGCGAAGGGGAAGAGCGAGTGATGATTGAGGTTGGTATTTGAAGGTTGGAGTATTGGTAGACTTTTGAGTCGTCCGACTTGTTATCTCGAATATCATACACCAATCAAATCAATGGACCCTTCTTGTCGAGCTCGTTCGCAAGCCTCATACGTAATCGAGCAAGTACTCGAATAATTAGCCAGTGGGAGACACTGACTAGAGACAAGAACTTCAAACATCATTTGTTGGAAAACACGGCTGTTGCACCGCAAGCAATATCATAATATTATGTTATACTTGTCGCTTATCGTGAGAATACTATTGGAGTGATGATATGGTTGCTCGCTACCATTGGTCCGTCCATCCCAAGAGGTTTTCACATTTGTTGAGCCAACGAGTGAGTTGGAGATATTTATCGATTCCCTCTCTCTAGCTATCGTCCCCTGGAACCCATTCGTGCCGACATCTCTACGGGTACGCTTTGAAATAAAAAAAAAAAAAAAAAAAAACCATACTTTGTTCTGCGCACGTGTCACACCGCTTGCAAGTGGATCCCATAATTAGAAGCGAATCGAAATATAGCCTCGCGCAGCCATTCGAAATCGCATATCCACGAAAATATACCTGCAGACAGATATGCAAATACAACAGCGACACCGCGGGAAAGCAAGAAAAAATATCCATATTCTTGGCTTTCGAATTTCGACAGCCTCGATCCCTCCGTACGTACAATGCAGCACGTATTCTTAATAACAAATGGCCTAATAGGCGTAGAATGCATCCTTTGAATCACTTCTGCATGCTGCATTGTCCTCGCGAACCAAAGCTGGACGTGGACTGCAGCCGCTTGAATATCTATGGCTTGTTCCTCCTCTCGTCCTCTCGTTTTCTCTCTTTTTGTTTTAAATTTAATATCTTGTAGAGTACTGCGCAGATTCGTTAATTCGGTCACAATCAGATACAAATATTTCTAAGAACAAAGCGGATCAAAGTCGTCTTGCCTCGAGGCCTATCGAAGTACTATTTTAGTCTACCTAGCATCGACCAATCTTAACGAGCCCTGAAGCCAAGCCGCACGAGCAAGGTTAAGCCATGTCCAGATTTCTAAAGAAGCATTTAAACTTCCCATCCAGTAAACGACCAGCGTCGGCCACTATCACTCCAAAGTAACAATGCCCCGTATATACCATACTAAACAAAAACCCAAGTACCATGCTAACAACTACCCAGCGAGAACGATATCTCAGGTCTTCAATACGTCGAACCGCAAGGACTCGCCTACCCGCCCGCGCAACACTTCAACCGCCACAAACGAGGAATCACAATCGATACCGGCGCGAGCGGGTTCATCCCAAGACAACAGCGGGGGAGCATATCCTCATCCAATGGGCCCGGAGAACTCATGGGAACCGCGGCCGTCCGGCACATCGAACTGGACGGCCGTCAAAACGGACAGCTTCCGACACCTATTTCACCGCCGAGTCCACGCCATCCGCAAGCACAGTTCCCATCGGCGTCTCCAAGTCTGAGCTTCGAGGAAGATGTAGAATTAGATTATCTCCAGGATTATAGAACGGTAGGCTCTTCCATACATACCCGCCCGTTTACCCAAAAATATGTAGCTTCAATTATTAAATCTCACTTACTTTTCAAAGGTCTTCTTAATCGACGATTCACAAAACATGCGTGAAGGTCACCGCTGGACCGACGCCTACAAACTCCTCCGCCATCTCCTCCCCATTGCCGCCGGCACGAACAAAAGCGGCGGCGCAAACGTCCACTTCATAAACGACAAGAGCTGGTTCCTCGAAAACCAGCCATCGCTCATGTTCAGCCAGAGAGACTGGGACAGAATCCAAGTCCACCGTATCACCAAGACCGCCCCGGCATTAGAACGGATTCTATCACCATACCTGGAAGCGTTAAAAGATTTAAAATCAATACCAAAGGTACAAGCCGCCGATGGACTGAATATAATCATCATAACGCATGGCCGGTCGGCGGATAACAAGGGCGTCGAAAGAGTAATCGTTCGCTGTGCGAAAACGCTGGATGAAGAAATACACGCTCTTGAGTTCCAGGTGGGGATACAGTTCGTACAGATGGGCAGTGACGAAGATACTAGGGTATTTTTGCAGCGGTTAGACGATAACTTGGAAGACGATCATAAGATTAAACGGTAGGTCGTTATATCATTTTCAAATATTTATTTTTGATGGCCGCGTGCTATGGCGATTGCTAACTCGAGCATCCTGCTCTAAAGTGATATTGTAGATTTCACTTCATACCCGGAAAACACAGCGCTCTCGAAAGAATTAATACGGAAGATTTTACTAGGTGCTATCAACAAAGATGTCGATGCGACGGAGGAGGAGAGTGTTAGCCAATACCGGTATTAACACGCTCTTGATACTCAAAGCTCGAGGCGTGCCCGGCGCAAGTTTATCTTTCTCCAGTGTTCTGTACCCAGCGAATTATATCCGCATTCATCCCGTTGACGGGAATCGAATTGTAGGTTCTTATTAAAGCATTGGTTGATTGGAACTTTCGACCGATGTTTTTAAATTGTGCATTGCATCGTGATCCGAGATTGGCCGAAACCCGCAAGCTTGCATTATACCTAAATATAACTTGGAAAGTTACTGCTGTAGTATTAAAGAGCTGACTAAGGCGTCACTTTATTATCACCGTTTTATATAATCTTTAAGTTTTTCCTTACAGAGAAGCCGGAAAACTACGTTCCTTCAAATCTGAGTACCTTCCCCAGCAGTTGGAGTACCTTCTTCCTCAAAACGGACATACCGTCACTCAATTTCACAACAAGCCAGTGCATTCAACTCAACAAATACAAACTACAGTTGTTTCAATTGTCTCCCCTGCCAATTGGACGATGTCAACCACTTCAAGTGAGCATACCAATTGTCCACAGCCAAAATTGTTAGTTGTATGACAGCGAGTATGCATATTGTCAAAATTGGGGGCCACTTCCGGGGCCGAAGCTTGATGATAATATTGGTAATGGCTCCAGTTTCCCATACAGCGTCTAGCATTCGTGTTTTCGATGCTTGAGAGAGCTCTATCAGCACATAAGGGAGCTGTAAGGCATTATCAGGGGCCAACTATTTCAATAACAATAAATTAATTGTTAGATTTTATCTCACTGGGACATCACTTTAAGAGAATGCGGTTTCGTAGCAAGCTACCCTCGATATCACGTACAATAGTTTCCATCCTATCTGCATAGATCTTTGCGCCACATAGTCGTACCAGTCGTCTTAAACCCTTCGTTGACTCAACTGAAGGTATAGTAAATCAGTCGATAGATATCCTGATCTTCTGGTTTTAATCAGCGGGTACGAATCAGAAACGGTTGGGACTGATTTTACCTTCGATGCTGTCTCGTAAGCCTGGGGCTCGACACGAAGCTTCAATCTGCGAATAGCAGTCGGTGTACTACAACTACCGCTAAGCTGCTGTAGACGCTGGTTGTACTGGAGGGGAGCGTATAGGGTTGCTCATATTGTGACTGTTCGTATAGACATGAAAATATACAAGGATATTGTTTTGTTGGCGTAGAATGTAAAAGTTAAAATTTCAATTGCGGGCTTCCGAGGAAATTTGCGCCTCATATGTGTTTTTTTATATTTATAGAATGGTTTCTGTCCCAGATGCGACCAGGTTTGATATTCAGTCCAAAATACTGTTAAAAAGGTTTCATTATTGTAAATTAAGATTCCGATTTAATGACAATATTGCTCAAACTGTGGTGATCTCAGATCTCCATGATTGATTTATTCAACAGAATCTATCTCCCAGACTGGTTAGTAAATATTAAATTAGAAAGTGGTAAACATTGACCTGAAGCCAAAATTTAAATTTTTAATTATTCGCCATATCTACAGGATACACAATATGATAGCCATTAGCCTTGAATACCTACTCAACGTACCGATATAATTGATAAACGAGATCAGAAACAGAAATGTCGTTATGATCAGGTTGGTTCCAGTCGACGGAATGGCGTTGCATGTTGTTGCCGTCGAATTGCCCGATTGGGAATCCAGGGCCTTTCCGTTGACGAAGTTTAGCGTTAGGAGGTAAACATCTTACGTCCTCGAGACTACAATAAGATATTAAGAGTATTTTCTTCGACCTATTTTTAATTTTTATGATAACCAATAATTCAGTCTCCAGGTTCACGATGACTCCAACCGCAAAATAAAAGATGGGCGGTTCGTTTCTTCTGTTCTGCCTTGCAGACAGGCGAGTGACTCAGTGCTATGCAAATAACCTCTTTGGATCTCAGCTCCAAACACGGAACGGGCTTTACCAAAACATGCCACGGCTTGATTATAAAAACCAATTGATCCCCATCCAAAAACTCTCGCGATACTGTATACCCATATGTAACAACTGCTCCGGCGCCATTTCGCAAATATCACCACCGTATCTCAGCCTCAAAGTTCGAGCTACCAGGTTCTGTTCAACACTGCTCGAACCAACGCTCAAAATGCCACACACAACAACAAATTTCGCGCCAGGGAGAGATCCTATCACCATTGATGGCCGAACATTGGAGGTATGATATCACGATAATTAAAACCGTATGAAATTTCAATTGGCTGACAACATTTCGGCTCCAGGGGTAACAGTTGCCGGCCATAATATATCACACTAAGCTCCATACTAACAAGTATACAGCGGCGGCCAGCTCCTGAGAATCTCAACAGTCCTCGCAGCTCTCCTCGAGCAATCCATCCAAGTCCACGATGTTCGCGGAAACCGCGAAGGTAAAAGGGGCGTTAAAGGTGGCCTCAAAGCCCAGCATATAGCCTGCATATCCACACTGTAAGACACTAACCTACCTAGTACAATTACATCCCATTCTAACCACAAAAAGCTCCAAATGGTCCTGTTCCAACACCGGCCACCTTAGCCACGGCGCCACCGACGTCTCTTTCACCCCCCGCAAACGCAACCCGGACGTAAGCTACAAATACTGGACAGACCGCGAAATTCCCGGCCAACTCTCCCCCAAGCGCACCGTCACGGTCGAAATAGGCGGCGTGGGCAGTATCATGCTCCTCATCCAGGCGATCCTACCGTATATCCTCTACAACGGGCCCAAAAAGGGTGAAGACCCGACTCCACTCCACCTTACCGTCTCCGGCGGAACCCACGTTTCCAAAGCTCCCACATTGGACTACTTCACCCAAGTCTTCGTCCCGACGTTGAAGAAACTAGGATACCCGGAAATCGAAGTCACCGAGAAACGAAAAGGTTGGTCGATGGGACCTACGATTCCCGGACAGGTGGATTTTATAATCCCCTCCATATCGGCGGGTACCACGATTCCGGGGTTCACAATGGACGACCCTGGCGAAGTTGTATCGTACGACGTATCGTTCATCGTACCCGAAGATGCGAGACGTAGTTTCCGCGAGACAGTGAATAGTTGGTTCGAAAACAGAGCGCAGGGCGTGGACATGAATATCATCAAAGACGAAAACTCGGGTCATCAATCGAGGTTTTATTTGCTCATCATCGCAAAGACGAGGAATGGAAATCTGATCGGTAGGGATTGGATTTGGGATCGCAAGAAGCAGGATGTATACAAGGTCGCTAGCGATATGGTAAGGAAAGTATGGGGTTGGGTGCAGGAGGAGGTGGAGAAGGGAAGTTGCGTGGATCATTATTTGCAGGATCAGTTGGTGGTATATCAAATGCTAGCGGAGGGTGAGAGCTTGGTGAATGCTGGCGGGTGGGGTGAGGGGAGTCTACACGCGCAGACGGTGAGGTGGATAGGAAGTGAGGTGGCAGAGGTCAAGTGGGAGCCTGTGTTAGAAGACGGCGAGGAGGAATCGAAGACGCAGTATAGGTGCAAGGGGGTAGGGTTAATCAGCTCGGTGGGGGAGAGATGGGAATAAAGTTGGAAGTAAAGTTGAGAATAAATGAGACTCTGTGATTCAAGATCTGTTAAGAGAGACCTTTCACTCAATTGATTTATTGATATAATAAGCCATGGAATGTTTGAGAGCACAAGTACTTGAAACTAGAAGATATAATTCCAAATTCATTCGATCAATAAGAAGAATATATTTGGAGGGGTATAATTGTACATTGAAATAATCAAATATAAGAGAAATTAAAGATACAATAATTAGATCTGTAGAAAGTGACTGTGTGGGATTGGAAGTCTTCTTCCTCCCGAGATCTGATACGATGTCTTTAAATCTAATATATACAATAGTACCTAGGTATACTGTATAGTAAAGGAATTCACCATCATACAGGCACTCTAAATATGCAATCTAACATCCGAATAACTTCCTATAGTATAACAAGCGGTAATATCGTAAATTAGCTACAGCACGAGGGACACAACTACATCAGTCGACGAACAGATCCACCTGATCGACAAGTTGGGAAATAATTTAACCAAAAACGTCTACGATCAGCCCAACTCGTGTTTGTGCTACATGGACGACACACCAACACATGGCTACAGTAGAAAGAAGATTTACACACAGTTCATGCGTAGACATCCGACGCGTCGATTGCTGTAGAGAAAAGAGAGATTCACACGATTAGGAGAGAAGAGTTCAGACAAGTATTCAAATTTGAATTGGACGGGTTAAATACATGCGAGAAAAAAACCATTAAATATTAAAACATCGTTGAAGACAAGTTGACAGTATTGACTATTTTAATAAGGGAAACCGAACCACAAGAAAATGCAACTAAGCATTTACAGCTTGTAGTCGTTGTGTGCCTTCTTGAAGTCAACGATGAGCTCGTTCTCACCATCAGAGATAACAAGGACGCGAACAGCTCCAGGGCTCTGCTCGAAGGCTTTGTTGATCTTCTCGGTGAGACCACCCTGGTTGACGATCTTGATGTTGGTCTTGAGCTCCAAAGAGTCAGTCTGGACAACGAGAGGATCGTTGCCAGCCTGGATAACTCTGTACTGCTTGAAGCTTGGGGTCAAGATGGAGTGGAGAACCACCGATGGAGATGGATGGCTGACGACGCAGACTTCCTCACGGAGTTCACCAGTGAACAGATCGACACCAAGGTATCTGTGCTGGGTGGTAGCAGCGGATGTGGTGATGCGGATGATCTGGCATGGACGCTTCTGGAGGATGGCCAAGTCACCGATGCGGATGAGGTGGCAAGGGATGGTGAAGTCGGTGCCAACGGCAGTAGGAGCGATAGGCTGAACAGCGGCTTGCTTGGTGAGAGGCTTGGAAGACTTGGTCTTGGTGTATGTCAAGATCTCAGTGTCACCGAGAGCATAACCGGCCTGAGACTTGGCGTAGGCGCTCTTTGCAGCGGTCTTGCGCTCAAAGTTCTCAATTGGATGGAAGAAATGGTCAATCTTGCGACCGACGTGCTCGGCATGGTGGTGGTGGCGGGAGTTGTACTGAGACATCTTGGAAGAGGCTTTGGAAGGAACTTTGCACTTGGGCTTCTTAGATTTCTGGACTTCTTTCTTGACAACGACGACCTGTGGTGGACAGTCGCACTCTTCTGCTGGCTTGCCGGATGGACAAGGAACTTTCTCTTGAGCGATGTTTACGTCGACTTGTTCGACGTAAGTGGGATGAGAAACGTAAACCTGAGGGCGGGCGACGTAACCAACGAAGTCCTGCTCGGAAGTGGACTTGCTGTCGTAACCTGAAGAGGAAGAGGAAGACTCGGTTTCGGTTTCGGCTTCGACCTTGATATGAGCTTCGGCGATACGAACGTTCTTCACGTTACCGTGGAAATCGTCCGAGTGGTGATTGACGGTGTGGAACTTCTTGTCCTTAGGATGAGACCTGATGGGGATCGAGGAGGTAGCACCGGCAGCGGCGAGACCAGCAGCGGCACCAGCAACGAAGCCGGGAGCGATGTGATGGGAGTGGCGAGAGGTGGTGGCTTCGGAAGTGACTTGTGAAGCGGTTTCTTCTCCAGCAGCGGACGAGGACTCGTCAGTGCAGGATTCAGAAGAGGCGGAAGAGGAAGATGAGCTAGAAGACGAAGAGCTGGAGTGCTTGTCGACTTCTTTCTTGATAGCGCCGGCAGTAATACCAGCTAGGAGGATATCTCGCTTTCGGAGCTTCTTCTTCTCGTCGTGTTTTTCGTCGTCTGCAGGGGGCTTACCGTCCTTCGTCTTATAAGCCGAAGGAAAGAGACTGAAAGGAACGGGAACTCGGGCGTCAAAGTCCAGATTGACTGATTTCAGGAGCGGGTCCTTGCGGATTCGAGACTCGAAATCCTGTTATTTCTAAATCTTTCAAAGAGTACACGGTATATACGTGTACTAGTCGAAAGAAGTAGAAAAGACTGGGAATTCGAAGACTGAAACCCCGTATGAAGGATCCTTCGGAACTGAAAGATCGTTACAAAGAGGAGTCGTGAAAAAAAGAAGAGACTTCTGGCGTCAGCTTCTTTTACTTCAGTCTAGGAAATGGTTCGTAAGTTGTCAGTTGATTCGTGATGATGAAGGTGGGTGAAGGAGGAAGGAAAGAAGATGGACAGAGACGGCGGGTGAACTGGGTTTAAATGCTCAAAAGCAGGAGGCTGGGCCCACAACAGTCGACGACCTCTCTCTCTCTCTCTCTCTCTCTCACTCTCTCTCAGGTAACAACAACCGCCCCTTCTTCCCTTCCTCGCAGGAAAATAGCTAACTTGGATGGCTGGTAACTGGTCCGGGCTGCTTGCAGAAGAAAAGAAAACACACTCCAAAATGCTGCTCGAACCAGCGGCGCATTTGGCTGGTGGTTGGCCCGGTACTCCAAAATCTCGGCTTCACCTGCTGGGGCTGGTTGTCACGGTGAATCTCTCGTTCTGGCAGGGACTTTCGACCTGGGCCCACTGCCGACTTTCACATTGGCTCCACCGAGATTGGCAGCTTTGCTTCTTCCGCGACCAGGTTGTCAGATCACTGGTTTCTCGAGGCGAGAAGGGTTCGTTCGGTCCATTGAGCGAGCAGGGTGTGGTGGCTTCCTACTGCGATAGCTACTACATGTATTACTCGCAAGGCTGTTTGTATCATGCATGCCATATGTGTGTCTGTGGCTCCGTCGACATGTCAAACGTAAACAAAACGGCAAGTCTTCCATCGATTGCACCATATACGACCGTCTACAGAGTGCACGATGTTTTAACAGTGCAAGGTTTGGTTGTCTTCCTTCTCGTCTGTTTCCTGCGAGAGCAAACCAGAACGATTCCTTAGTCGAGCTTAGAAGCTAACTTAGTGCCAATATGATATGATTGATATGAGAGCATGCATGCATCACAGACAGACAGTTACATGCATCCATTCCCTCGAGGATATGTTTGACTCCTGTCGCTGTAAAACACGTAGGCGACGCGTGTGGACCAAGTTCCCCATACTAGTCCCAAGAATGCGGCCTCAACTCCCCAGGCTGCGGAAGGCGGCCTCTTTCCCACCATCATCGACAGCTTGCATTGTCGGTTTCTGAATTGTTTACAATCATGTATTATCGGCCAGACATCCGTAAACAAACAGCTCGAGACTTTGTTTACTTCGGCGCAGCGTCTGCCGTCACATCACCACTTTTCTATCCGCCCATCCCAATTGGTTGCTACTCGCTCTCCATCGTCTATTTTCGTCAATGCTCTTCCCACGCTGCCGGTTTTTTCAGGCGGGAAATTAGACTCAAGGGGCTTCCCCCGATCGCTGGCCGTTCTCAGCTGACGGACCCCTGCTCTTTTCCTGCTCGCTATCTCCACACCTAGCGATTGAGGAAATTAAACCTCGCGCATCAAGGGTGTGCTGCTGCTCTCTCAACAGGTTCTGTCCCAAGGGTTTCTCGTTCGATTGTCGACTGTGAAAAGTTTTCCATTATTTGGTATATTTTATTTTTTCTGAAATTTCTCGCTAGGTCCGAGCCTTCGGACAGTGCGAAGCCCGAAAGGACACATCGTTTAATACTTTCTAACGGTTGCAAATAGCAGGTGCTGACGAAGCCTGGCCGGTTGTTCTCCGTCGTTTGGCTGTTTGTCTTGGATGATGGAATACGACGTGATAGGCCCCTACTAATTTCACAGCACTCCATTCATAGACCCTATCTATTCCTGAGCGCGCGCGGAGAGGCATTTTTTCTGACACGCTTCCCGCGCGACATGATCCGTGATATTGCTGCATACACGTACCTACATTCTTGGTACCAGCCCTTTGAATATAAACCTGGAATATTTCCATCCGGCCACGAGCTATGCTCCACGGAAGTATAGCATAGCAGAGCTTGGAGCTCCAGCTCCGTCCTCAGCCAGCTGTCCAACCAAATACTAACTCTCCTTCATAATCGGAATCCAGAATCCAGTCCATTGCCGATCAACATTGCTGTCGCCGCCGCATATTCTTTACTCGATCTTCCCAGCCTCTAAAACCTGGAATTAACCGGAATAAGCTTCATCGAAAAGTCCGCCTCGAATTTCTTTTTAGTGGGCTTGACCTTTCGCGGACAATTAACAACTAACAACAACTAGTATTCGATTGTTCATTCGAGAAAGGCATGTGGAAGTACCGGTACAAGCCTGGAGGATTCAAATGCACAGGCGAATCATCAATCCGAAACAAGACAGCTGATTAGATCCGCAATTCTCCCTTAATATCGCTACGGGGGAAAATAATCTTGCAATTGCAATCCAGATCGCGAATCGATATTTTGACCACGGTCAAAGTTGTCGTTCTATGGAGACCGGTTGGAATCGCAATCTCTCCTGTTATTTTTAGCATCTCGACTCCTCTCTCTTTTTACTCCCCGTAGAATATTAAATTGGCACTCCACTAGTCAACTTTTTGAACATTCTCAGGGCTGTCGAACTAATTCTTCTGAGCGGCTTTACCCCGGAAAATGCCAACATCCCGTGCTGCCTGTGCATATGAGCCTATTCCATATACCCAGAATGAATGAATGAAAACTTCTCCTGTGCTCCTTGAAATCCGTGCATATCTGTACATTCGCATATCCACATATCACCACTCCAGTACTCCGTAGAATACCCTTCTCTCTCTTTCTCGTCAATCGAAAGAATCAAGAACTATTACATCATCATCCTCGCGTCCTGTCCGGCGAGAAACATAACTTCAGGAGGACAAGGACAACACATCGCTGACCCCTTGCTTTCCGCATTTTGATATCATCTTTTTCGCCAGCATCGTCGCTGTCCATCCTCCAGAATCTGGCGCACATTTACTCTCCTCGGTACACTACCAGATGAAGCTCCGTTAGCGCCGGCGCCCGACTACTTGCATACCACTTGGCGCACGAACGATGATGGTCCCGTCCCATCTGATACTGCCGGAATGAATATCCTGAGGTCACGAAAGCTCCAGCGACTGCTCTTGTAAGCTCCTGAAACCGATGGCAGAATCCGGGGAAACCACCACACGCAACTGAAGCTGCAGACAGTATCATGCTAACCGTTCCGTGTGTCGCGCGACACTCCCGGTCCATCATCTAGTTTCGCCGTCGCATCCGTCTTCCTCTTTCACCTCATGACCCTCTTTTTCCCCGACAAGACCAACGAGATATCGCCACTCGTCTTCTCGGGTACACCCCCAACCAAATTCCTGGCTCCCAATCGACGAAAAAACCTCAGGGTGGAGAACGTGAAGGGATTCTTTTCGCAGGATTTGCCAGAAACAAAGGAGGACCATTTCAACGTCGTCGGTAGTGACCTTCCTTTTGGGCGATTTTATAAGCATGACGTGGAAGATTCGAATTGCTTTGAGCTGTTTTTGTTACGTATGGGTCCTTGAGGCTAACACATCTGGCCTCTTTCTTCCTTGTTGGCCCACTGTGGAGACTATAGTATCACTCAAAGGACTTCGGATTAATACCGCAAGAATATTCAGTCCGTCATGAACTACCTCCAAATGCGACACAATGGCACCACTTTCAGCTCGAGATGCAGCGGCTGAACCGGGAGACGAAGATCCCTACTATGGGTGTTCTTGGTTATAAGGTTTTATATCTATTCCGGCCGCCGGAGAGCTATCATCACGTAGGAGGTTGGTGTTTTCCACCGGGATTAGCTCTAAGCTTTGAACTGCAAAGGGTCTGGTTTTGACACAAAGACCTCGAGACTAAATTTTTTCAAACTTTTTGACAGAATCGTTCTATGGCAGAGAATCATGGGAATGCCTGTGGACTCGCCAAGATGGAAACGGAACCGCTAAATGGGTCAGTGACAGCTCCAATGACTTACCTAAACCTCACCGAAACGTAAAAACACGACCGAGCTGACAGGAACACCGTTTGCAGATTGACGCAGAGCTAACCCCAGACGGCATCAAGGGAGCCAAGTATCTCCACACGCAATGGAACAGATTCTTAGGAAAGACGGATCTGGCTATGCCCGAGCTTTTTCTCACCTCACCTTTAAGGTATGTTTCACAAGCCTCATGCGTCGGCCCCACTTTTGCTAACCGCTATTATTTACCCCGCTAGCCGCGCAGCCGAAACTCTGATTCACGCCTTCAACCTAACCTACCGCTCTCCGCCCCCTCCATCCCCCATATTCGTCGAATATCTCCGAGAATCCTTCGGCGTCGACACTCATAACAGCCGAAGATCATACACTTTTCTCAGAAAAAAATACCCCCTCTTTGGGTTTGAAGAAGAATTCAGCGAGTTTGATCCCTACTGGACGAGCTATAGAGATGAAACGGCGGATAGTGTGGTGCACCGGGCGAAGATATTCCTCGAAAACTTGTTCCTAAGAAGAAGTGAAGTCTATATCGCGGTCTCGACACACGAGAGTCTTATAAAGGCCATATTGGCAGGTACGTATTTCGGGATCTGATCCTGTATTCGAGATTCTGCACGGCAGTCAGAGACCAGGACAGCTGATAGCCAATTTTGCCATTTTGGCTTTTTCTCGTATAGCTACTGGACACCGTCCGTTTACTGTACCGATTGGGCGTGAGTTTGCTCAATCACCCTCGTTCAATCTGCTGCTCATCTGACTGACATAATTGTTCCTCTAGATATGATACCTATCGTACTCAAAGCATCCTGGGTTAAAAGCTGGGACCCGCGCACCGAAGTCGAGAAGTACAAAATGTTCTACAAACGGGACAGAAACTGTACAGAACTCGATCCAGTTACCGATCCCGACGCCGAACCAGAGATCGATGACGACGAGTTTAATAAATAAACAAGCTCCCCCAAACAAACGAGTCGAGGAAAATCGAAAAGGTTTGGGGGTAATAGCAGAGGATAATTGCTTGGTTTCAGCGACAGGCTGTGTTTGGCTTTTCACCAGTGTATCGATCTGATTGGACAATACCCTTCGGTATGACTGAGTCTTTTCTACATTTGTTCTTGTTATAATTTTTCCGCAAAACTCGCTTTTACTTTGTGTATAATATTTTGATTTGCATGTGCTTACTCTTTTATTCTTTTGTTGGCGTTATGGGCTTAGTTACAAAAATATGCACTGATTTATGCGAGCTTATTATATATTAGATATAACGTATTATCAGACAGTTTTATAGCACTGGATTCTCAAAAAGAATATACGATGCTTGTTCCTGGGCTGATTCACTTTGAAAGCCATATGGAGTAATGAAGCCCATAGCCAGACGTGTAGCATGGGGATCCCGCACCCAGTTTTAAAATATTGGGGGGGTTTCATATCCCTAAACAAGGATATATCTTGCTAGCATCAGTTGTTTCTCTCGTTATGATAAGGATCTCGGAATACAAAGCGAACACTATCAGGATCCACCTTCTCGAAACATATCTGGCTGCCCAGCTGCGAGACAGTTGAATCTCGGATACATTTTGTTGCATTTTCCACCTACAACGCAATTGCTCGACGATCAACCCCAGAGTTCACTTCAGTAGAACGTACATAGCTTTGTGCGGCTGGTTTATATTTAATCCTATGAAGTATTCTGTATCTACATATGTAAATATTCGAGGAAGAATAAAGGCACACCAGTACTCTCGGAATCTCAATCCCACCCACTCTTGGCGTGTAACCCCAAACCATGACCGTCGATCAGTGCGACCACTGATTACATAAGATAACCATGTGTTGATCGCGTGTAGACAATCCCGCATCGACGTCACGTTTCGACGTCAAATAGCTGCGCTCCCCAGCGGACAGAAACGCTCCCAACTCTCCCATCACCAATCTCCTCAGATGCGGCACCCAGCAACCGTTCTATCCAGACTCACCAGCATTCTATCCACGCTCCCAAAGCGACCTCTTATTCAAACACGAACACGTTCAATATCTCCCAAAATGAGCTACCAAACGCTCGGAGCCAAGGAAGCCCTCGAGCTGGATAAAGAACTCATGAGCACCGGCGGGTTCACACTCGACCAACTGATGGAACTAGCCGGGTATTGTACTTTCCGCAATAAATCATAAATATCCAAGATATTTCCAAAATCACCAAGATATATCGATATAACCACTACGATGAATCGCTAACCCGAGCCGATATATCCAGACTCTCCGTTTCACAAGCTGGTAAATCACCACCCGCTTCCGGTAATTCTATTCGAAGAGAAACGGTACTGAAATAATCTGTACTGCGCGGATATAAATAGTTTATAAAGTCCACCCTCCGAGCAGGGGTAACCGAATCCTAGTCTGCTGTGGGCCGTACGTATGCAATGGTACCTTTCTCAAACGCCGAATTTTTTTGTTTTATAAATATATCCGCTAATTTAAAATATATATCCTTCCATAATAGCGGGAATAATGGTATACCCTTTAACCACACCCGTCAACTGGAACCTTTTTCCTCACTTCGCCTCGCATACTTGAGTACTTACTGAAGTAATTATTTGTGTTCTTGGTCTCGTAGGAGGAGACGGATTAGTCGCCGCCCGTCATCGTACGCACTTACCCTCCACCAACATTTACCCCCATATCCATACTGACCAGTTATCCCACGGAACGGATAGTATGGTACTACGGCTATAAACCAACAATCTACTTCCCCAAAAAGGGCAAAAACGAAATCTACGACGTAACTATTCCCAACCACCCAAATATTCAATATGCATGTTATCAAAAACCCCACAATCAAAAAGCACACTAACCTCCTTGACGAATAACAGCGTCTATCAACCCAACTGCACAACCTCGCCATCCCCTTCACAGACGACTACGCCACCGCCCTAAAAAACACAGACCACATCCTCGACGCCATCTTCGGCTTCTCCTTCTCCGGCGCCGTACGCGCCCCCTTCGACGAGGTAATCACCGCCATCAAAACTTCTTCGATCCCCGTAACTTCCGTCGACGCCCCTTCGTCGTGGGATATAGAAACTGGTCCACCGTCCGAAGGGCCCGGGGAAGGGTTTATGCCGGATAATCTCATCTCGTTGACGGCACCGAAACCTCTCGCAAAGTTTTTCAAGGGCAGACATTTTCTGGGGGGTAGGTTTTTACCTCCGAATTTGGAGGAGAAGTATGGGTTGAAGTTGAGGGATGTGTATGACGGTATCGATCAGGTTGTGGAATTGCCCAATTAACAAAACTTTTAGCAAATTGGATGTGAAATTTCGGGGGGGTTAATGCTATAAGTTGGTATGGTGATTTATGAGGTTAACCGGACAGTTACAACGCTGGTAATAGCATGTAAAATTCCCGAAGAAAAGTTTAATACATCAAAACGTATCATAAGGCCGGACTTTGCGTCAAGATGAATCACTACCCTCACCTATAATATCAAAGAGGGGAGAGGGAAAGGAAGAATAGATTACACGATTCCCATGATTCAGAGACCTAGAATAACAAGGAAAGACAAGAAACGTTTCTAGGAAGAAATGTACTTCAAAGTAGACGTGCCACTGAATTCAACGGCGACCTTGTGAGGAGAATTGTTTTCAAACTACATTATCATATTGCTCTTTGAGGCAACAAGAAAGAAAAAGGTATTCCACCAAAACCAAAATATCATGTAATTTTACATAGAAGAGTCTTTAGAAGAAGAAGAAAAAAACAAGAAAAATGTAAACCATCCAAAAAAAAGCGATCCCATAAGTTTTGTGAAGCCAAAAAGTCGTAAATCATAGCCGTACCACTGTATCGCCTGCAAAGAGAAATAGATAAATGAATAAAAAAGATCGAAAAGATACGTCATAAGAGAGAAAAAATGTAGAGAGGTAACACCGAAATCGAGAGAATTATATAAGCCATCACGAACCATCAAGAGCTCCTTTCCCAGCCTCTTTTTCTTTTAATCTTTCTGGCCTTCATTCAATAGCAACTCAACCAGGATCTGTCGAGTATCGGTCTCAGGGTGCACCATAGCCAGCTTGATAGTACGCTGGCCAGCGCTTCCACCACCCTGGCCGTCATCAAGACATCGGGCGTCACGTCCGGCAATGACCTGGCGTAATCGGCCGTTATCCGCGTTTCGAATCTCCACGAAGTCCTGATCGAATAACAGGACGTATGGAGGATAATGGGCACAAGTTTTGGCTTTGCCCACGAACTCCATGATGACGGAACGGGAAACATCGCCGTGCTTGTTGACGTAGACACCACATTCTAGAGAAGAATATTACTAAACGAATCAACACACGAAAAGAAAGGGGTCAGATTTACCTTCGTAACAAAGCAGGAATTCAATATCAGATAGCCTAAACATGCCCAATGGCCTTTGATTACTGAGCCTGAGAGCGATGGCTTGAACGTGAGACGCCTTAAGCTCAGGAATAGACCATGGCTGTTTTTTATCCAAAGTCATAACCTCGAAACCTGTTCAAATGTTAGCATTTATTAACTGGTTTAGCTGAATGTGAATTGAACCGTACCCTTGGCAGAATGAATCGAAAGTGACGAATGGAACAAGCTGATCCCATAACATTCAGTCGGAATATAAAGTTCGTCGAACTCGCGAAAAAACTCAGTAGTTCCTCTCTTCGAAAATCTACTCTTTCGTTCGGTAGCTTTCTGGAAGACTGGCTCCAACACCTTGAAAGTCGAATGCAAGCCGTCCTTGCGTTTGTAGAACACGAGCATCCTGTCCTTCATACGGCTCGTGGCGAAGAAGCCAACATCTTTGCCGCCGGAGAGCTTCTGTGGTGCTCGTTTGGCTGACTCGCTAACAACACCGCTAGTCGGTGGAACGATGACATCTAGGTGGTATGCAATAAGCGTTCTGTCGGCGAGAACAAGGAACAAGCTGAAGTCCTCCAAGACAGCTATCTGCGTTACGCGGGCGATCGAATTGATAGCCTATAACAAATTATTAATTTCTTTTCAGAAAACTCAAATTTGGATTTTTGTTCACCAACCTTTTTCCACCCACGTGGGTTGTCATAATCAGAGATATAAACACCAGAATCGGTTCCGACAGCAACCATCTGCTTCCCATACCCCATACCGACGTTAAAGGTAGTCGCACAGTTGGCCTGGGCCTTGGTTATCACAGCAGGCGCGGGTCCCGGGTAGAGCGCTTCCGTCTCTTTGATAGCTCTATCCAGAGGGGTACCACGGACGTTAACATCCTTGGGACCGGCGGCACTCGAGAGAGCTTCGTAACCAAACGCGGAGTCAGACATTATTCTGAGTCTAAACGGCTCAGCGTTTTGCCTAAATAGCGATGCTGCATGTCGTTCTTTTGCGATAAGAATCTTTTCAAACCAGTCGGCACGGGCGCTTGCGGACGGAGCGTATAAAGTATAAGAACTGTCTTCGTTCTTGAAGGCCTTTCCGAGATGCCTGATGCGGAATGGATACATGATGTTATCCTTGTCCTTGGAATCCCATCCCGGGGAGTTGACGGACCCAAGCGATGAGGAGGTTTGGGTGTGTGTGAGGGCGTTAGGGGTCGGGGTAGAAGAGTTGGATATACTTGGACGTTGCCCAGGACTTGGTTGAACCTGTTTAGTAGCAGGGCCAATAATTTTGACGCTGCTCTTGACCACAGGTGCATCGTTAATCGAGTCTTCGAGAACAAGTAGGTCCATTGGTATTGGCTAAAAGAATTTCACTGTTAGAATATCATCCATGAGTAACTCAGAATACTTAGTAGACTCACCATTCTAGAGACGTCGTATTTCAAGTGTTTATTCCTCTGGCCGGTCGTTGTAGCATCTTTCGTCTGTACCGTCTTGGCTAGGACGAGATAATGATCAAATAGAATGGCATGGGTATCGAGCCAAGTAAACCGATTTCCTGATCTCTGCAGGTCTCCCTGATAGACGACTTCTCTGCCCTTTTCATCTAGACGGAGATCGACAACCATTCCTGGGCGCATGACAAGCTTTCGTCCAAGCTCTGCTAAGGTCACCTTCTTTGTCATCTCGTCGACTCTGGCATCGCACTCAAGTGTGACTGCTTTAATTTCTTCGATGGCAGCTAACAAAGAAATCTTCTCGTCTCCCTCTTTTAGCGAATGTTTGAGAATTGTCGAAAGCAGCAAGCTGTATCTCTGTAATCTTGTAATCGGATTCTTCAAGAAATGCTGCCACTCAAGACGATTGGCCCGAGAATCCTGTCGACAGTGTTCGAGGAACTGTCGGAACAATATGTTCTTTTCGGCTTCGTGGCGCACGACGGCATCCGCCCACGGGAAGGCAGCGGCGTATTCGATATATGCAGGCTTGGCTCTTCGAATCCATTCACGGAAGATATCGCTGAACCCAACAATCCAAGGACCTTGCTCCCGTTGACGGAACTTGAGCTGGGGTAGCAGATGATCCTCATTGGATTTCCGAACAGCATCTGCCTTCCCAAACACATCCTTCATAAATTGATCAAAATTCTTCGGTTTGATGATGTGATTCTGCTTCTGTACTGCCAGCAACTGGTCGCGATACACAAAGCGAAGAACGTTCATATGATCCAGGTATTCTTGCTCGGTCTGGACGACTTCATGGAGATTGTTCTGCCTCTCAACCTCCTTCTTGTTGACACCTTCGATATCTGCTCCCTTGAGTTTCCAGAATGTTGCCCAATCCTCCTTCTTCTTGCCAATGTCTTCGGGGTGGGCCGTCAACGAGATCTTCTTGAGCGTGCGGGCGCAAAGGTGAGCGTAACATCTTCCGGGCATTGCCTGGATGTCCTCGTTATCTCCAGTGTGCAGTCTAGGGGCGTAACAACCACGTCCCGAGACCTGGAAGATGACACCAGACACCACGGCTTCCGTGTTCCACTTGACCCATTCCTCGTCTCTGACCAAGCACTCGTTTTCCCAAAGTGTCGACAGAACACGAGCGGCAAGGGTTTCGGCATCGGCAACATTCATAGTCGGAACCTTGTGAGTAAATAGCGCCACAATAGCCTCCGCGATTCCTTTCTCTTTCAAAAACTCCTCGCCTTCGGTCGTAGTCTTGAGCCACGTGAATATCTGACTGATCGCCCAGGGTTCGTCGCACTTCTTGAAGTCCTTGCTCGATAACTTTTCGGGATCGAATTTGCGGGTCTTGATGGAAGGGAGATCGATTGCGCCCAAGGCGCCTTCCTCGAAAATCTGGGATTGTGCAACTAGGGCACGGTTAGCTGGAGGTCTCGAAACCGGAGGTCGTGCCCCAGCTGGTTTCAGAGGGGCAGAAGCATCTGTTTTTGATCTCGCAGGACCAAGTAAACTTGTGCTTGTATGTGGATAGTTCAGACTCAAACTACTTTTTAGGCGGGATTCTTGACCCGGTGGGAGATAGCCATCCGCCGTGGCATTGCTATCGGATTTCGTGCGGTTCAACTCGTAACCTAGTTTTTTACAAATGTTAATCAGGGTCCAGCTTGGATTAATTGGAAGATACAAAATACTTACTCGGGGTAGGATAAAATGATGGTTCCATGAAACCACCCGCGTACATCTCGTCATCATCACTCTCGTCGTCAGCAGTGATAGAGGGCTGTTGTAGCCTCGATGCGCTGACGAAACCCTCATACTCATCCCCTTCCGCGTAACTGTTCCGTCGCTCAGGATTGGACAATCCACCGGTGCCGAAAGTGTCCACCCGAGCTGAAGCTGCGGAGAATGGTGCAAACGGATGCAAGTTGTCCTCCTCGGGGTTGGGGTAGAAGTAATCACCCTGGAGGGTAGTGGATTTTGAGTTTGTCGAGACAGAAGTCATCATAGTACTGGTTGTATCTCTTCTGTTCAAGTCACTGTTGGTGCTGAGGGTGTTCGTCGTAAGCACGGTGGATGTGGTGGCCGCAGTGTTGCTTCTGCCTAGATCTGCGGGTGATTTGTGGGTGGGGAGCACCGGTGCGACGTTGTCTTGGCCAGCTTGTTTGAATGTTGGAAAGGATGGTTCGTCCTCGTATCCGCCGTAGAAGCCTAGACCGGCGAAACCGCTGAGATCCATGGGCATATCAAGAACTTCACCGAGGGGATCTTGATCCTCGTCAGGTGGTAAGGTTGCGACATGTCCATTGCTGAGCTTGCCCTGGGTTTCCCTAAACTCATCTGCACGCATGGCTTCCCAAGCTGCGGCTGCTTCGTCGCTACTGTTACCAGCCGGATACGAGGGATAGGGCAGGCCTTCGTTGTTATTGCTGGAGCTGGCTCCCGCGTGCCCATCTTGCTTTTGGAAAAGAAGGTCGACGTCAGGTGTGAACTGCGATCCGGAAGCGCCGTGCCTGGGCTTGGACGATGTGCCATTCCCAGCGACGAGATTTTCTATATCTGCATACAACGCCTCTCTAGCATCTTCCTCCATCCTTTGGCGATCCGACATGTTGTTTGCAGAAGATGAATGGGGTGGAAGGTTTGGCGGGGAGTCATGCTCGCCGACAGCGTATTGAGGCTGGTGTTGGTGTTGGTGGTGGTGTTGTCCGTTGGCCGGTCTAGATTGTGGAGAATGTGAAGGTGGAGGAGGTGGAGGGGTCGGCAGAGGGTTGCTGTATTCTCCATCGTTATGGTAGTTTTGGTATTGAGATTGCGGCAGTTGATTCTGTTGGCTGAAGTAATTCGCTGGAGAGTGCCCTCCTTGGGAAGAAGCCGAGCCGTACCGCTGAGCCTGGTTGCCATTATAGTCATTGTGTTCATCCTCTTCGTCGTAGCTCCACTGATTCTGCTCTCCATTAGGAGTATAAGAGTTGGTCGGTTGAGGGGTCGACGATGAGCCGGGATGCGAAACACCCTGGTGGTATGGAGTGTACGAAGGAGCATTCGTTGCCGTTTGAGAAAATTGCGAATTATTGGTGTATTGCTGTCCCGATTTGGTTTGTTAACGACGAGCCACAACGTGGGCAAAAACGTGGCAAAAGAGTGGTAAAGGCAGCAACTTACCGGAAATGTCTGTTGATGCTGGACAGGAGGTGGAGGCGGTGGAGGTTGAGGTAGTTGGTGCTGCGGCTGCTGCTGATGTTGATAGTAGCCTCCTGATACCGTACCATGCCTCTGTGGCGGTGGAGGTGGAGGTGGGACGTTCTGGCCCAGTCTTGTAATCAAGCCCTCGTTTTGACCGTACAGAGCAGGATTATACTGCATTCGATTCTGCGCCGCAGGTGAGCTGTATTGGGTATTGGCTTGACAAAAAAAAAAGTTAGCAAAATGAAAACACCGTTCGATTGGCGGGAAGAAAAAAACGGAAGAGGTATACCATAATTTGATGGGAAAGATGGAGCATTCGTTACGGTAGGCGACTGTGGAACATACTGGCCATAAGCCGACGGCGATGTCGTGGTCATAACCGACATCGAACGTCCCAGATGATTCCCTGGATTGTATCCAACCTTCGGATGCGGAGGCAGTCCTCCAGGCGGGCCGGGTAGCGGTCTGGCGCCAGCCTGCAAGGTAGGTGGAAGGCCAGCGGCCCCATAAGGCTGACGAGGAGGGGGTGGGGGGATATTCGGCTGAGAGGGTAGCGTTGTCGAATTCTGACCGTAGTACATTGGCTGATAGCCTAACGAATGCGCAGGAGGAGCGGGAACGTATTGAGATTGCTCTGTGAGAGCATTCGCAGGTGGTGGCGCACCGTATGCTTGTGCAGCCGGGGGTGATGCTGCGCCCTCGGGTCTGCGATCGTAGTAATTGGCGTTGGTATAGAACTCTTCGTCGGTTCTCTGCTGGAAGCCACCGGAGCCGTCGAAATGCCTATCGTCTCCGCTTCCAAAGCTGGGAGATCTTGAACGAAACCTCGGGTCGGCGAGACCTCCGGGCGGAGGACCACCGTGAGGTTGAAGATTTGCCATATTTCCTTCGGGGCTCGAAAAGCGGACGAGCGAGCCGCCCAACGAAAGTGCGAAAAAGGATGTAAGCTGAGAGGACAAGTTTGTCGATAGGTAGTACGGCTGGGGTAAAACTTCCGAGAACGGATGGATTGCTATTTTACGGGGTAAACGAACGGGCGACACGAAGTCGATGGCGAGTGCTGACGGGCGGGTCCTCCTAGGTTGTTCGACTGTGGCGATGGTGGAAGTGGAGAGAGAGAGAGAGAGAGAGAGAGAGAGAAGGTGGAGGTGGTGAAGGAGGAGGAGGATAAAATCGATGGATGGCGGATGAGCTGTCTGCGGAGGAGAACGAACGAACGAACTTCAACCTCGACCACGCCGACCAACCTACGCCGGCCTACCACAGCCGCCTGACTTTGCTGCCTTTCCTTTCCTGCCCGAGCTGAGCGTATCAAAGACTTAATCTGGATGAGACCCGCCTTTCCGCAGCCCAATTTCACAGCACCTTAATCCAGAAAGTGGGGAGCAAGGTAGTCTGCTTTGTGATATCGGTGGGCCTGAGCGAAAAAATAATAATAATATTTGGATTTCGAGGAGCAGCTCGTTATCAATATCTCCAGAGTACGATACCCGAGAATTCACAGGAGAAGCCGAAGCACAGACTGACGGTTAAGGAGTGGTAGTGGTAGTAGTAATACGCAGTAACAACATTGGCGCCCCACCTCTGGCAAGGTCTGCTTCCGGAACAAGCGTCTACCGCACCACGGACACGGAGTAGCCGCAACTCTACTCTTGACAGCCAATTTGATATCACGGGTTCTCACTCACTCAACCTCGAGTGAGGGGTATTTTAGTTCGATATCAGAAGAGCTTTAATATTTCGTCGATACCACCTCGAAAGGCTTTATTCGGACCGAACTAGACCTCGTGGCGGCGTGTCGCAACCAATTTGTGGTTTTAAAGGGTTCGGCAGCCCAATTGTCCCCATGATTGGCTGCAGGTGCCTGGTTCTGCTGCACCCGCTGTCACCATCGATCTGGAAAGCAAAAGTAATTAGCTGAGGACGAGCAGCAAACATTAATGCCCTCGGTGTCCGTACGTACAACTGTTTGGCGCAGCAGCTACTTAACTCCAGTAAGCTTATACCGACAATCTATCTTAAACCCCGACTTTATTGCTCTCAATTTCACATGCTTATCCCTCATATCATACGTGATGCGTCAGTTCTGTCAAGATTTACATCTAGCTACCAATAAAATATCTTGCACACGCCACGGCTTCGGGAGATCTAGGGTCTGTTTCGAAGAAAAGTACGGCAGTGCGGTTTTGATCATCGAAATCCCAACGGCTCTTGAGCTCAGCCACAGAGGACACGCCTCACGATAGGATCCGTCGTTTGAATCTGAGGTTTCTCAGCTCAATAAGGACGTTGGGGAAGTTGAGTTTCATGATGAGTGAGACCTTTCCAGGTATATGCAGGAACTTACTTTCGTTGATGT
This sequence comes from Orbilia quercus, assembly GCA_036971405.1. Classification (NCBI taxonomy): domain Eukaryota; kingdom Fungi; phylum Ascomycota; class Orbiliomycetes; order Orbiliales; family Orbiliaceae; genus Orbilia; species Orbilia quercus. Next base: position 919,552 of record JAJTUE010000012.1, read on the forward strand.
TTGAATTTAAATTAATTCTTACTTAATCCTGGAGCTCTAGTGTCGAGGTATATATCAAATAGATATAGAACGCATCCCAATTCGCGGTCGCATGCACGGACGTCTACGCGTATTAGTATACATATTTGAAATTCTCTTCGCGATACATTAATATGATATGCGTCTGCAGCAGATATCAATGTTTTAATTCACAAGGGCAGCCGAACAATAGCCAGCTGCATTGCATCTAGTATTTGAGAAAAAAAAGTACTCTTTATAAGGAGGACCTTTCTCTTAATAGAGCCTAACTCGATGATCTGATGGAGGCAACGCGACAACGCATTTGACGGCGATCCTGCGACGAACGACGTCGACCGTGGCGAGCATGAGGTCACGACAGCTAGAACCGGATACCGACGGCATCGAGATCTGGATCTTTTAAAGCGTCGCAGAGTGAAAGCATTAAGATCGCGAGAGTTCTACCAGCTCCATGTAATTCCGATCGCGAATGTAGCGCGAAAGTTGAAAACGCGAGTCAGGTCCTGGCCGACTCAATGGTCGATAGACGGCAGACAAAATGTGGATACGTCCTCGGCCTGGAGATGCCCAATCGAGAGCGTCGACATGCACCCAGCCGTCCTGTCCTGTTGAAGCGGTCTAGGCCAATTACTTAAGTGAGCTTAATAATAATAAATGCGATAGTTCGACTGCCCCGCACTGTAACCGAGAGAAGAAAAAAAATTTAAAAATTTTTGGGAGAGGGGCAGGGCGTATTTATACCATGTCGTCACCACCCTCCTGAATCCGAATCCTCAATCGATCGAATTGAACCTGCAGAAACCTTCTCACATCTCAAATCCGAACCGATAGATAACTACTGTAAGCTATATCTCAGCCCTACGCATTATTAACTCCCTCACCCGCATTGAAGCAATTAAGCACCTTGGAGCTGTCTCCCCCCGCATTGTACATACCCCTGTCCGCGCTTCCCGGCTAACCCGTTGACTCCGATCTCAATCAATTCGAAATCTGTGGTAGAGCTATTAATATTAATATTCACACGTATTATCCAATCTATCAAAATGGTCAAAGCAGGTATGAACCCCACAATCTCTCTCATCCGGCTACAATATTAATATACTGAACAATCTACCAGTTGCTGTCCTCAGAGGAGACGGTGGTGTCTCCGGAACCGTCACCTTCGAACAAGCCAGCGAGTCCTCCCCAACCATAATCAGCTACGAGATCCAGGGAAACTCCCCAAACGCCCAGCGTGGCTTCCACATCCACACCTTTGGTGATAACACCAACGGATGCACCTCTGCCGGCCCTCACTGTAAGCCCACACACACACACACACACACACACACACACACACCCTCTCTCTCTCTTTTCACAGCACACCCCGCACACACCCGGACTGACATCAGTATACAGTCAACCCACACAGTAAGAACCACGGTGCCCCAACTGACGATGAGCGTCATGTCGGTGACCTCGGAAACGTCGGTACCGATGGTGACGGTCTCGCCAAGGGCACGATCACTGACAGCCTCGTCAAGTTGATCGGACCCGAAAGCATTCTCGGAGTAAGCATCATGTATCAAACCAAGAAAATCGTGAAACTAACGATATACTCTACAGCGAACTGTCGTCATCCACGCCGGTACCGATGATCTCGGGAAGGGTGGTAACGAGGAGTCCTTGAAGACTGGAAACGCTGGTCCCCGTCCAGCCTGCGGTATATTCACTTTTGTCTCCATAAACCTATTCGCTGTTACTAACATCTGATCTCTCCTAGGTGTTATTGGAATCTCCAACTAAACAGATCACCAGCTGGCATTGATATCCATTTGCGGATATTCTCACACCTAACCCAATACGCAATTCTGAGATTGACGGGTGTATGAAGGACGCCTATATATTTCCATGCTGTATCTCTTACCTCAATGGTATTAAAAAGTAAATCAATACTAAGGAGTTACTTCCACTACAAAGACCTGGTGACAAAAAGATGATGCAACCGTGTGATATAATCCGTTCCAATCCACGTCAACCTATCCAAGAGAATCTTTATAGAATTTCGCAATTAGATGTTTATGTTCTTCTATACAAAGTGTGGAGCTGTCTGACGACGAGACTAGTCTATATTATGATTCTTAAATACAGTTTACAAAACTATACAATCTATAAGAACACAAATCTCAATATGCCAATACGCAATACTAACCCCTTCCACACCTCTCCCACAAATCATACCAAGATAAAATGCTACCTCGAGGCTAAATACTCGCTACCTCCACCAGAGTATATAAATTTAAAAAGGCGGTCCATAAATCATCTTCAACCTAACATCCCTACACCCCTCCTCCACCGTATCCCGATGAATCGTCCACCCCCCACCAATAGCCGGACAAGCCTTCCAATCCCACCCACCCTCAGCAGCAAGATAAAACTCCCCAAAAATATCACAACTAGTACTAAACACCTGCGTCTCAACCAACCCTTCAGCCGGCAAATCTTTACTAAACTTCAACTGCTTCCCATAACTCGCCCCCGGAGCCTCAGAATACAAATACCCCGGAATCATATATTTATACCCAGGCCCGGGCATGAATATCTCATTAACCACGGTGAACGGCCAGATTACCGATTCGGTGGTGGGTAGATCCACGCCGACAGTACTGTTCGATATGGAGACGATTTTGTCGTGCAGGTCGTCCGTGGAGTTTATGCGGACTGTGAAGCCCGTTTTGTCTTGTGGGGTGCAGAGGGCGCGGGATGAGATACCCGTTGGGAGGGCGGATGCGGTGACCGCGAGAAAGGTGGTTAGGAGGAGGGATTTGACGTGCATTTTTCTATATCAAGTAGATAAGCAAGTGTTTAAAGATTTATTCGAAGCAGGAAGTACGGGTTTATAGTGTATTATTGATATCTGCATGAGATGGTACTCGAGGCTATCTCACCTTCTTATATACCTCCATTGTCCCTTTCAAAAAACACCCTGAAGAGATAATCGTCATAGACGCAACATCAGGACTACTCGAGTAGTCCCCGGTAAGGAAAAACTTTGCTCACCTAAGTTAGAATCAGACAAAAAAAACCTTAAGAATGGGGTTTAAAATGTTTATTTCATGCACACGAAACACTCCGATTCGGTTATTCCCGTTTACGCTTGGCCTGCGTATGTACGTAAGACGAGGTTACAATTAATGCTAGAATCACATGGTGATCCTTTTTTATATGCCGTGGAAGGTAGCATTCGATTTCCAAGAGCTGTTGGATAGAATCTTTAACGTTGGTTTGGAGAAATTTTAAGATTCTACATCGACTGTGATTGGCAAATATGAGGGACATGAAAAGTTGAAAGAAAATAGCATCTTCGGGCATTTTTTCTCTTGGCCGTTCTACTAATATAATATACCTAGGTACTTGTATATTATTGATCAAGCTAGCTTTACAGAGATCAATGCACAAGTTGATAAAAGAGACAGCTATGAGGATTCTGACTGAAATTTTTTGAAAAGCTTTTACTTTTTCACAACAGCATTAAAAATAGAGAACCTAAATCTTATACCTTCGTCACCCTAGCCGGGATTCTCATTTCCCCCAGTAACTCTAGAAGAGCTAATACATTATAGAAGCACTCGCGGTGACATGATAATCGAGCTGTGTGGTATTTCCGGCGCTGCAAAAGAGCTACAACGTTCAACACAAAACCCTAAACTGGTGACGAGATTGATCCAGAGTATCCTTATTGGATTATTACTTCGAGACACCAGCACTAGCTTTTCCGAAACAGTTCATAGATGTGAAATAGTTTGACGCATGTGCTAAAACTTAAATTGTCCAGAGTTTTCTAACTTTTAAGATATTTATAGTAGCGGGGACATTCTTTGACGATTTAGATCGAGTGTTCGAATGATTTGGTGGCCATGGCGTGTATGTCGGTCACTTGGTAGCTACATAGATAGTTCTGGGTTACATTATAATCCGAAACGCTTGAGCTTCGTTTGATTGAGGCAGATGCGAGATCTCAAGACAGATATACAGATAAGAGATACAGAAGAATAATAAGACGTATATCACCTAAACTATTAATATGCTGTCGCATTAACATATCGAGAGAAGATATTATGCACGACGGGAAGTTATAGTGCATCTTTTAACTTTGGGCTAAGTCCGGAGACGAGACTAATTTGAGTGGTAGAGACTGGTATTACGAGACCAGGCTGAGTCGTCGATAGCTACTTTTATACCAAATTTAGTTCAAAATATTAGATGGCATATCCGATGATAACCATTCATCCAATAAGCCAAATCTGCTTCTGATATATCACCGAATTCGTGGTTTGGCTTTCATTCGGCTTCTTCCCATCCGCCACATCGTTCCCTGCATCGATATACCTCTGCCGCTCACCCTCCGTCACATTGGTAAGTAGTACAGTGCATAGAGCTGTCGAATACGCTGCACCAGAATTGTCATCTTCCTTGAAAGCTTCTTTCAACCCGCCCCATTTATAAATCGAAACCAGCAGCGCCGGGCTACCGGCTCCCGGACCGTTTCTAGCCACATCCCGATCCGGAACAATGATTCCGAGCTCCATAGTTGCCTCGTCGTGCCCTGCTCTAGCAATCTTATCCCTAATATCTACCGGATCGGTGGGATCATAGGTAACCTTGACCCATAGTCCTTGTTTATTCAGGTTGAGAAGGAAGAATCCCTCTGCCAATTTGAACGGTTTTATCGAATAACCCTGATACTCGATCCTCAACCCTTCGTCCTTCATGGCTCCAAGATTCATAGCATCATTATACGCAGATCCTAATACCTTCGACCTCCAAAAAGTCTCGCAAGCCCATCTGTACCCAGGCACATCCAACTTTGGTCCCGGTGAGAAGATGATACTCTTCGGAAAATACGTGAGCATCGACAACATCTTTGCTGTTCTCTGGTCATCCGGTGTGCTGTGAATTTCTCCAACATTTAAATTCATCATTCCACCCAGACACAAGTACACATCGCCGGCCTTTGTCGTATTCCGCCCAGCAAGTCCAGACAAAGCGAGCCCAACGCTATTCCCCTCATCCCGCCAGTTTAGAATCCCTTTATCGTATGCCCCGTGTAAAGCCGAAAACTCATGGTTGTGAGTACCGACGTCGGTATCGATCGCCTCGAATGCCCATTTTTGCCGTTCCCAAGCCCGGGCTAGATGCACCGCCGGGTTACTATACTCGAACACCCCATCCGCAAACTGCACATAGAGATTTTCGATATTCAATGCTGCCTCCTGCAATGTCCACATTCTTCGCATCCAGTTCGACCCAGCGATACGAACGAGTATTTCCCGCGGAGGAACCTGATCCATCGGCATCGCCGTAAGTTCCGCATCAATCATAAGAACCCGATCGGATTTTGCATAGGTTTCCACCATTCTCTGGATCGCGAGTTTTCGGTATTGCTTCTCTAAAGGAATGCACAACGTATCAAGCCACAATCCAACCGGTTTGGGCTGTTTCTTCAGTCCAAATATCTTGGAAAACGATTTCTTCTCCTTCACTTCGTAAAGCTTATCAATTAAACTCTTGAGTCGGCGCACCTGGCACTCCGGTATCGAATTCGCCGATACATTCCCCAACCCATCCGACCAGACATGCGAAAGCGCCACCGGTTTGCAATTGTCAAACGGCAAAGCTTCAAGCCATCCTTTCTCTCCTCTATTCGCAATATCCCCCTTAACAATCGTAGCAGGTAACCCCCCAGCGTCAAGAATACTCTTGACATCCTCCAACGCGGAAGACATGTGATCGCATTGACACGTTTCGTCAACATGCCTAGTCACATACGTCATATCATCAACCTGAGTAGCCGAACAAGCGAATAAACTACAATGCTCATGAAAATCCGGTGACGGCAGACTCCGCTGGAAACCCGAAGCATAGTATAAAGTTGTAAGACTATATGTTCTCGATAGCCTCGCTACATCGCTAATACACCACCCGGCTGCTAAGAAACGTTGGATAATAAGAGATGGGATACCGTGTACATCCGATGCAGGTTGGCTAAAGCGCACGTACGGCATAGCTTGAAACTGCTGAGTATATGCCGTTTGTAAACTGGCCGCAAGCAACGCTATCGAGCACGCTACGGCTGGAGGTACCAATCCAACATCGGTATTTGCAATGAAGCTCGCGGATTCCCCCGCTGCTCCATATTTCGTTTGCCAGGCGATGAGCGGAGGACAGAGGTATTCAGTTACAGCTCGGGCTTCAGAGAATATAGCGTCGATTCGATCCGTCTGTCGTGCCGAACTCGCCTTCACCCACTTTTCGATCAACGGTGGGATCTTTTGTGCATCGATAATCAATTGTCCATCTGGATCTGTGCTGGTAACGTCTGATATTTGAATTGTTTGTTTTCCAACTGCGGAAAACTGGCCGAAGAATAGCCAGCTCTGAAGAAAGGCGACGGTCTCGTCTGGAGGATGCTCGCTAAAATTCCCGGACAGCAACTGCTGCTTGTCGAAACCTCTGCGCTCTGGGTAAGTCGCGAAATCTCCACCGTCGTAATCATACGTACAGAGGCACGGAGCCTCGGTATACGCAGTGCCATGACTGTATGGTCTAAAAGTCGGTGCTGGAAAATAGTCCATTTTGATAGGAAATATTTGCAACAATAACAACACACTTGTGTCTTTGCCTTAATTCGAAATGGAACTGAGATTGTATTGCAGGCGGGCGCCGCATATATCTTATTTATACCCCGCATATTACCTAGGCAATTAATCGCTCGTATTCTACAGGATCCAATTTATGGTACATGGCTAGGTTGGAGTGTCAGCAAGATAAACTCCTCAGCTTGAAACTGGACCCGCTTGGTATTATGCTATTTACACATTTTGTCACTTGACGCATAAGTACGAACACAAAGATCAATTGACAGCATCTATAATACACTTCAATTGTTTATTCCGCATTGGTATTTCGTAAGCCTATCTCAAGTCTGCTAGATTGTCAAATTTATCTCATATCTACCCGACACACCATTTCTGAGTAGGTCGATAATCATTCGAACGAACCGTTGGGTGATTCGTCATTATGAGATTCTCATAATCCACGCTCGGAATCTCCGTGAACCAAATGAAAGACTCGTACTGACAATAGATAGTCCCGCTCCTGTCCAAATTCGTTATAGAAACCATAATCGCTCTACCGTGTTTACAAGCAACGGTTCCTCCATCTTTCAAGAGTAAACCATGGTTCAGGTAACTCCCCTCCGACTTGATAATGGCGAGACTGTTCGAATTCCTTTGAGTAATAGCTTTCCAATCTTCCGCCGACTGATACTTGCCCGAATTTTCAGCGTAGGTACAAGTTACGAAATATAAATTCTGACCTCTTTTAGAATTCACCATCAAAGGAAAGTCCGGCCGACTCGGTTTCTCCGGCAGTACGAACCCAGGGAAGGTGACGTATAGTCCCTGCGGCGAAACTCTGCCCGGGTTGTTGAGATCGAATTTCCCCCAAGACGAAAGCTTGAAGTTATGGCATGCCCATCGGTATCCATCCACGGGAACTCTTTCCCCTCCTTTGAATATCACACCCGAGGGGACTTCCTCGAACTGATCGATTAGGGCGGTCATCCGGCCGGTGTGGCCGTCGCCCTTGAGAACCTTCGATACATCCTTATACATAATATTGCAAGCAACTAGGACTCGGTCCTCCTCTTTCGTGGTAGCGCGGCGACCGATCAGAGTCCAAAGATTCTCCAAAAACAGCACATACTGCTGCATCTCGAGTTCCATACCTTTGAAACTCAGAGCCGGGTTCGGAAGCCTGAAGCCACCTTTGTTGTACTCCATAATTGCAACCGCGCCGTTGAGACCTTGGAATCCGTCGTCTCCCAGGATAGCGACGTTTTCCAAGGCACCATTTATCAAGGAACGTCTCCCTTCGAGAACTTGTAATCGGAGTCGCTCAACAGCGTCGGTGTGGTCGATAACTTGGTCTTTCAAACAGAATGCTAGCTTTTCCAGCCCCAGGATAGCTTCCTGTAAAGTCCACACACGTCGCATCCACGTAGACAAGACGACTCGGGCCATGAGTTCTTCGTCCGTACGATAATCATGACGAGCTATGGAGGCATCAAGGACCATAACATAGCGAGCTGTAACACGAAAGCTGTTAGCATGTCTTGACTTCAATCCGATATAGTTTGAAAGTTGCATACCCTGCCGATAAACTTGATTCATATTCTTAATCGCCAACTTTCTATACTCCTTCTGCAAAGGCACACACATCGTGTCCACCCACACAGAGCATTCAAAGTCCGACTCCTGCTCCCAAACGCTACCAGGTCTCTTCGCGAACGAATGCTTCTTTAGATTGACAAACTTGTCAAAGCTCCCCTTCACCCCTCTTGTCTTCCCATCCTTCATCGTGTAGTTGACATAGTACGCCAACCGCCTTAACTGGCACATTGGAAGCGTATTCGCAAAGGGATTTCCCAACCCATCCGACCAAACGTGCGAAAGGGCAACGTAATCTAGCGACTTTGCTATTCCGGACTTACTCTGATTGCGTCTCCAAATGCTCGGTTGCTCCACCTTTTGAGGCTTGACGCTTATTCCCTTGTACTCGCCGTCGACGATCGAAATCGTCAGCGACGGAATATGCCCGTCCTCCAAGCACTTCTTAACATCCTCGATATCCGGCCCGTCATGCTCGCACGTACAGTCCTCATCAACGTGCTTCGTAACGTACGTCGCCTCGTCGATATTATTACCGACACAACTACCATTCCCGCAATCCGCATGCTGTCCGGGGAATCGATTCGTCTCCGGCAAGGATAACAGATAACACAAAAACGCCGGCGAACAATCCGCCAGTTGAGTCCTCTCAACAGGACAAAGCAGCGCTCGATCCATAGCCTCGTCCAAAACATTCCCGATACTCCACCTCCAATAAGGGTACTCAGGATACGCGATCCCATCACTCCGTCTCCTCTTCGAATTATACTTATCAATCGCCCCAAAGAGATCATCTCCCAGAAGATTGAGAATCGAATACCCCAAAGCGTCGCAAAGAATCGCAATGGCAAACCTGACGTTATCGCCCAACTCTGTAACGTCATCTTCCCAGAGTAAATGCTCCGGGTTCGGCACATCCCGTTCCTGCAGCTCTTTGTGAACCACACTGATGGCGTTTATAGCGCGTGTGATCGCACCAACTCTATCCGGGACCTCCATCGAACTCACCTTGGCCTTCCAATTCTCGAACACCCGGCCAAGATTCTGCGTGGTAAGAACAGAATTTCCGTCATCATCGTATCGTAAGAACACATTGTTCACATCTTCGCAGAAGAATACGTCGGAGAGGAGGCCTAAATACAGCCAAGTCTGGAAAAAGCCATAAGATGCCTCCGGACTATTTTCTGCTCCCTCGTAACGAAACTGGCGGGTAACAATATCATACTCGCAACGCTGAGGATAATCATCGAACGACCCGCCATCCCACTTTTCTCCAACAAAATGGAATATATATGGCTCAAACAGCGTTTCATCGACGATAAGAAGATGCTCCATGATGACTAAACTAGTTTCAATTTTTTGTAGCAATAATAGAAAGAGGTTTATCGATATATCGTGAAATTTCGAAACTGTACTTAGTAAGTACTTGAGCAGCCACCGAAATTCGAAAGCAAGATCTCCCACCTTTTATATTCAATTGAGCCGCATATGGATCCTGCCACCTCCACAGATGAAAAAAGGCACGGAGGAAACCGATTCAGGTATTTTTGAAACCTTCTCTACCCGCCCTTTCTACAAGGTCCGCGACCCCGCATGTAAGACAGATCCATGACAGCCCCACCATCTAGAGGGGAATCCGTTGTCTCCAAGTGTCGTCTGGTGCGCTAATAGTTTCACTCGGCAGCTGCGCGGCTTGGTTCATATTGGCTTATAAGAAGAATTTGTATGCAGTGGAGCTTGGTAAAAGTATGAGCAGGGAAATTGAAGTTTGTAAGACACCAGCTGCTAAGCTCCGGCTGAATTATTTTGCTGTTGTATAATTAGGTCAACACACTTTCGAGGTTTAGAAGTTGATTCAATATATGACAATCCAACCTGCAACAATTGGGCCCGGCAGTGAAGAACTAGAATATGGACTTCACAATGAGACCCACAGACAAAAGAGAAACTGTAGTTCCCCTATCCATGCAGAACATAGTAGGGAAATAAAAAAAACGGAAAGGAAAGGGTAGGTAATACCCACTGGAAAACAACAAAATCATATTGTGACAGATATGATATAGAGACATGGTGCGGCCAAGCAACCCAGCTGCACCAATATAACTATATATCACAATCGAGAGACGCCTAAAAGCGAGACGAGAGTCGAGAATCAAGAGTCTTCATACTTCAATCTCTTCAATGAAACTCCAAGGCAAAACACCAGAATCAAATCAAAGAAAAACAGAATCAACGGCCTCTCGCTTATCCTTCAATCGATCAATTTCGCCTCCCTCTTTCCCTTTATTCTCCTGCAATTTCGCACTCGTACTCTGCGAACTAGCGCCTGGTATCTGTATATCAGGAGTAGAGCTCGCCGTCCGGTCGTGATAAAGTTGCACCAACTTGAGATATTCAGCAGCGCGAGTAGCAGCGTCTTCACCGGTACCGGTAATGTCAACGTTGGAAACGCTTAATTGCTTCAGCGCACCTAGCACATACGTCGACTCTGCAGCCGAAACATTATTAGTATCGTCCTGCCATACGTTATACTGTTGTCCCATATGGCTGAAAATCGACTCGTCGGGATCCTCGGTTTGAACTCGTTTAACACCTACGGTAATAATTGGCGTTGGCGGTTCCGTAATCTCTGACTCTTCTTCAACGAGAACAGCATTGACGAGCGCTGCAGGGATCTCCGACAGTGGCTTTCGGCTTTCTGGGCTCTTGTCCATCGAGGCTCTAGCGCTGGAGGGTCGGGCGTTTTCATTCGATACCCGACCAAGATAAGGCTCCTGAGGTTCTTCCAGTATGGTGTTGGGTAAAGGAGCATCGGTCATAAACTTTTTAGTCAGATTCTTCATCAAAGCACTGTAGACCCGCTTCGAATCGACCCCTTCAAGATCTGCAGGGGTTGTAAATGGCGTAAAACCTCGTAGATGGTTAGATCCCTTATTCACATCAGGCTCAGGTATCGATTCCGCAACAGGAAGTGGAACCGGCGGATTGGCTACAGGCGCATTAGCCTCAGAAACCGGATGGCGCGTGAAATATCCCGGTCCCTGATTATCAAGAGTAGTGACAAAGCTCTGATTCTCCCAATTACGATTATGGACAACAGTATCCGGATACGCTGGATCCTCGACAAACGAAAACGGTGAATGCGTTCGAAACGGTTCGTATCCGTAATGCTTATTCTCGGAATGAACCTGCTGCGCAGGCAAATCCGAAGTAGAACGGCTTGAAAAGCCGAAAGACCGTGATACCCGCCGCCCGACTTTACGAGCAGTGCCCAGAAAAAAGTCTTTAAAGACTCTAGGAACTTTATTAACCCCGCGCCCGAATGCCGATGGTTGCTTCGTGCCCAGTGCATCAGGATCTCGCAAAGTACGAGGCATGGGAAGTGCCGTTCTTCCATGTCGAGAACTCGCGGGTAGAAAAGCCGGATTCTCCTCCATCCGGAACTGTTGTTCGATGTATTCCACCTCGCCAGGAACACACATCGAACGAGTACGTCGCAAATAGCTCTTAGAGCCCTGACGTCTCAAATTCACGGAAGCAGATCTAGCCATTCCAATAGTGGGACGTTGCGTAGCCACCATAGAAGCCGAGCGCCGAATCTGGGCACTTTGTCGCACTGGGTATACTGTCGAAGTCGTAATATCATCGTCCTCTTGGATCGATCGAAGCTCAGAAGCTCGATGAGGGATAGCAGAACGAACACTCGGTGCTCTGCTACTTTGGGCACTTCGGCTAGGATAAAATGTCAGACTTTGATAGAAGACTTTTGCTCCAGGGAATAACAGAACTTACTTTGGTGTCGCAGGAAACAATGATAGTTTTGGTTCAACAGCACCAAGGGACGAGAAACTCTGGCGCCTGATAGCGGCCGCGGCTGCAGCCGTGCTACCCATTCTCTCAGACATATCGTGAAGTATATAGAATGGCAATAGGAAGATTGGCAAATCGAACAATAGGTACTTTTCAACAAGGAAGATAAACTTCAAAGTGTTCGAGCAAAACGGAGAATTCGACGAGGAGAGAGGTATGAGAGAGGAAAGATTTCTCGAGACCATATACTGCTCGTAGAAATCGTTTATACCTTCTACTGATGCCACTAGAATTATGAATCTTTTAGCATTATCGCAGCTTTTACGATTGTCTCACGATATCGGTTTATGCAATATTAATGACTTGTAAACAGATTAGCCTCTAAGCGTTTGGCTGGTGGTGTATTGATTGTCCTGGTACAAAAAAATATTAATAAATGTTGCACAGTCAAAAAGGCTACGAAACCGATTTCCAAAACGCCGGCCAGGGAAAGGAAATGCGACTTCATTGCAGACAAAAAATAACCTATCGACAACAAAACAGCATGCTTCCAAAAACCCCCATATGCTCTCCGAAAAAGAATCTCCTAAAGTCTAAACCCCTCGTAATATGCACAGAAAGTATCCCCCAAAACTAGGAAGACTTTGAAACGCAATCCCATTGATACTGTCCGTGATCTCATTAGCAAACGTTCATCGTTGCCCTAACAGGAGGAAGAAAGTAAAACTTACAACTCTACCCCATTCGTCGCCGGTAAATACTGAACGAGGCATCGGTAAAATAGCCGTGATGGCGGCAGAAACGGTCGCTTGCGTCTGATAAGGATTCATATGCTGCAGAGATTTTACAAGCGTTAAATCGAACTTGCCATCCACTATTTGCTTGCTCCAAACCTATCAAAGATAGTCACAATCGTCAGAATGTAGAACAATAAAAAGCTCCCGAAAGGGTAGAAACCCACATTCACAACCCCTCGTCGATGTCCCGTAAAGATTAATTCCCTCTCCAACCATTCGTTGCTCACTCCCTCATAAAAGGCTGTAGACATGATCACCACATCAGGGGAAACCCATCCAATGTTCTTATGAAGCACTAACTCCCCGTTAAGGGTGTAAAGTGTCATCTCCGAAACCCCGCTGACAAGAATATCGCCAGTAACGTCGTTCAAGGTGATGCACTGTATAGCGCTGTGTTCTCCCAGCTTGCGGATATATGTTCTACGGCTAAGATCCCAAACTAGAATAACACCGCTGGAGTCGCCGGTAACGAGTAAGTTGAAAGACCGTGAAACTGCGAGGTGAGTGACCGCGGCCGAGTGGCCTTGAAGGCAGGCGGTTGGATGAACGTCAAAAGTTTTCAGGTTCTCCATCTTCCAGATCGCAACGGTACAGTCACAGCCGCCAGTGACAAAAAGGTGCTCATCAACCACTAACACAGACGAAATCTGGTCTTGGTGTAGATGCTCAAATAGCGCAATCATCTAGAATATCATTAGCTTCATCAAGGTGCATCCAAAATCTCAAAAATCCAAAATTTTACCTTCCGATTCTCAGCATCATAAAATCGAACACCGCCATCGCTGTAGCCCCATTCAAGATACTTGTCGAAAGCCGGACCGATATAAATCCTAAACTCAGAAGACGGAACAACCTTCTGCTGCCTATACGAGAAGGATATTTGCTGCACCTTCTCTCTTGTGTCTATTCCCAACAGTCATTAGCTCGAAGTACGAATTTCGAAATATACGGAACTACAACTTACCAAGTAAAGGAAACGGCAACCGGATCAAACTCTCAACACTTCCATCCAACCGACTAGTATTCCTCACCGAATTCTCCCTCGAAGGATGACCCCGCGTGAATATCTGATGCGGCGTTTGTCCAAAGTTGTGAATAATCCCGATCGCAGCCGTCCGCTCAACCGGATCGATAATACTTCCGAGGTCAATAGCCCCAGCGTAGGACAGATGGTGGAAGACGTTAGTAGCTTCTATCGCAGCATCGCCCTTCTGCTTATACCCAAAGACCAGATCGATCCAATCATGCAAATGCTCGCTGACATAAGGACTCTCGAGCGCCTCTCTGTGTTTGGCGATAAATATCTTCGGATCCCCTTTGGCCCAAGGAGGTAAATGGACATCATCCACCGGTTGCCCCGTAGCCTGTCTATTCCCGAAATTGAAAGCATTGCTGTTGACCAGGAATTCAGGAAGGAAGAAGAATTCGGGAATCAACTCCCTCACATCCGTCGTCGTATCCCGCGAAGCCGACATCCAGGCTTTCTCCATCGAGTAGAAAAGACGGTCCGCATGATCAAAGTTGCCACCTTGGAGTAGCAAGTAAGAATCCACAAACGGGTGCATTCTTATAAGGTACGAGCACACAATCATGGCAGAAGAATAGTGGGTTCCATAATGGAAGGGTGGTGCCTTGCTATCCCCCAGATCCTGGAACGCACGATATCTCTCTTGGAACTCGCGCGCACGTTCGGGAGTCTGCGCACCCATAGGTTTCGAGAAATCGCGGAACGTCTTGGGATTCGTCAAGTCAAGTTCCTCGCTGGTATAATCAGCCAGCACCCACGGGAAGACCGGGTACTGTGTGAGATCGTTAAAAGTCCTGCCAGCCATCGCATTTACGAGGATGAGGTAATGGAAGTTCGAAATCTCATGTTTGAGCCATCGCTTAGTAGCAGGATTTGCAGATGCGGCGAGGAAGACGTTTGCGAGTTTCCCACCAAATGAAATAGGACTCAACCCTGTGCCCGGCTGTCCCATAGTTTCAACCAACCAGGCTTCTTCGTTGTGTCGAATACCAAGCTGCTGTTGCTGATTAGCAGGTATACGACCCGCCAACTTTGAGTGCAGTATGTCACGGTCCTTCTGCGTCATGGTAGTAAGCAAGTAGTTTCTACCATCCGAAAAGAACAGCTCCAAAGCCACATCTCTAAACAGGAACTTCCGCTTGGAAACAGACAATAGTTCCTTCCAAGCCCACTGCCGAGTATCGTGTTCCGCACTAGTCGATCTAGACTTCTCGGCATCGACTCCTGCAATGGTCTGGAGATATTGATCTCGTTCAGCCGGCGGCGCCTGCCAGACATTGATAATTTCCCCATCCGACTTTTGGAAAAAATTATCAATCATGTAAAGATTCTCACGTCCAAGGATCAACAACCCTTCGCAAATACTCAATCCCAGCACCCGCGAGACATTACTGACAAACTGAACAACCTCCCCATGCTGAAGACTACGAAGGACTTTCCGGTTCTTATCCTCGTATTCGTCATCGTCGTTCTTCGGGTCATCCACCAACTCGAAATCGTCATCCATATTGTCGCCACCGTTGAACATGGTACCATTACCGCTGGTAGTGGCATCAGAAGTGGTGGGCCGAAGAGATAGACGTTCCGCGTCCACAACGACTGGTGGTAGTGGTGGCGGGGTGGGTGTGTTTGCTACAGGAGTACCCGATGCCGGTGTATTCGTTGCCAGTTCCGTCCCTCGCTGCTTCGGCCCGTACTCTCGTTCTTCTGTTTTAACATCTGGAAGCAGTCGCTTGCGCATTCGATTTCTGCCCTCCGAGATATCAAGTTGCCATTTCTGGGATTCCCCAGTATCCAACAATCCACCCGATCTCTGCATCTCCCGGTTAAGTTTTGTATGGACAGAAATCATAAATGCCACATTATCCTGGTGATCTTGATAGGCACGTTGGAATTTGAGATGCTCTCCGGCGTAGATATTTGACGTCCAAGCAGACGAGGCGATTCTATGCTTGTTATAAGCATCCTCATTATTGATGTTTTCAAGCGCCCACCCCTTCAGCTTGTCTTTTCGCTGGGTTATCCTGACGCGAGCGGCTTCCTTGACTCGCTTGTTCTCTTCCGTAACATACACATCCCAAGCTTGTGCCAGGGTACCGAAGAAGAAAGTGTCAAGCTCGTTCTGGTGCTTTTCAGTCCACTCCAAAGACTGTACATCGTCCTAAATAGCCGTTAGTGTAGCACCACAATTCAATGGGCAGGGGACTTACAAGGTGGGATATCTTCAACATATCATTCAGCGTAGGTTTTAACTCAGCGGGCGTCTTTGGTCCGAGGAATAACTGTCCGATTTCAACATTCTTCCGGCTCAACACCAACCTGAGCAACTGCAGACTAATAGTCCGGATGCTGTTCTTCTCGTCCGTAAGGAAAACATAGAGAAAGTAGGTGAAGATTCGAATGCTGTCCAGATCTTGAGCCTCAGCTGTGAGTATCAAATTATTCCAAATAAGAAGCTGTTGCAGAAACTCAACAATGCTAGCTTCACTGTTATCAGTTAGACTAAGGAGAGCGGAGAACCGGTGCCATAGGAGTTTGGTAAACGTTGATCGGAGACTAATGACGGTTTGGTTACAGAGTCGTATGCCTTTGATACTTGCAATTTCAGGGCGTTCAATGTACTCCAAAACAACGCCGATGAATTCAAGTAGTTGTTGAGCGCCGGTGGCGAACCATCCTTCAAATATCGACTGCGAAAGGTGGTACGCCAGTCTCCCAACATTTGTCAGAATGCGAGGCTCCGTCAATAGCTTCAGATCGAGAGCGATATCATTCCTAAGCAGCGATAGTGTGTTTCGGATGATATAGGATTCAAAGTAGATCCGCTGGTCAAGAGTTCCTGGAGGTATCTACGGATTTCGCCGTTAGTATATTTATATCATCATTTTTCCGAATCCCGTTACTCACTTTGGTAGCTAACCCAAAACCAGCAAACTCCCGTCTCTCCATAAGCATAGTCTTAAAAACTGCGACAACGATATCAACCAGGCTTGACACCAGCTGATTACTCGACATGGCTCCCTTCACTTTTGCAACCTCAATGGATGTCGGATTCACCGCCGCGAAGAGACGAGATCCAGAGGGCGTTGAGATTGATGCTCCGTCCGGGTCCACAATTATAAAGGAAGAACCCCGCCTTGAGGGTATTGCCCTCGTAACGCTGTTGTCCGTCACAGTCGACCATACCGCCGAGCCAGTAGCTTGAAGTATGTTGGTCTGACTAACAGATTGTCCATGACGCAGTCTATCTTCTGCGTCGTCCGCAAGCGTGAGATCGAGCTCAGTTTCCGCGCTTAGTTGATCAGTGTCGCAAACAATAGGAAACAAGATGTCCAGAATCTCTTTCAAAAATATAGTTCCGGAGCAAAACTCCTTGAATGGAGCACAATTCTGTTGCAAGTCGGCAAAGAAATGAACAATCGAGTTGATCATCTTTTCCGCCTCGACAGACGGGCGTTCGACGGGTTCACGAACTAAATTACAGGTCAATGTTTGAGTAGTATGTAGATGGGACGTTAAAAACATACCTTCACCAAGCGTAATAAGCGTTAGCTGCGTATCCAACGACAAAGACCGTCTTCGATTGTGTTTTTTCTCCGCATCTTCTGGGTTGAGCAGCTTGTTCTTCGGCGCCGCAGCAATGCGGGCAGCTTCTTGTTGGGCTTTTGTGATATCATTAACAGCCGCCTTCAGCATAGAAGCAATCACTGCCCACATATCAGAGCAGATAAATCTCCCATCCTTGTCGTCAAATTTGAAGGTATTGATGAGATGATATAAGACCAAGGGTTGACTGAGGTCTACTTTTGCAATATCCACGCCCAGGAACACGGAGAAAGTAGCCATCCAGACTTCGGGTAGCTGCCACCATTTCCGCAGTCTTCGTTTGAGAACCAGGAAACCGGATGTTTTGCCGCCAAACTTAGCAATATAGCTTTGACCGTGAACCACCAGTATGCGAGCTAGAATCTTCATCGCACAGGATATTACATTCGAGTTGCCATCATCTAGAAGATATAACAGCCACTGGCCGCAAAAGTTAGCATCGAAGTCCAAATTTGGGAAGAAAGCGAAACAAACCCTATTTGTGACCGTCCTAGCGAATTTCATAATATTGTTCGTACTCGATGATTCGCAAAGCAGCTCCGAGTACATCTCCAACATCATCAACCCGACTTGTCGTTTCAGTCCAAAATCTCCCAGTCGTTTCCCAGAAATCGGGGAATAACCATCCGTCTCCGATCTCTTCAGCTGAAATGTGCTCTTTTTCTGTCGTAAGCCCTTTGGCGGTTTACCCGAACCAGAGTATAAAGCGTAGGTGATAAACAAGGATAATGATCGAAGTGTTTCTGCCGAAAAGTTCGAGCTGATAAGAGATTTAAAAGCCGCCATAAAATCAGGAAGGACTTCCATGGAAAATGCATCGCTTTTCAGAGCATGAATTAATTTCTTAATAATTCTCATGCGGAGTAATCTCTTAGCATTAAACCGATGATTGATGCTGCCGGATCCAAAGACGATGAATTGTGCGAAATATGCTTTCTGAGTCTCGATATCTGCTTTCCGCCATAGTTCAAAGTCGACCAGAAGCACGCGATAGGCTAACGGATTGATCAATATAGATTCCTCGGGCTCTTGGTCGTTGTATCCCACAAATGCCAACACGAGATCCAAGAGTCTTTTGCACACAACCCCGTTGATTTCTTTCGTTCGAAGTAAATACGCGAGTATTCCGAATCCGTTCTCCTTTTCCATCGCCTCGGAGTTTCTCCAATTGTTCTTGATTGTTTCGAAGAGTATCTCAACCGCTTTGCATACCTCCTCGGGCGTTTTTGCAGCCTCAACGAGCTTCAACGTGACAGCTGCTGCACCGCCTATTTTCCAGGCTGCGTTATCCAGACTGCCAGGATACAGGATCACAGGGTCGCCGGTCATTATCGCAGCGCCTTGAGGGACACTAAGCGCGTCGCTAATGAACGGAACAGCCCCATTCAAAGCTACGGGTCCCTTCCGAACAAAAGTTTGAAGATTCTTCGATGCTTGTCGACTAAGCTTCTCCAAGAGGATTGTGACATTATTCGCACCGTCGTACGTATCATCGATAACCCCAGTTGCTGAAATATTAAGTAAAACCTTGTTCTCTCCCATCACCGTCGAGGCCTTCTGTCGAATCGCCGATATAATATCTGACTTCTCCTCCTTCCCTGGATGCATCACCTCATTTCGCATATTAAGCGAGGCACTCGCCTCATACGTCTGGAAGCTACCGAGACAGTCCTGGAAGTTTCCGTAGTATCGGGGTCCGAGATTGTAATGAACGGCGATAAGGTCGTCTGATATTATATCTTCGAAGAGATAAGCATTTGCCACGCTCCATTTTGATCCTAGAACCCCGTGCCCGATTCGCGGAGACAAATCTGCGGGAGTCCCGAGGAATGCTTGGACCGCAGTTGTCGGAGTCGGGGGACTCGAGGGATATGAGCACTTTGTCTGTTCGATAAAGTCACCGTTGATATACAATAACGCCTTTGCAGCACTTGTTGCCTTGCCGCGACGATGCGCGACCACAATGTGATACCATGTCTTCTCTTCGAATACAAAATTCCTAAAACGTATGGAAGCTTTTGCTGAAGAAACGGAAGTTTGGAGAATTAGTTTGTGCGAATCTTGCTCTAGATATGCTAAAACGAAGCATTTTTGCGACTCCTCGAAGATTCCAAATAGAGTTGTATGAACGGATTCGTCAAACTTGTCCAAATAAACCCAAAGAGCGAAAGTATACCCGTTACTCGAAGGTGGGAACGGGCGACCCAGTGTAGCTAGCTCTACCGATGCGTAGCCGTGGAGGGATAGATCGAACTGGATAAGCGGCGGAGTTCGAGAATGCTTCAATCCGTAGAGTAGAAAGTCTGCTGCGGTAGGATCCTCGATTGCCTGTCGGAATATGGTTTTAGCGTCTTCTGGGAAGTTCACACCTAATACAATTAAGGAGTAGGCAATTTCCAAGAACATGGGTCGAAATTCGTCCTCGGTTGTTGCCGGCCATAGATTGGGTATGATAAATGTGGACAATATCTCGCTCTTGTGTACTTCGTTCAAGTTATACTGACTGGACTGTGCTAATGATAGTATTGCCTGCAAGACGGCGGCTTTTGTAACTTTGTCCAGCTCGAGGATTTTGTAAAAGTCGACGATAACTGTGAGCACTGCGGCATGTCGAAGAAGGTCGTTTCCATTAAAGATCGCCTTGGTTTTCTCTCGCACGTGCGGTATCGTTTCCGAATCCTCCTCTGGTAGCTCCCGGCGAGAGCGTATTATGAACGTAGAAAATGTTTCGTCGTTCGTACCGAATGCGAATAGAAGGCCGAATAGGTGATCCGGTGCGGAAACTGGTAGACCGGTAGCAGCCATCGCCCGCTGTAAGGTTTCGAATCCCACTTTTTTGGTAAAGAACCTCTTATTCCCAGCGTGGCCTACCATACTCTCAGATAGCAAACTGAACACGCATTTGAGATAATCGATTAGACATAACCTCGCGTCCTCTGTGTCTTCTAGGCTGTAGACCCCAGCCACGTTGGTCAAGGCTTGTATGAGAGAGTCGAAACCTCCCAGCAACCGAAAAACTTCCTGCCATGATCCATCTGGCAATTGCTTTAAGCTACTTCGGAGCTCGAGGAGCTGCAGCAGCTTGTCGGAGACAGCAGCTACAGATTGTAACGGTTCGGAGATTTGTTGGAGAACGGGGTCGATTTCGGCGGCAAGACGTTGTTGTTCGGGTGCGAAGGACGTGGACACGCCGCGGGCTCGATTTGCCTGTGGCCCATTGAGGTGCGACATGGGGGGTAGTCAAGTCGAATGGTCGGAATAGTGGTGTTTTTTCTAGGGGGGGCCGGCTTTTGCACGCAAGCTGTACAAGGGTGGAAGTACTAACGAACGGAGAGTGGATGTAATGTATCGAATGTCATCGAGCTCAAGGTTGATGAGGGGTGGAGAGTTGATACAGTGGCAGTCCCCCGGCCCGAGAGAGGAGAGAGGTAATCGAGAGGTTTTGTTCCAGCTAGCTCTCTCACAGCATGATAATCATGATAGAGCAAGCGGTGGTCGTGAGACGAGCTAGCGTTTGCGGACGGAAGCCCCACCGGACTGGTCCGCTTATGATAGCGATTCTAAGCAAAGCTGGCAGCAGAACGCGGGCAGCGAGACGTCAGCAGTTCGAGGAGAAAAAAACGAAGAGAATAATCGGACCGACACGGCTTCAGAACTAACCTTAAAACTAGAAACTCCGTAGGCGAGCGCTTACCTAGGGACTCGACCGGCTGTGAAACCAGGAATAGATGGATATGAACTTGGTGATTTATCGATTTTCGGCTGAGAAAAAGGTCGAAAAAGATCTGGTCTTCTGACGGACCGCTCAGATCAGGCGTTCAACTTGCTCCAGCTCTGAACCGATCTGAGCTACCCCGGCGGCGTTCAAGCACAGCCTCATATCGCCAGCCAAAAGGGCAGCCAAGCGTCTCCAGGCCAGGCATTGACCGGCTGCAGAGCATAATTGCATTCCAGCTTCTCGCTTGGGCAATTGGGACCCAGCGGGAGCAGCCCACCGGATCCAGAACAGTGCCAAGGATAGACGATCCTTCCAACACGGCGTTTAAAGCGCAGGCTGAAAGCAGGCATTATTGCAGTCCATAAATGGAATTCGAATTCCCTAGGTTCGGGAAAAGATGTTAGCTGCTGAACACTTGCGCGATTACCATTGCTGAACGAGGTCTTGATCTTGCATATAGTATATTATGGCGGGAAGATGCAGTTGACGGAATAGCAATCTTTGTTCTATTTGGTTTGAACGTGAAAACACTAGAATACGAATTATATTCGCTGGTCAGCTTATTCACTTTGGAAAATGATAAACCCCAGAGCACGAACCGTAGTGGAATTGTGTGAATTTATTCAGTTTTTCTGATAATGACAAGATCTTAAGAAGGATTGGTTGTTTTACGAAAACGACTTACGGATATATTTCGTCGGGTGTATTTCGAGGTCATGTCAGCCTCAAGGTAAGACTGAATGATAGTAAACGTTCGAACGTCAATTCCAACACATGCCATGTCGCGGCGTTCCAATATATCAACGATACAATTAAAGTTAAACGTAAATTACTCAAGCATTTATTAGAGTTAATGCCTATGTACTAGTAATATTTATTATTAGAATACAATAATCACTCCATTCATATATATATCTGACCACTAAACATCAATATCAGGGAGTCTGAAGCCGGTCCTCATATATACGAAATCGAATCACACACTTCGTGGCATGATATGCGTGCGTATTAAATATTGTAGTCTCAGACCGAGTTTACAAAGAACCTCGACTAATTAGCTAAGTAGTTAACTTTTTAATTTCCTTACTTGAGTTAATATTCAGCCAATTCAACAGTACAACAGTTCAAATTTTGACAGGTAGCCACGTGACATGCTTCGAGCTGTCCCTTCGGAAGCACAGTGCACATACGTCAAAGATCTGAACTTCTTAAAATGAGAGATTGCAAGGAAGATGAGATGTAATACAGTAGAAACAAATGTTACTTGTACGAGTAATGCAATGACGACAGCATAAAACACGAGTAGAACTTAAGAGCTGCCGCTTAGCCGAGCGTGTTTCGCGGGCAGTATTTCTTTCAAGGTGAGATCATTGTATATTATAATATATTATTGGCACTCAACGAAGAGGGATTGATGCGCGGGCAGAGATTAATATTGAATCTCAGCATCCGACAATCATAAGATTGAGGGAACCATGTGCGTTGCGTTGCACAGATGCATACATTCGGATTATAAGATCTTACTTCGTAGTATCGGGCGGGTGGTATCGTAGCTGACATGCATCTTCATGACAAGGCATCAGCAAAACGCCCGAATCCAGATTCGATCGACGTATCACCGCATACCGCTCTCATTGCATCGACACTTCCTGTGAGTAGATCTTCGAACTCGGATTCCCTGGCGTAATTTACTGACACTAAATAATCAATATTAGTCGTATCCAACGGACGAGGCAGTCGACGGAAAGAAGTGCCGCGGACGAGCTTAGCCCCACTGACGGGAACTGAGCGACTGTTCAGATCATCGAATGCAATGTCCCATCCAAAAGTCGAACACAAACACCAGCAGCACACAACTCACAGATCGATGTACGGTCGCACTGTTGCATGTGGTATAAACGCTCGGGGTGTACGGGATTCTTGCCAGATGCGAACGCCGCCCACACGAAAATAAAAGAAAGGCGTGTTTCAGAACCGTCCAACAGGCACCCCTGGGCGACTTCTTACTGCTCGTCCAACCCTATCGCTAGCTTGTTTGAGCTGTTGGGCCCCTGGCGTTTGAGGTTTATTGTCAACCAGGGCGCCAATCGTTCACCGAAAGACGGAGGCTTTATGCCAGGTCCGTCCAAGGGCCAGGTACCTCTGATGCCTCTCTCCTTCCCGTTGAATGCGCCAACAGACCAGATCTCTATCACCAGTCGAAGATCCGTATCTTTAAACGACGGCGTCCGGTCTTAAACTGACATCATCGGGTCACGCATTCGACAGGTTTGTCTGTTCAGATCGTCAAAAAGACGCAGGGACTAAGAAAATCAGAAAAGGGGGATTGTCGTTGAAGTCGAATGAGATATCAAAGAAAAAGATTGTATTTGTCGACCGCGCCCTGACATCGTCTAACTATTGTCGTCAGTACATGTGGTCAGCAGAGTCCTGTGCGAAATATAAAGCGAGGAGGGCCACGAATCCGGACGGCTGTAGCCTGCCGCTGGAGATTCGGAAACGACCCCTTAGCGCAGTGCTGGGCTTCTAGAATCCCGTCGTCCGGAATAGTTTATTAGAATTAATATTCTATTCCTTCCTTTGCTGCTGTCTATTCCTTTGTTCCAGCTTAAAAAACTTTTACTTTCAAGTCCGTCGACGGGCGTCGGCCTTACATCAGCGTGCTCAGGGCAGCACCTCAACATCTCGACTTTTCATCTGCATCTACATCTGCATCTACAATCCGACCTCAATTCCACCGCGACACTGGTCAGATATTAATAAACACGTGATCTGCGACTACAAAACCGACTTGTGTTGCGCCCGCCGCTTTTGGAAAACGCAAGCGGACTGAGCGAAGAGCCCTGCGAAAAGGAGACCGACATCATCTTCATCATCACAGCTGCTATTATTACTCCGACATCGATTGCATAAACCAGCTGGCTTATTGAACTCATCGGTAAGTCCATATCCATACCATTGTTACCCCCCATATGCATCTTGTGGCCCGCCCTGCTCGGAAACTTTTAAAAATACCATCTCCCATTCGAATTCCCCCGGCCGAACAAACCCACGCAAGCTGGCTTCTTTTTTTGCCTTTTGTGTTTGCCTCAGGTATCTGACCTGCATTCGCGTCGAACAGTCCCTAGTTCCTGTGCCAATCCAGCGCATCACGCACAGCATCTTCCTATTTCTCTCCTTTATCCTTCCCACATATGCGGCCGTTATAGACCCGGACTCGGATAGCTGGCTATCCCACTGTAACATCGACAGTCAACTCAATCCTTCTCGTACCCCCATCCCATCGCGACGAGAAATATAACTACACAGCCACGCCGTGTCGTCGACCTCGCACTCGAAACTCACCAATAAATACACCACTCTCGCAACCTCTGAAACCCAACAAGCTGGATTTCTCCGCAAAATCCGCCCAGTATCCCGCAAGTGGCCCCTCGGGAGCGGCAGTTGGTCGCTTAAAAAAGATGCTGAGCGTGAAGCGTGCGCTGGTGCTATCGGCCATCGTGCTGGTTATTTTCTTCTTCGCATCCAGTCAACGGTCAGAATATGGATCGTTAGAGTTCAAGTCCAGCATAAGAGGAGGCAGGCGGCCGAACGTCGACGAGGAAGGTACAGCTGTCCCCAGCGAGCAGGCGAAGCCAACAGGTCTCAGTACGTATCACGATGCCCAAAGAACGTCGGAACAAATATCCTAACGTGAATATCGTTATCCAGCCAAGAGTACCCTTCTGAAAAAACCCAACGACGGCACGGGCAAGCTCGTTACACAGAAATCGACAAACAAGACTCCCAAACCGCGACCCGCAAACATGAAGGGCGAACCTCTTCGCGACCAACTCGCCTTCCAATTCCCCTACGACGTATCAAACAAATTCCCAGCTTTCATCTGGCAGACGTGGAAATACACTGTAGCGAACCCACGATTCCGAGATGCCTATCGACCCTTGGAATCCAGTTGGTCCCAAGCCCACCCGGAATTCATCCACGAGGTCATCACCGACCAGGTAGCAGTTCATCTGATCAGACATCTGTACGGCTCCGTTCCACAAGTTTTGGAGGCGTTCACGTCACTACCCACCCCGATCCTCAAAGCCGACTTTTTCCGATACCTGATCCTTTTCGCCCGAGGAGGAATCTACAGCGACATCGATACGGCGGCCCTCAAGCCCGCTACGAAATGGGTACCCCCGAATTTCAAGATGAGCTCTATCGGCCTGGTGATCGGTATCGAGGCGGATCCCGAAAGGGAGGACTGGGCGGACTGGTACTCTCGAAGATTGCAATTCTGCCAATGGACCATCCAATCCAAGTCAGGTCATCCGGTCCTTCGTGAGGTCGTAGCACGTATCACAGAGAAGACACTGTTGATGAAGAAGATCGGCAAGCTGCGGAAAAATAAGGACAGCGTGATCGAGTTTACGGGTCCGGCGGCGTGGACGGATACTATTTTCGCGTATTTCAACGACGACAACTACTTTGTTGTCGACGAGGCTAATCCGGTAGATTGGAGAAATTTTACTCGCATGAAGGAGCCGAGAAAGTTGGGTGACGTGGTTGTGCTACCGGTTACCAGCTTTAGCCCTGGCGTTGGTCAGTTCGGTGCGGGCGAGGATGATGACCCGCAGGCCTACGTGAAGCATTTCTTCGAAGGTGAGCAGACAATGCCTCCTAAAAGTATATCTGTTGAAACGATTGGCTAATATTATCGACCAGGCTCTTGGAAACCGGAGAAAGAACGACACATCGGAGAAACAGACGACGACAAGAAGAAGAGAATAGATGCAGAGATCGCTCAGAGAGATCGGTTAAAGAAGCTAGGCATCAACGAGGAATAATCGAGTGCTTCTTATCGACCTCTATTAGAACTTTTACGACTGGTTACCACGAATTTCCTTATCTCACCGCCCGGCTCCACATCAGTCTTCGAGGCTAACCTCACATTGGGTTTCCGGGACAAACAAAACAAAAACAAATTATCATCAGCATCTCAGGCGTCTTTTCAGGAAGGAGAAGAAAGGAAAAGAAAATCTAGAACATAACGGGCTGCTGTACACACAGCTCATCGAAACACACAAAAGTCACACTTGCCTGTATTCTTTCTATTCTTCTTCGTGTATACCCTTCTTCACCTTTGTATTCTTTTTGGGTTTTATTTTTTCCTATGTCTTGTTTTGAAGCATATATATTGGCGTTTATTGGATGGAGGGGCTTTTCACAAATACAATACAAACAGTTTATACAACTATATCTTATATATCTTATATTATCTTCAAGATATATCTAGGTATTAAGCGTGATACGATATGGACTGACCGTATACAATCACGTGACGAATATAGTGCGGTCTTTGGACCTGCAGCTAAGCCATCACGCCATCGATGGTCCGGGGATGTCGAAGCAGCTGGCTTGGCGCAGTGGTCGCCGGTCCCGCGCCGACTTCTCACCCAATTCAATTACTAACAGCTCCAGTTTGCCTTTTATTTCTAATACGATAAAAAGTTCTCACCCTCAGCTGGATTGGGGTTTTATCTCTCTACTTCTTTCAGTTCATCGACTTTGTTACAATGAAGTCCTTCCAGCGCATCGCCACCAGACTGCCGCAGAGATCGATACGGTCTCACGCGCACAACCTCATCAGAACCCACCCCGCCACGAACCCCACCAGACTCCTCCACTCCGCCGCCTCCAAACGACAAAATGCAGAATCGCAAGCATCTTCGAATCCGCAAATGTCCTTTCCCTGCCTCGACGCTCTGGAAACCCGTACCTCCAACCTTCTAAACAAAACCGCGGCCATCCCGAAGAGATCCAGCGGCGGCGGACCGGAACCTAGGTACCCATAATATAATCCCCAAACATGTACCACAAAATCCAATCCAATCTAACAAAACAAATATAACAGCTACACTTCCGGCGGCTACCAAACCTTCATCTCCCCTCACCCCTTAAACCTCGACTGGGGCGGCACCCTACCAACCTACTCCATCGCCTACGAAACCTGGGGTACCCTCAACCCCTCCAAAACGAACGCGATCCTCCTACACACGGGCCTCTCGGCCTCCTCGCACGCCCACTCGACCCCATCAAACCCTTCACCGGGCTGGTGGGAAAAATTCATAGGTCCAGGCCCAGCATACGCCCTCGACACGACAAAACACCACATAATCTGCACGAACGTCATAGCCGGATGCTACGGATCCACGGGTCCATCCTCGCCGGACCCCGCGAGCGGGGGGACACCCTACGCTACTAAATTCCCCATTGTGACGTTGGAGGATATGGTGCGCGCGCAGTTCGGTTTACTTGATCATTTGGGTATCGAAAAACTGTACGCTAGCGTGGGTAGTAGTATGGGGGGTATGCAGTCGCTCGCTGCGGGGGTGTTATTCCCCGAGCGGGTGGGGCGGGTGGTGAGCATTAGCGGGTGCGCGAGGAGTCATCCGTACAGTATCGCCATGCGGTTTGTTCAGCGACAGGGTAAGTACACATAATTGAAATACTCGCATAATTGCAATGATTACGATGATGGTAACGATGATGAGATTCATGCTAATCGTGTGTATAGTACTAATGTCCGACCCCAACTGGTCCCGCGGGCACTACTACTCCTCCATCCCACCGCACGTGGGGATGAAACTCGCCCGCGAAATAGCAACGGTAACCTACCGCTCAGGACCGGAGTGGGAAAACCGCTTCTCCCGCCGACGAGCAGATAGCTCGCAACCGCCAGCGCTGTGTCCGGACTTCCTGATAGAAACGTACCTGGACCACGCGGGCGAGAAATGGTGTCTCGAATACGATGCTAACAGTTTGCTGTATATTTCCAAAGCGATGGATCTGTTCGATTTGAGTAAGAGTATTCAGGACGCCGCGGCGGGAAGACGGGAGGAATACGAACGTAGACGCGGGGATGTGGGTGGTGATGCGGATGCGGCGACGTGTACGCTTACTTTACCCGAGGAAGCGTATCAGGAGCGCGAGGACGCTGAAGCTGAGGAGAAAGGCACATCGGGACGGCGACCACCGGGTGATCTGGTGGCTGGGTTGAAGCCGCTGCGGGAGCATAAAGTGCTGGTTGTGGGCGTCGCGTCAGATATTTTGTTCCCGGCGTGGCAGCAGCGGGAGATCGTGGACGCGCTGAGGGAAGGCGGGAATGAAGGTGTGCAGCACGTGGAGTTGGGGGAGGACGTTAGTTTGTTCGGGCACGATACTTTCTTGTTGGATACGGAGAATGTGGGGGGTGCTGTGGGGAGGTTTTTGAATTCTTGAGGCGATGGATCTTTGGAATGGATGGGTGTAAGATACGTCATTTGAGATATGTTTTGGTATGCAATTTAGCCTTCTTCGAAGGCACTGCTTGGAGTTGTGGAATTCTGTGACGAGGTGTGGGGGTAGGCATACATGTGCTACGTTTTTCAATCGGGGTATAGTCTAGATCAGGCATAGTGTACAATGGTTGATCGGATGGTTGTAATGCACGGTGATATGTACGACGTACGACTTCAGTTAGATTGGATACACGGGATAAAGCAGCTGCCGTGTGAGACTTGTACTGTATATTAACATTTTAGGAAGCATATATCCTTACACCTGGCATTGATGTTTAGTATCGATGGATCCATGGAGTGGAGGTAATTTGAGAAGTATCAATATTGCAACTCCGTTGACGTGATCTCGACTGGCCATGCCATCAAATCAATACACGACGTCAAAACGTTTGAAAACACAATCGATAGCTACTCTATCAATGCACTGTAATTCCGAAGAAAAAAAATATATTTTTTATTACCAAATAAACACCCAAAGACGAGTTCCAAGTGTAACTAAGTAATACATTTCCACGAAAATGATATCTATCTCCTATAGAGAAAGAGAGCCAATTTGAGACCTAAAAGAAAACGAAAGAAAAGCATGTAGCATTACAACAGAGGCCAGCGTAAAAGAAAACCAATCAAGCGATCGCAACCCACAGGTGGCGGATACGGAAGACAAAAAAAGCATTAAAAGATATGACGACGAGTAATTACAAACACCAAAAGGCAACCAAGCCCGGAATGAAAAAAAAATCCTTTATCCTTATTCAAACATCTCGTAATTTATGGGAGTGATGTGGGGGGGGGGGTATCTGTCTTGAAACGTTATGAGTTTAAGCTTGCATCTTGCGGGCCTTGTCGAAGATGGCCTTGACTTCTTCCTCGACGTATTCCTCGATTCGGTCCAGGAGGTCATCGGATGTGGTGTCGGCATAGGTGAGCTTCTTGTAGGAGCCGTGGGTGTCACCGAAGATGTCGGTGAGGTTGGAGGAACCGCCGCCGTTGAATGCGAGCAACTAAGTATTCGTTAGCGTTGTATATCACCAAATTGGGTGGGTATCCCGGAAGAACTTACGTTGACGGTGTTTGGTGGCAGGTCGGAAAGCTTGTTCTCGGAAGAGACACTGATCATGGCGTTCTTCATCTTCTCCGGGGTGAAAGCACCGACGGCGTAGGCGGAATCCTTGACGGGTTGGAGGGAGACAAAGTAGGCGAGGAGACCGGCGATGTGGGGGGAGGCCATGGAAGTACCGGAGATGGTGTTGACGGCGTGCTCGGAACCGATCCAGGTGGACTGGATGTTGAGACCGGGGCCGAAGATGTCGACGCACTTGCCGTGGTTGGAGAAGTAGGCGCGTTCGTCGCCGAGGGTGGAGGCACCGACGGTGACTGCGTTGGCGGCAGCGGCGGGGGAGTAGTTGCAGGCGTCGGCGTTGTCGTTACCGGCAGCGACGGCGAAGTGGATGCCGTTGTCGACGGCGGCGTTGACGGCGGCGTCGAGGGTTGGGGACTTGCCACCGCCGAGGGACATGTTGGCGACGGAGCCCTTGAAGCCCTTCTGGGACTTGGCCTTCTTGAGATGGTCGGTGACGGCCCATTCGACGCCCTTGACGACGTCGGACATGGTGCCGGAGCCGTTTGATTTCAAGACCTTGACGGCGTAGACGTTGGCCTTCTTGGCGACACCGTACTTCTTACCGGCGATGGTACCGGAGCAGTGGGTGCCGTGACCGTTCCCGTCGAGGTCCTCGTCGTTGGCGGGGATGGTCTTACCCCAGTGAGCGCGGCCCTCGAAGTCGACGTGCTTGACGTTGGTGCCGGTGTCGATGACGTAGACGTTGACACCCTCGCCGGCGTCACCGGAGTAGACGTACTTGTTGAAGTTGCCAAAGTTGAGGTGCTCGCGGTGGGAGATACGGGCGAGACCCCAGGGGGAGGATTTCTCCACGGCCGGGGGGTGATCTTCGGACGCGTAGACCTTGGAGTCCTTCTCGACGTATTCAACCTATTTTCGTTAGCCTGATCTTGGCGGTCCGGGGG